>KK115172.1:1540829-1551140 GCA_000611955.2 Stegodyphus mimosarum
CTAAAACCACTACATACTATAGCATTTATGCAAGTTGAAATCACATTTGAAACGAAGGTTTTGCTTTACGAATTGGACTGCTTCCCTCCGGTCGAAATCTGAATACATCTTAATTCACCGGGCGGCTCAATTTGACAAAAGTACTACTTTACAAAAGTACTAAAGTACTACTTTATTTTTATCATATATAGTCAAAATAAATATACTTTTCTAAATCATATACGAGTTTAAAATAACCCAGCTGAGAAGTTTTGGATTATATTATAATATTTTTTTTTACAAGAATCTGTTCAGAGCTTCAAGGAAAGTGCCACCTCTGGTTTATCAATTTAGTCAAAATCTAATATGTTGTTCCCATTGATATAAGGACCTTCAATACTGAATTTGAAGTTTTTGGATTATATTTTAAGAGAGATTGTAAGTAAAAGCTGTTATGGGTAAACAAACTGTTGTCGAAGAGGTCGAGAGTAAGGTGGTCGACGGAACATTCTGATTTATAAAAATATTCTCCACTAAAAAAATGTTTGAAAAATGTTGCTTTAAATGAAACTTTTTCAGAATTTCTAATATAATTTGCAGAATTTTCGTAGTTTTTTCGAAACATTTTCCGTTTTTTAACTATCATTCAGCTGCTAATAGTGATGGATTTTGCAGTGCTAATTTTTACCCCGTCATTATTAGCAGGCCCGTGGTTTAAGTGATGATGAGAATATATTTCTAGATCAAATAGAAATTTAAAGAATTGAATGGGATAGAGGCAATTATTTTCCTCTTTCATTATTTTATCGTATTCTGTTGTCTGAAAATTTTATTTAAATTTCACGATAATTTTTTTAAATTACTATAATATTCATAAATATACGTAACTAAAAAAAAATTTTTTTCAAAATCTGAAAGTTTTCAGATTTTATATTACGCGCAAAGACGCGTTTTTTTTTACGTTTTATGTATTACCTTTATTTATTAAATGTCATGTTCTTCGTACTTAAACCATAAAATTCAATTCAACAGCAATATTACTAAATAATTTAAAAAGAGCATATCTTTAGAATTTCCGATACACGGTCTCGCGCGCTGGAGATAAAAAAAATTTTTTTCTTCGTACAGTACTGCTATTGCTCGCTTTTAAATCATTGAATTTGTTAATCAAAAACTCGTCAAAGTTTTACAAAATCTGAAATAGATAGTAAAACAAATTCCAAATTTTGACCTTTCAGATGCCCATATTCGAGTGGAGGACTAGATTATTCAAAACTCGATTTCTCTAGGTACCATTGTTTTTTCGCAGGGCGAGAAACATACATACATTCTTGAAAATTTTTTCTTATTTAATTTCTTTAAATATAATGCAGGGCGATAATATTTGGTAGGAACAATTTGAAAAGTGGAACGCCGTTTTATATTTGATGACGAAAAATGCCAAAATGCAATTAATATTTTTGTGATAAAAATGAAATCACGTGGTTTCCGTAAAAATTGTATTAGGACATTATAATAATTAACAACAGAACTGATAGCAAAAAAAAAAAATAATGTATACAAAAATGATTGCAATCAGTTCGTTTATTTTTCTTTGGCAAGTTTGATATAAAATTTGTCATTGTTATTAGCCTTGTAATTTTATTCTTGTTCATATATGATCAAGAATATTATGATAGCTTTATAAAATTATCTTTAATCCTCTTGATTAAAATCATGTAGTTTTTTTATATGTTTTATATCAATAATAGTTTTTGAACACAATGCTTCAGCACAGCAGTTTTCAAATTTACTGCCATTTTTATAAGCTTCTTATTCCGCACTTATAGCCTTTTGCTCGCATTAGTGTTACAACTGAAAGTACCTGTATCACAACCGTTAGTAAGACATCAGAATACAGCTTCTATTTTCTGTCTGGTGTTATCCTTGAGTAAACATTTATAATGGAGGTATATCGCAGTATGCGATGTTATAAAGCATAAAACAGTATTGATAGTAAGGTAAGCTGAAAGCTTATCTTTCATGCTTTATTATTACTATTGTCTTGAAAACAAGTAAAGAAATAAATAAGATGTCCAGTTAAAGCTATTTAGGAAGGGAAAGGCAACCTTGCTGACACAGAGAATCTTAAGTCTAGATAGGTGATAAAAGTATTCAGTCTTTCCTTTAAACAAGGCCATTAATCAAAATAAATCCTAAAGGCTTTTCAATGACATGAAGGCTACGAAAGCCATAGAAGCGAAAAATGATGAATTGGACCAAGCCGTGGATGGTTTGATAAGTTCATCAAGCGGTCAATGTACATGACATTAAAGTACAAGGAGTGGCAGCTGCAGGAGGCAAATTTCCATAGGACGTAGTCGGTGATCATTGAAGATAGCGACTGTACGAAAGGTCTGATTTAACTGTAAATGAAACGGGAGTGTGCTGGAAAAAGAGCCATCAAGTACTTGTAAAAGAGAAAATTGTGTAAAGCAGCTAAAGATGGTTTCATTCTGGTGTTAACTACCAATGTCTATTTTTCTTTAAATTCTATGTTAAATTTTTGTTTATAAATCCTTGATGATTTAAGGAAAAATATTTTAAAGCCAGATTTTTTGTTCATTGGAGATATAATATTCAAACATTGGCAATGGCAGCCCAGTTCACATCTGCTTCTAGCCAAAGGCGAAAAGCTATATCAAAATATTACTCTTTGTAGATATTGCTCCATGCCACTCTTAAACATTAGAGGATAGGCTTCATGGCCTTAAATAATGTTCCTGTTGTTTGTTCATCATCTCCCTTCCACTGCCCGTGGTTAATTTCAAGCTGCGCTATTAATGAGTTTTCAGCAAGTGTTTTATAGCAGAAATGTAAGAAAGCTGTTAAGAAGCTATAAAAAGGATTAATGGTGATATTTGCAACCAGTGCTAAACAAAAGACACAGAAATGTATGTATGCGTGCATGTATGTATAAATGTATTTGTTCAACACACACCAAAAAAAATGTTAGTTATGGAATTACAGTAACGATGGACTGATTGGAAAAACTCAGTGAATTTTAGAGTATTTAAAATTACTAAGGATTGCGCTTGCTGCGCTATAATCTACAGAAACAGCAAGACAGTCACATAAACAATCTTACACAGTTTCTTCCAAAACAGAACCTTCAAAATCGATTTAAAATGTACTCGTTAATATGAACCATTCTCATCAACTATAGAAAATATATGCATATATGACATAATGCTACGAAATACCAACAACAAGTGGCGATAAACAAATGAACACATTAAAAAAAAACTCTTTTTATTCTATTAGATATTTTAATTGCTATCACAACCACATCATCTTCAAATTGCAGCGCTTTTACTTACCAACGCATTTGTTCTCTGCTGGTACATACGATTACATACTTGGTGATATTTTTAAAGAACCAAATTTATCTTTTTAAGCTTGTCTTAATGCATGCATATTCTTTTGCCGAATACTTTAAAATTTATCTAAATTTTCAGCTTTCAATTTTTATCAGGAAAACAAAGAAAATCATAATTTGCCAGATTCCGCAGTGTTTTAACGTGTGGAATTTCATTGTTTTTTTAAAGGTTATTTTAGTTCATAATTTGTAATTTCAATGTAACTCTTTTTACAAAATGTTTTTGGAATTAACTTCAAGTGTTTTTTACGACTTTTTATAGGATTTAGAATTTCTTTCTAATTTAAATTAATTTTAAAAAATGACCGGCTGAAAGCGCTTTTTTTTTACTAGATTGCTTATTCGATTTTTAAATTGCTTTTTTACTTCCTTTCTTTGCTTATATGTGACACTGAATTCAGTTCGAATATTTTTAGGATTCTTTTTATCCATATTTGGATATGTTAAAAAAATGAAACTACATAAAATTCTATAAATGCCAGTCCTATCATTAAGTGCATTTCAGTCATTATTTTAATTTTAGATATAACAATCTCTCTCCCCAATTTTGTTAACAAATATTCCTTTTTGTGCTTCATTATTTTGTAAGGCGAATAATCATTGAAAAAGGTGTGAGGGGTATAAAAATTATAATCCGTTTTCAAATCTTAAAAACGTCGTCATTTTTCATCCCTTACTGCGCGTAACTAATTCATTCATGCTTATTATCTTCGTGCGTATATCATTAAAAATTACACTGTTTCTCCAAGTTCTGTTTTATGCAATGACTTCTTGGTGCACATATAGTCATTGAAATTAATTTAAAATATTCACATTTTGTTTCACAATTGTTTTGATGGGATTGTTTTGATGATATTCAGAATTGTTTTGATGGGAGTTGGCATTATTTAAAATATTCAAAACCTAAATAATGCCCCCTCCCATTAAAACAATTTCCTTTTTTTTTATCTTAACGATCATCCTATTATAGCATGCAGATTTCCAGCTGCGCAAGAAATATTTCTGTACTTCCATCGGCTTCGCTATCAAAAGAAATCAACATTTAATTGTCCAGTCACGCTCATTATCCTTAGAAGTCAAAGCGAGTTAACTGAGCTAGGCGTTGTTTATTTTCTCGCCAAATCGTCGCCAAGATTTTAATAAGAAACGAGCTGTGAGCGGGGCAGGTGAAGTCGCGTGCGGTTCGCGTGTCTGCCATCTGTCCTATGGCAAAAAATGGGTGCCCCCTAACCGGGCCCCCCTTCATTCTCGGGTGAGAAGGAGATTTAAAGAAAGGATGAGGGGGGCTGAATTTCAACCTCTTCTCGACTCTTATCGGTGAAGAATGGAAGATGGGGGGAGAGTAGGGATAGGGTAGACCATTCGCACTTAGGTTCAATAAAAGGCCGGCAGATGGGGTAGGTTAGAATTACCGTTAGGTTTTTATCAAGGCGATTTTTTAAAAAGGAAGAAAGCAAAATAAAAAGAAACTGAAGCTGTTCTTAAAGGATAAATTCAGAGGAAAAAATTCGCTATTTTTTATTACGTTTTTTTAAATGTGAAAAATCTGATGTGGCAGATGGTTTATGAGTTACCAGTAATTTTTTTTGATTAGTTGGCATGTGTACTTTTAAGATAAATGTTATGTTGTATCATGTAGAATGCATTCTTATATATTTGTAAAACTGCTTTTTACACGAAAAAAAGCGAATAGTTTGCTTCTTAAGCAAATATTTTCAAGTGCTTATATTCTGCAAAAGAGAAGGAGCATTCAAATTAGAATTTTTATCTTTTTTTATCACTCCTTTCTTGGAGAGCTTCCATTCGAAAATACAGTATTTAAACTTATTAAAATGCAGTATCTGTATGCAGTATCCAACATGCAGTTATCTGTAGTGAATATTTTTTAGTTATTTAGATAGAAATTTGTTCATCGTACCTGATATCAAATAGTCTAATGAAAGAAATTAATTAAGTTTTTTAATTTTGAATTATTTACAGGCTTTTACTTTTTGATTCGGTGTGTCAAATATTGCAGTTGAAGCGTCAACTATATAATTGTTTATTGAAAATGATCATTTCTGCACACTATTTTAAAATACCAGCGTTAAAATCGTTTCGTAGACTACCAAAAAGGATATTTACGGAAGTATTTAATTTTTTTTCATTTTTTCCTGCCTGTACTTAAATGTGAAATAGAGGGGGAAATGTTAATGTAAAAAATATCATTGTCGTAATGTTATTTTGGTTTTAATAAATTACAAAAGCTACTGCATTTTTATATATTTCAGGGAAGTATAATGAATAATTTCATAGACGAGAGAATAATTGAAATACGTTTCAAGCCTCTGCACCCTATTTTGTTGGAAAAATGTCAATTCTAAGCTTGGTTAATGATTATTCAAAAAATTAATTAAAAAGTCATCTTATACTATATAGAGAGAGAGAGAGAGAAAGAGAGAGAGAGACAATGTTCATCAAACCAGTAGTAATACAGAAAAAGGAAATATAAAAATAATAATAATAAATATATATAGGCAGAGGAATGCAACTGAAATCTAATTTAATGTTAAATATTGGTTAATTTTATATATTTATGGGGAAATTTGATTTTATTATTAATTTCATTTTCTTCATGTCTTTGTGGATTTAATTCTAAATTTCTTTCTTTTTATCTATAGTTGATTAATTTTGAACAACATTTGCCCAAAGGCTGTTAGGATAATCTGTTTTAACAAAAAATTTGTCATACTGTTTTGTGTATATATAATGTGTTTGACTGACTAAAGTAAAAGTATATATTGATTTCTTGTTTTATTTTACTTAGTTTTAATCCGACGGTTGAAGATGCATTTGCAGACGAATTTCTGCTAAAGGGAAGCTGCCAAAATTTATTCTACGGTAAGCAACTTTGTATTAATAAAGTTTTTTCGCTATTCTTGTATTAGAATAATGACTGATCTTCAAATATGACGATCTTCAATTTATGTCAAGTTTCAAAATATCTTATTCATTCTTTTGGAAGAGAAGCGAGACCCCCTGATAATTCTAATCTGATTCGAGCAGTCTTTTTCATTCTTATTCTTATTTTTATTTATTTATTAATTTTTTTATTCCTCCTACCCCTGGCCTCAGAAATGGGACACTGTGACTGCATGCTTTCATATTTTCCTGAAGCGGAATATTCTGTAAATGACCTAACAGAAAATCATGAACCTATACATAAGTAATAGTTGTTAATCAAAATTATCTGATTGTTAAATCGCCCTCCCCCATTCCCAAAGTAAATTTTAATTTCGCTTTTTATAGAATTAAGTTTAAACATATTTCAAGAAATATACAGAACGTTAAGACATATGACTGAAATTTAATGTTAATTTTACATAGTCATATTTAATTACCATTATAAAATGGGAATAACTATATTATTATTTATATTTAGCATGTATTAATTAGCTTATAAATTCGGGAATAGATTTTTATGAGCATCTGGAATTTTTACCTTTGATATAGCAGAAATGTGATATACGATCATAACTATTACAAGAATTATAGGAGAAATTAATTATAAATTAATTTGAGAAGAAAAATTGAAAATTTTAAACCTGAAAACTTTATACGGCAATCTAATGCATTAGAGGATATTTTAAAAATTAATTAAAAAACTGTTGTTCTCAGGAAACTTTAAATTTAGTATAATAACTTCAAAGAAGAATTTACAGTTAAAAATTTCGAAAATTAATAGAATATTTGCAAAATTTTAAAATATTAAACATTAATAAAACATTAATAAGCCAGCTGCATAGCATAAGGGTTAGAATCATCTTTTGCGAATTCTTAAAAAAATATCGTTTGGATGTCATTTGGATATATCATTATCATTTTATTATATTCATAAAAATTATGATTAGGATGTTATTTGGATTATTATTTGAGTATATTCACATAATTTATCTTTGGGACGTCTTTTAGATATTCATTATCATTTCAATATATCCATAAAAATTATCATTTGGGTGTCATTTGCATATACTAATTATCCATACTTCATTATGGCTATGACTTTTATTTTACCAGGACATTCTTTTACGTGTTAATTCAAAACAATGCACATTCTTCATCATGTAATTGTTGCTAGCGTTATCATTTTGTAAAACTAAATCTTTGCTGTTATAAAATTGAAATTAAGATCGAAAAGAAAATATTTAAAAGGGATTTCCCTTTCGAAAATGATAACTATTTGATTAAAATAAAGTAAATGAAATATGCAGACAGATTTATAATTTGATTTTCTAAGAATTAACTTCGCTCGCGTTGGTGTCCTTAAATAAGTTTTAAAGGCTATTGGAAAGAAAAGAAAAGAATTTGATTTTTTTTCTCATTGCCTGATCAAGATAATCAGGATTTACTATTACGTATTTCTTAAGTTAAAAACACACTCCACGAAAAATTTCAGTAAATACTGCCCTTCTTCATTAAGATAAAAAGAACTCCATATTCATGTAGCTAAGAAGCTAGTCTGCATAATTTTTAAAATTCGATTTGGATATATCAACATTGCAATCTTATCTTATGGTTTTTTTTACCTAAAAATTCTAAAATAAAATATAATTCAAAAAACTGAAAAGCATGCTTTATTAAGATATCTCACTACAAAAATAAATAATTTTCATTACTAAGATTTCAAAAAGTTTAAAGTATTAACAAAAGGTTAAAAACATTAATTCTTTTGAAATTTTAAACGCAACACGCGGAATGAAAAACGCGCAGACAAACTTTTACATCCTTAACTTATCGTTATGAAACTTTCAACATTTAATGTTTATACAACGACAATCATTTTAAGCTATAAAACCTATTATATAGTTTAAGTTTTAATAGATAAGTTATATTTTATAGCCTATAACCTTTTCTAATATATCAAAAATATTTCTTGAAAATTTCATGATGATCGATTAAGTAATTAAGGCGTGAAAGCGTAACAAACAAACTCACATTCGCATTTATAATATTAGTTAGAATTCAGTAGCGTGTTGTATTTATTGCATAAACTAAAACTTTTTGCAAAATATTATTAAAAGTACAGATGAAACGACATTTCAAATGATTCACTTAGTTACGCTGATGAGCAGTAACGTACTATTATTATATTACTGAAAATAAATGAAGCATCCTTGACCTCGTTCGATTTTTCTCAAATTCTGATCTGATATCGAGAAAAAACTGCTAATTGTGACTATTAATCCATTTCCGAGGCCTTAACGGTAATTTAAAATAAATTTCTATTTTAAACATTTTATAATGATTTTAATAAACTAACAGTTAAAATAGAACGAATTTCTAACACTGATTTATTTTCAAATTTATAAGGCAGATGTTATTTTATTAGCGCTTTGTTTTAATAAATTGTGTAAAGTAAAGTTATATTGGAGTTATTAGAGTTTTTAATGTTCATCAAAGTTTACTATAAAAATACTAAAAAATGAGTTTTTACCTTTTGATCGGACAGATGGCGCTCTCTGTCTCCATCGAAGCATACAGACACCGTCGTTGCGTCATTTTTGTGTTGCGTGATAAGCTTACGGTGACGCACGCGTTTAAATTGCCCCTGAAAATGAAATAGTAGTTAATGGAGTCGTGCTGCGAGTTGGGGGGTCTGGTGGGTGTGAACTCTGTGTTCTAATTTGTTAGCGTAAAAATGAAGCAGTTTCCTCTTTTTTCTCTCCTCCCCCCGTTCTCTTCGTAGTGTTTATATCACGACACTTCTATTACTGTTGTTTTAAAGAGTATTGTCCATCGCTTTCGGAGGGGGTTCTTGCTCTCCCTCAATTTGCTCTTCGAAAATTTTTATGAGAATCGAATGTTCTAATTCCTCGGGAAAGAAAGGGGGGAACTATCGTTTTCTTAAATGAAGTACAGTTTTATGTAGGAAACAATCATTCTTGAAACCGTTGAGCGAGAACTTTCTGAAGGTTTTTTAACACTTTTATTCGCTGCAATTTGTTAAATAAGTCAATTTAAGTTACCTTCACAGTAAGACTTTTTAAGTGCTTTTGTCTGTGAACTTCGATATTATACCCCCTGCCCACACGCATAGTTATTTTCTGTACTGTTTTAGCAAATTTAACATTACTTACTGTTACAAATATTTATTAAACGTTGTAAATTGAATACTATTATGCCAAGGTCAAACTCTATTTCAGAGCCATGTTCGAATTTTCTGAAAGGATGCCAGTAGTTCCTCCTTCGTATGTTAAAATCCAAAATAATGCTTCTCTCTTTACGCATTGGTATTTTGTAACATTTTTTTTTTCTCTTTCGTACCATAGGCGAATTTTTATGCAGTAATTTTGCAATTATCGAAACATTTAGTCATGGGAAGGTGGTCTTTTTCATGTTGAGATAAGCTCAAACATCCAGTAGCGTTCCCTTTAAGATTAATGCTAACTTTTAATATTTTCTTTTATTGTCAGCTTCAAGTGACTGTTGCGAAGAGCATACTGTATTGCTTTATTTTCGAGACAGAAATTCTAATTTCTTTAATTAGTCGTTAGAGGCAAGAATGCATAAAGGCTTAAGTGAGAACCTTGTATAAATCAAAGTGGAGAACATTATTTAGGCCAAAAGTTATCTGTAATTACAGAAAAACTGGATAAATAGCTCTGTAATTTGTTGGTTAGTGCATAGGAAAGCAGACTTGCCTCCTGATATGTGGATTGTTATACAGGATGTCTGGGAAAGAAATGGTGAAAAAAATTACACATATATCTGAAATTAAGGCAGTCGATATGACGGTTAACGCTCCTGGCTGCTGCATTGTTAGACATAAATTTAAATTCCGAACAACGCTTGATATTTTTAAATGCATAGTGTCTGGGTGGTATGGGTGCACTTAAAATATTGACAAGACGAAAGCCCTCTCGAAAAGTTTGATG
>KK115172.1:1551161-1567841 GCA_000611955.2 Stegodyphus mimosarum
GGATTCTGTCCTCCAGAGTGTTTTTTATCAAAATTGAGATGATACTTCCCCGTTCTCGAGGTGTAAAATCTGCCACTTGCTATAGTGCACCTTGGGCAACGCTTTCAGTTATAAGACAGTTAAATGGTCAATGGGTTTTGGCCATTCTTCGTGGCTTGAAACAACAACAATATATCCTAAATTAATGAGTTATTTACATTGTTCTTTACTCAGTGGAAAAAAATTATTCAAAAAGTTTCAGTACAATTCTATGAAAGCGCCATTTGTAGTTTTGTCTTTCTCTAGGAGATGTTCATTCACACGTTCGAAACATCACTGGTGTGACCAGTTTCCTATCGCTTCCGTAATTTGGGCACGCATATATTCAATATAGACTTCAAGTATTTGATACGTTCTTTCCATCCTAGGAAAGCAAGCCTTCACATTTTTCACTCCGAGTTCCAGTTTGACACTGTCAACAGACGCTGGCTAAAAGGACGATAAAAGACACCAGTTTTGGGAATTGCTATTTCTCTTACTCTGTCTTACTTGCTGTCTCACCTGTGATCGTATTGAATAAAGGGTGTCGTCTGCGGCATACTTTATTCAATTTCTTATAAAGGATGTCGTTTATTTCCTTATTCCTTGTCCACTCTGCTCAGCATTTTACAAAGCAACTTTTTAGTGCCTTTACACAAATTTTCTTTTCTTAACCTGTGAATGTCTTTTTTTCCATCAAGATGGTATTCTTTTCTCGTCAAACACCTGGCTAGGATGAAGAATATTTCGTAATTCAGAACTGAATCCAGAGGCAAGTTCTTTAGGCCATTTTTCTTTCGAGTCGCGAGGCAGAGACACGACGTCGAGCAAGCAGTGTATTTCGATTAAAAAATAGCTGAACGTTTTTCATTTCTACCATGTCTACAAGCATTTCAGCTAAACATCATTACTGGCTTATGTGATGTTTCAAGACATTTCTACCCGCTGTGCTCTGCTCCTGAACGACGAATTCACGAGAGTCATCATGTAATTGGTGTTTGCGTGGGTCTTTTTGTGAATGAATATGTATCTAAATTACTACTACAACATTGTTGTTCCGATAAAATATCTGTTTTACATGTGAAGATATTACGTTTTCCTTTTTGACATTATTACATGGGTAAGTCAAAGTTTATCTTTTATCCCGTCTTAAGTTATTACTCACGCCGAATCAAGTTTAAATTATCTCTTCTTTTTCGTTTTTTGCATACAACCCAACTACGGTTAAAATAATAATTATTATTCCTTAATACAGAATTATCTCTCAGTGTAGATAATAATAATTTCTTAATATTTTAATTATTCCCAGCAATCTGTTTTATAATATTCTCCCTAAACCTTTACAGAAAAAAATCTAAAACTTTAAGTCCACGAATGCCACATAAAAAAAAAATTAAAAGGGTCAAATCGCAACAGAAAGGAATCTAAAATAATTAAATCCTCTCCGCGTCAGTCTTCTCGACGTACAGCTGTGCAAACTGTAATGCAATAAACACCTTGATTTTAGGTATATAAGTTGTTCTTCATCATTCTTTTCCTGGACAGCTACCCTGCATTAATAAAGGGCAAAGCAGTTTGAGAGCTAAAGATACGCTGTCAGCTAAGGATATGAAAGTAAAGTCTATGATATAAATTACTGATCTCGTTTTCTTATGTTCATTTTTGGGATCAAAAGAAGTTTCATCTCACCAGCTTTAAAACCAGAAAGCTTGCTTTTCTAATATGTGATTCCCGACGTTGGGGAAATGTCGGTACATTTCCATCTGAAATCTAATCCTAGCATCATTAATGCGTTGCCTTTCCCCACAGCGTTTAATAACGTGCCCTAGTGGACTGCTCATAGGCAACTTTTTGGAACACAATATGGGCCTCGGCACTTGAGCTGAAGGACCATGCACTGGACATAATAGTCGATATCTCGGGAGCACCACTAAAGGCGAACGATTTCTCGAATTAGACGACCAATCAGAGTTACGAATGAGCATTCGAAAAGGGACTTCCGTACAAGCTTCATAATAAAGACCCCCATCTCAAGCGGTCAGTTAATAGGAAAAGCTTTTCGCAAAGGGGTTATCCACATATATAAAACTTCAAGAGAAAGACAAGCTGCTCGGATAGCAGAAAATCTTTTCTGTTGATGTTTTTGGTGTGTTCTGAATTGAGAAGTTTCAGATCTGAGAAGTAAATTCAGATGTCAGATACGTGAGAGAGATTTACTTCTTTTGTAGTTGGCTAAGAACTCTTGGCTAAATTGAGAAATGGTTTTTCAGGTAGAAGAGCAGATCTGGGTGCTTTGGAAGTTCCAATATTCCACTCTTCAATTCTTGCGGAAGTAGTTATTGTAGCTTCTCTTTTTTGGGGGAAGGGGGAGGCAATTTCAGTGTCGTTTTTCGTCAAGAAAAGGTTGCTTGGAAAGGACACACATAATATAAATCTGGAGTACGTTTTATTCTCACTTTTATTTAAAAAAAAATCAGTGGTTGTAAATTAATGATTTGTATAATCAAAATTCTTTACAGTCTGAATTTTATCTTTTTATTCCACAAGCACTTTTTTAAAACAGCCAATAGGCTGTTCAACTACTAGCTGAGGAAACTGTCAAAGTGAGCAGAAAAATTTGAAGTTCGTTTCTCGGTCGATGTGGAGACTTCCTACATCTTAAAATTTTTTTAATAAAATTAAAACATTTTTAAAGTAAAGTACGAGGAAAGAAATTCAGCTATAATAATAAGATAATATGTTGGTTATTAATTTTTGTCTATTATCATTTTTGTTGTTAGCCCAAAGGACATCAGCCTCGAATGGAATAGTAGTCTCGAAACGGCATTTTGCTTTAAGTCATTGTAAGCGGCGTGTCACTTTTCAAGCTATTGCCACCAAACATTATCGCCCTGTATTAAAGAAATTAAATAATGAAGAATCTTCATGAATGCGTGCATGTTTCTGGCATCGTGAAAAAACAATGGTACCTAGAGCCATCAAATTTTGAATAACTTAGTCTTCCATCCGGACGTGGGCACCTGGAAACCCGAATTTTGAATGTCGAATTCATTTTATAATCTATATCATATTTTGCAAAACTTTAACGAAGTTTTGATTAAAAAACTCAACGATTTCAAAGTGAGCAGTACCAACACTCTACGAAAAACATTTTTATCTTCAGCGCACGAGAATGTCTATCGAAAATTATAAAAGTAAGTTGATTTGAAAGATTTTATGATTTTGCTGTTGAATAGAATTTTATGTGGCATAAATGCGAAGAACGTGATATTTAATAAGTAAAGTAAACACGCAAAACGTTAATAATAAAAAGACAAAAAAATGTTTTGTAAGCCATTTTACTAACAAAACTGAACGCTGATACGAACTAAGGATTGGGGGAGAGGGACAATATTTAACTCTAAACATATACTGCTATGCTAATTTTAAATTTCTTTGATTTTGCTGTTGAATTGTATATGGCGTTAGTATGAAGAAAATGATGGTTAATAATAAAGTGGGAGGAGAGAGTGTAACAGCAGACTTCTTTGCAGCCTGCGAGCTCAGCAAGAGCGTAAAAAACCTTAACGAACCCTTTTGGGCGACAGTTAAAATCTAAAACTTATTAGAATTAAAAATATATATGTATATATATATTTTATTATTTAGCTTTTAAGTCATCAGAATAATTAATTAAGGCAGATGGAGAAAGTGATTTGTTAACATTCTGACTGATGCTGCCATTAATTATTTTTCAATTAACGAAATTTAGTAAATTCGGAGTGTTTTGTTTTGCTTTCCCGGAGTAATTTTTATCTGTCTTCTTACAGAATTAGAGCATTCGAGAATTTTACAATAATTTATTAATTTAATTTTTAATAATTTACTTAAAATTTTTCTGAGTCCGTTTTCCCACAATTAACATAAATAGCAAAATTCTGTTATAATATGATGTGTACCGAAAAATCTAGAACAAAATCATCGCGTTGAATGCAAAGAGAAATGTCCACAGAAAACATGCCAAAGAATAAAGAACAAGAGCAAATTTTCGCAGTTTTAAACATTGTGATAAAAAATAAAGCGGTAATTTCACAGCTCATTCATATGAAACATCGTGAAAAACTAAGCAACCCCAAATGTATATTTTTATGATTTTTTTCACTTTTTAGATGTGAAAAAAAGGCATATTTTTACGTGGTTTCTGTGTGTTTAAAGGCTGTTTCCTCTAATTCATCCTGGTATTTTGTATTATAGTGTTTTGAAATACTGAAGATATTTTGTTACCTTCCCCACCGCACACGATGATATATAAACATTGCAATTCTTTGTTTCTATTTTTTCCCCCGCACTCGATGTTTTGTTAGACGATGTTTTCCCCTTGTTCCGGTTTTTCTCCGCAGTATTTTTCGTTATATCCCATTTCGATCTTTCCCGATTCAGGCTTTCTGGAAGGGGTAACAAATATCGTGCCATTTCAGGCTCCCCCCTTCTTCTGCAGATGTTCTGGATGAGCACATTAAAAATCGTACCATTTCAACCTTTCTATTTTTCACTTTTCATTATAGTTCGTGAGGAGGTTTTTAAGTGTAAAACTAAGGTATATAAAGAATATTTATTTCAGCCTGAAAAGAAAACATATATTTTGTTTGAATACCATGCAGTAATTCTTTTCGGACAGTAGAAAAAATCCGTTTCCATGTATATGGTTTAATATTTTTTCTGCTATGAAAGTCACATTTTTAAAAGTCATTAATCATAAGTCACATTTTTAAAAGTCATTAATAAATCTATTTATTATTTTCTGTACTTTTGAATTTATAAAACTGTAAGTTATAAAACATATTAAAACTTTAAAACGTTGTTTAACTTATAAAACACATTAAAAATATTCTAAATCTAAGCAAATATGTGTTTATATATGTACATTTCGAGTTTTGGAAAAGTGGGAATGGTTTTCTAGCGATGGTGAAAGGGGTCAATGTGGCAAAAAACCACTGCTTTAAAGTTTTTCCATAATTAAATTTTTCAATGCAGTCAATCTGTGAAATCTAGTTTGTATAGCAGTTTCTTCTCGTTTCAGTTTAGAATATGTTGTCATGCTCATTAATGATTAGGCTGAATAATAGATTAACAACATTAATTAACTATCAATAAAAATTCATATTATTTGCAGCATTAATTCTAATAGGTGTCATAATTTAATTGTAAATGAGTAGTAATTCTAAAGTAAAGTACTAATTCTCTTCAGTAGTAATTCTAAAAGTACATTCATCGCTTATGGGAAAAGTGTACAACTACAGTTGGGCTGGCAGATATTAACATCTTAAGCAAACCTCAGAATGGCGTCTAAATATTTTATCAACAGAGGGTGTATATTTATTATTATACTTATATTTATTCATAGGATTTTAATTTTATGCCCTCTACCTTTTTTTCTCCGCCTGTAAAAGCTCTTACTTGGTTCACTCTCGGCATGGCTGTGTGTGTAAAACTCAGCTAAAATTTCAGCTAAGCATGCACGTGATTTTCTATCCAGAGCCGTGCCAAGATATTTTTTCACCTGAGGCAAAAAGGTAAATGCGCACTACTATATATATGTATATCGAAGTAGCTATATTAAACAAAAGTAACTGTATTAAATCAAAATATCATAATTTTTAAAGTATTTTTTAATCGTAGCTTTATAAATTGAGAAAAAAATGTAGCCAATTATTTTTAACTTTCAAATGAAAATGTTAAAAAATTCCTTTTTTGATAAATAAGAAATAACATTGAAATACTTATTGCATTAATTTCCAGGTTTTCTTCCAATTCTTCCTATTGTTTTATTAATTTAAGTTGCCGAAGCTTGTTTCCCCTAACAATAACCGACAAATTTAAAAACATAATTAAAGTAATTTTCGAATTCGCATAGCCAGTTTGGCGCCCCTTCTAGTGATTCACGTGAGGCAAGTGCCTCACTTGCCTCACGTGACTTGGCTCACCGTTGTCCCGGCTCTGTTTCCACCATATGACTAAAATTGTGGTTAGCTTAAGTTATCTGAGTATAGCAAAGCACGTGAGGGCTAACTGCCTTGAGGATGGGCTGCCCTTCATGTAGGACTTTCTAAGGGAAACTAGCTGTTATTTACGCTTCACATAAAAAAAACCATGGAGCCAGCCCGCTCTTCTGGGATCGAACCCGGGTTGAATACCCAGTATTTAACAGTCTTAACTATCTGGCCACTGCTGTGCAGACAAAAATTACGAAAGAAATAATGCTAAGTTAATTGACTAAACTAATGAAGCTTAGCTAAATGCTGAAACCTAGCAGATCATTTCACCATCAATAGACGGTGTTAGATATATTTATTTCTTTTAGCCAAACTTTTCTGAAAACTTCTGTGTTTTTATGAAAGGGCTTAATCTTCTTCATCTGATTTTCGCATTCATAGGAGAAGGTGAAACTTCTGTTTTCGAAACCTCAGTGTTGCACGCTGGACTTATTTTCCGCCGATTCCTTTTGTTCTATCTCTCTCTTGTTTTTTTTAATAATTTAAAAGTCTGAAAATGATGAGTGAACGGTACCATGTCCAGTTAATAAAAAATATATCAGCAGAATCTCCAAGTTTTTGAGTCTTCAAGTTCAAGAAATATAACATAACTGCGTCTTAGTTAAATGCATGTTTTGAAAACACTTCGTAAAAATTTACTTTGAAGATTTGCTATCATTTTCTAATCTACTGTCCATTTGCAACCGGAAAGGTCTTCCGAATCGTCATTAAAACTAAGGCTTTTCGAAACCTAATGCGAATTTTGAAGTAATGAGAAATATCGTCCCTTACTTCGTCATTGCTAAGTATGTAAAGGCGCGAAATGCAGCTGCATCCATTTGGAAGATGAAGCCACATATATCCCTATAAAACAAGTCGAAGTTTAGAAACGGGCGAAGAGAGCTGCCTTTTCTGCCAAAGGCGTGATTTCGCTGGGGCCTTAATTACGAAGCAGGAACGAAGCTTAAAGGCTTGCTCATCAGTTGGCGGTACATTACCGATGATTAAGGATAATTCGATTTGGTGGTCATCACCAGACACGTTGGGGTCGCCGGGATACATGAAGTCGCCTCCTCTTCCACTGAACTGCTGGACCACGAATACTTGGCTGAATTATAACACGGCTGTCAGATATTGAGAGCTGAACACAAGAATGCTTGGCTTAAATGGACTGCTCTCGTTCGTCGTTAAGACTAAAAAAGTAAAACGAAAATCCATTGGAATATATAATTCCCCAGGTCGAAAGTTTCATAAATCATTTATTCTTGGTGTAAAAATTAGGTAATTATTTGTCTCTTTTAAATATACAGTCGACCTTTAATAAACCAGAACTGAAGGCAACAGGAAAAAAAATCGATTAATCAAAAATTCGAATTAATGATAGACTTTCTGCAAATTACGTAGAATTTCAAGTATATGCATACAGAGGTATTCATTTGTTGCATTTATAGATGTGTTCAAGATCTTTTATTAAAATGTAAGCTTTTCTATACATTGCTGTCGAAGTCTTATGAGTGGCCGAGCCGTTAAAGACTGATGAATGCTGGTGTTTCATCCCGGCTTTAAGGCCAAGCGAACGGGCTGGTTGCATGGTTAGGTTTCATGGTTTTCTCTATACGTGACGTGAATACGAGCCATTTCCTATAAAAAGGTTCTCCTTGTAGGCCATCCTCCTGTTAGACAGATAGCTCTCGTGTGCTTTGCTGTTCAAATAGCGTAAAGTAACATTATTATTGAAAATTATTTTCATACTTATAAAGCTGTGAAACATAAATCGAGGAGTTCATTTTCTAATCGTATATCAAGTTAGAGAAATGTTATCGATATGAAACCATATGGATGTAATTTAGAATTAGAAGGCACGTGTCCCTTTGAAGAGACTATATTGTTTTAAGTATGGCAAAATGCAGGCCTGTGTATCTAAACATGGGATGTATTCGAAGAAGACTTTTTAAGAGAGACTTTCTCATATTTATGTTACACTTGGGAAAACGAATGCAAACGCCCATCCGCTGGAATTCAAATCCTGGGCAAACTATCAGATGTCAGCGGCTTTTCCACTTCACCACTGGTGGACTTGTATACTTTTGAATATAACTATAAAAGCTAATAAACTTTTTTTCTTTCCATTTTAGTAATATTTTTTCTTTTTAACTGCTAAAGTATATGCTAAAATATCACTGTAAACATTTAGCCAAAATTTTATAGTTAAGATATTATCTTTCCCTCTCTCAAAGTAAAATAAATATGTTGAAACTGACGATAAAAATTTTGAATTTCAAACAGCTCTGTTTTGTTCTATTCCTAACAAAAATATAGAACTCATTTCGAAAACAAATAGCAGTTTTCTTTGTACATTTTAAGCAATAGTGCGGCTGTTGTAATGGTGACTAAATTACTCTCCACTCCTAGAAAAAAAGTAACGACATTTTGAATATAAAACTATTTCACATTTAAGGATTTCAGAAAGAAGTTTCGTGGCATGATCTCTCCTCTGTTTGTGGATAATATCTGATATTGGTTTACAGGGAGCAAAATAAAGCCTTTAACTTAATTTAAAAATAATATATGTCTAATCAAATTTTTAAAGTTGTTAGAGTTCGACTTACTGAGAAAAGTTTTTTTTTTTTTACCCAAATCGTCCACAGACGTTGGCCACTACTAAGGCCAGAAACGGTGATCACCTTATTATGGAAGAACTAATACATGAACCACCTTTACCTCCTATGAGGGAACGGAAAATTACAACCATGGCTTCTCTGGGATTCAAACGCGGGCTCTTTGGTATCGCTGTCGGCTCTCGTAACCACTATACCGTCTGGGCGGCTTATTAAGAAAAAGTTAATATTAATTTTTAATTAATTTTGCGAAAGAAGTCTCAAATTTTACCCATAGAAAATTTCGAAATATCGAAATTCGAGTTCTATCAATAGTTTATGGAATTTGAAAATACTGGCTTCTAGAAGATTGCAGGCGATTTTGCCATCGAAAGATATTTATATACGGAACGCAATTCTAAAATAATCATCGTATTGACGTGAGTAAAAACTGCTTGACATTAAGTCAACTTTGCAATTCTTTAAGTATTTTAAAAAGAGGCATGTAATATGACCTCACAGTACGCTTATTATGCTGAAGATATGGGCTCACTAATATGCTTGCAATGCTGAAGGTATGGGTCGAACATGAGAGAACCTCACTCGTCGGATGATCTTGTATTTTTGAAGGAATTTTACGACTGTAAAAAAGGAAGAGGATTGTATGGAAGACGCTTCACATGTGAATTCGGATATTGAAGGCATTCTGTAAGAAAGATAGTAAAACGTTAGAGTACCATCTTCTAAGGTAAAACTTAATAAATCGGTTTGCTTTTGATGTGTGGAATGAGTTGTAAATTGTCGCCTCGTTCTATAAGATGATTATAGCTTTCCGAAGACCGTTTTAAGGGAAGAAAATTCATTCTTCTTTTATGTTTAGAAAAGTATATCATATGAAATGATAAAGGAAACAAATTCTTAAAGTCCTGTAAAAAAATAGTGTTTTTGTTTTTTCCTTTTACACTAAAGAAAGAAAATAAATGATTAAATGGCGATTGGCATAATAGAACTGCTTAAAAGTTCAATATGATTTATCAGAAGAGATTATCATTAGAGACAGCCGGGGTGGAAAAACGAAATATTTTGTAGGACATTAAATAAATATGTATTTAGATTAATATGGGGTTGTCGTATATTTTCTGTTTATTTGAAAAGTGAAAAAAATATGTTATACAATTTTATAAAAATATTTAATTCTTTAAATTAGATATATCACGAATTAAATTCGTTTTTATGTAATCAGTCCGATTGAAAAGAAAAAATAATATTCTTAAGAACTGCATTTGTTGCTTTTAAATAGCTTAATATGTTAATCGGTAGCAAACAAATTAAATCTGAATGATAAATAAATATCTTACATTTTACTGAATAGCAACAGACTCGAATGAAAAGCGAAACAACAGATTTACAGCGGACGTCGCAAAATCGTCTTTCGAGACAAATAATCCTTTCCGGCTAACTAGTAATCTCAATCTGAGGGCCTCGGATTACAATCTAACACCACGAAAAAGCTTGCTATTAAAAATAAATAAATGATAGTAAATATGAAATATTTTCATAATTATAAATAAATATAAATGATTCTACATCAATTGCGAAGCATATGATGTTAGAAATATCTTTTATGAATTGCAACAAAACTTTTAAAAATTATCAGATGATTTATTACATATTAAGTAAATATATTTTTATTTTTTTACTTGCTTCATTCCGTAATCTGTAACTAAATCTGAAATAGGTATGTAAATCTAAAAGATAAAATTAAAAATCTTACACTTTGCCGAGTGGCAGAACTACGAGAATTCGCAATGCGCGAGGACGCACTGAAGATAAATTAAAGGACTTTCATTTCGCGCAATGGCAACACTTACCAAACTTCCTTCATAACGCTTTCCATTCTTTCCGCCCGTTGATTTTGCTGGGACAGAATTTCATATATTAAATGAAAACTATACGCTTCCTTCGATGAGTTTATAGGTTAAGAGGGAATTAAGAAACTGCTAGAAACCTAATCTTTGTTATACTATATTTGTAATGCAAAACATAATTTATTACTTATAACGCGACAAGAACAGTTCTTATTTATTGTTTTAATCGGTTCTATCTAAAAATTAATACACTTTTTATTTCGTAATGAAAGCAAAATAAACATTTTGCAGTGCAGTATTACTAGAAAGCTAAATTTCTAGCTTCCTAGTAATACTGCACTTTCTTCTGTTCATTTTTTCTTTTGTTCGGAGTTGAAAAATTAATTTATTGTTTATTACTGAAGCATAAAGCAGTCAGCTACCCCTCCCAAACAAGAAGCACATCATACCGCACGACTAAAATCATATATATTTTTAATACGTTTTTGCGCTCAGAGCTGCCATTCGACGAAGCAAAAAATCTTTAATTTATGTTTCATATTTAACTAGACTATTATTATTTAAGGCACTGAGAGGTTAACAGTTATAAACGTACTTTTTAATGATTTGAATTAATTCGCTTTTAAATAATGTACCTAATTGATATAATTTAAAATACATTTGATTTATGATACACCAAAGTGGTAATTTTTATGAACATTTGCGGCCTTTTTGTAATTATCAAAAGATGCATATATGATATAAAAAAAATAAACGATCGTTTTTGTAAATGGCAAATGTACCGCGCAATGGTTAATTAATTTTAAATATCTAATAGAAATCTGTTCTATTTTATTTAAATTTTTTTCATTTTTTAATTATTTTTCAAATGTTTTGGAACTTTTAAGTTTCAAAGTTTTAAGTTCGCAGTTTTTTTCAACACTTTTAAGGTAAAGAAAAAAATTGAAGTTATACTGTAAGGAATTGTTAGGAAACCAATTTTTAAAATTTAAAATTTCAACACCAGACAAAAGTAAACAGTGCTTATGAAGCTTAGTTTTTTTTAGTAAATTTTATGTCCTAACTGCGTTTTAAACGATGAACACACATCGACAATAATAAACTCCGATATTTGATGATATTAAATAAAGTTTATAGAAATCACTCGAGAAATGGAAAATAAATTCCAATATGCGTGTAAAATTTACCTAGTTTGCTTTAACTTAATGGACGATAGTAATTTTTGTTATACGATTCTGTATAGTTATCTTTAAAGTTCCGCATCTTTAAATAAGAGGTGTCTGTTCACGTTCATCCTTAACTCGCTTTATTTATCTCCCTATAACTGAACGTGTGTCAATAGACATGGATAAAATGCTGTGTTGGCAGTAAAGCAAAATTTCCATGTGTGATATGTGATTGTAATAACACATACCGATGAATTTGCAAGTCGGGAAAAAGAATTTACTTCGCGTATTTTGAAACTGACATTTTTCGAACATTTCATCGTATGCAATTTTCAAGCGTACTTCGTAGCCAAAATAATAGCTTTGAAAATTTTAAACAAAGTCTTTTATTCTAAAGAAGTGGGTGATGCATCGAAAATGGAGTTATTCATAAACCTGAATCAATGCTTTCAGAAAACCTTGCTTTAAAATGCGTAACTGCTCACTTACGAAAATTTCCAGTTGGAAGTGTTTATAAAATTGCATAAATGCATTATTATTTTTAGATTCTGTATAATAATTCATTTACTGCATAAACAGAGCTGATCTTAAAAACAAACGTTTTTGAGAAGGAAAAAAAAAAGCATTATTTTTGTTTACTGTAAGTAGATTTTTGGCGCATTTCTGAAATATCTTGAAGTTGAAACCGCAGAAATTAAAAAGAAAAGTTTTTGTTTCAAAACTATTATTCTGTGAGTCATTAGGGTTTTTTGAAGCAGGAGAAAACTGCATTGCCTTCGCCGGGACTCGCATCTTGGACCTCTCGAATACGCTTTCGAGTACGCTTCCAATGACAGCACGAAAAAGCGCGGAAAGGAGGGAGAAAATACTTTATATATTTCTTCCCCTTTTAAAGGGCGACTGGGGATGAGGGGACCCAGTCGCCAAATCCTGGTGGTAACCAATTATCTTCCACCACCTTTTAGTTCTGGCGCCACTTGTAGAGTTTGTAAAGTCATTCGATTTTTTTGAAGCGGAAGACATGAAAAGTGTGCGAGTGGTCTCTTCGGAACTGAAACCCTGGACCTCTCGAATATGCACCACGTATGCTTCGAGTTACACTACGAAGGTATGCGGAAAAGAGGGAGAAAATGCCTTAAAGTACTGGCATTATTAAGCTTAGATTTGTGAATGAATATAGAGAAGAATTCATCACAGTATTTTGAGCTGTTGAGATGGATATTTCAGTGTCTGGAAATTTCCCGTAAAAAAAAAACGGGACACTGCCGTCTCTTCTGAAATTTTGCTGTCTTCCGATAAATCATCCGATCTCTTACCTGAATTTAGATCCTTTCTTTCCGATGCATTTCTAAAAAAAATCAAGGATCACTATTTGTTAAAGGAAAAAGTAGTGCTGTGGAAACAATATTGGTATCGGTAAGAACTAAGACAAGAACAGTGAATTTTTTAATGAAATTCAGATTGTGCAAATCGTATTCTGCTTTCCCCTGATTCCTCTGATATATGATTTTCTACCTAATTTTATAATTAACTTTATTTCATCTGAATCTTACAAAGATTTGTAGACTTTTTTTGAAAACTTAGCTATAATTAAATTATTAAGTATCCGTACTTAATTTTCCTTTCAATGGTATGTTGCTGAGTTTCTCTACACAGTTTCTCTACTTTTTGCACACTAATTATTAATTTATTTTTATCGTGTTAAAAACTACTTTGAAATGTAAACGATTCTCCTCCTTTCTTGCGGCTTGCTTTTTTATTTGGGAAGGCATTTCATTCGATAGATGTTAGTGGGTACAGTACCGCAAGTCCACAACCTCCATGAATGATCCTTATTTGCATATTCCGTTTGTAATATTTTAATCTTAATTATTAAACAGTAACACATTGTGATAAAGTGCTCATCAAAATACCTTACTTAAAGGTACTACTTTTATGAGACTTTGCATAGGACATTTTTTTCTTCAAAAATAATATTTCTGAATCTGTTACAATAAAATTAACATTTCTTGTTTCACCTTTTACGAAGCGATGTAAAATTGAAAGTAGATTTTCACGTGGCAATGAATAATCATGAGATAATCTATCAGTGTTTCGGATGAAATATTTCTAAATCTTGGTGAATACATTTACATGAAATAAATTCAACTAGACGAAATATAACTTAGTATGTTGATTGTATATTAATATCAAAGAATTAAAGTAGTAAAAAAAACTAAAAGCTTTCAGATTTTACATTACGCCCAAAGGGGCGTTTTTTTTTTAACGTTTTGTGTGTTACCTTTATTTATTAAATATCGAGTTCTTCGCACTTAAACCATAAAATTCAGTTCAACAGCAATATCGAAAAACCATTTTAAAATGAGCATATTTTTAGAATTTCCGATACACAGTCTCGTACTCTGCAGATAAAAATGTTTTTTTTATCGTACAGTGTTGCCAATGCTCACTTTTAAATCGTTTGAGTTTGTTAGTTAAAAATTCGTTAAAGTTTTATAAAATTTGAAATAGATAATAAAACAAATTCCAAATTTGGGTTTCCAGATGTTTATACTCGGGTGGAAACGTACATTATTCAAAATTGGATGGCTCTAGGTGCTGTTATTTTACCACAGTGCGAGAAATATACTTACATTTATGCAGATTCTTCATCATTTAATTTCTTTAAATATAATACAGGGCTCTAATATTTGGTGGCAACAATTTTAAAAGTGAACCGACATTTATAGTGTACCAACGCAAAATGTCAAAACGAAATTAATAGTCCTTCAGGGCAGATTGCCCCTTTGAACTATAATGGTAATTTGGGAATCTTTTTTTAATATTTTTCCAATTTATAATTTGTAGATTTTTGAGCTTTTTCTGGAGATTAGATCAATGTCATCAGTATGTTAGTGCAATAGAAAAAAAATTATTTTATCAATGTATTATTTTTTCTTCTGTTGCGCTCTCACATGCAAAGAAGAGGGCTATCTGTTTACTATGCTTTCATAAGCCGGGGACTCTTTTTTTGTGTGTGTGTGTGTTTCAATAATTTAGATTTTTCTCAGTAAAACTGAAGAATTTTTCAGAGAATACAAAGATATAAATAGTTCAGTTTCAATAACGTTTTAGAAACCAGGAATTTTAAGAAAAATGTCTGCAAGTACAAGACACGTTATAAAGTTTGTTTTCATGAATTACGTCTTAGTCATTGCTGTAGGGTGCACCTGAATTAAAAAATTTCAAAGTCAAATTAATATATGCAATACATGTAATGATTTTGTTATATGTATATGTCCTATAGTCCATTGCTTACGTGCGGAGGAGCATCTGTGCTGATTCTCAGATATTAATACGCGGCAGCGCACGCACACATCTGAGAGAATCTTAAGTATAATTTAAATACTTTGAATTGTAGTGTTAATTTTTCGAAACAATTTAATTATTATTAATGTTTCGAAATGTATGTCCACATTCTTTAAAAAGTGAAATGATTATTATTTTAAAAAGAATATATTAACGTTCGAATGCTTTTCGTCATATAAAATGGATGGTAGTAAGGTCGTAAATGTCAACCGCTTTATCTTAACCACAAGGTCACATGGTTTCGCAACTTGTTTATCTTTCTACGTTTTTGATAGCGCCCTTACCATTACAACTAGAAAAATAAGAACACCTTGCGTATCGTTGTTTTAAGGATAGGTGTAAGAATGCGGGATAGGAAAACAATATATTTTTTCCATTGGTTACAGTATATCAGAAAAAAGTGTTTTAATATAAATTCGAACATATATTCAAACTCGTTGTGTGTAATTTATGTCGATAAATAGGCTTTGAAATAAAATTTAATAAAATAAATTTTAAAAGATTTTAAAAATTCGTGACTCGTCGAACACGAGTCATACTCCAAACAAATTTCACATACGCCCCCCCCAAAAAAAATTCGCATTCAAATACGACGTGTACCAAGATGAACGTATTTAGAAGCGAGTATACCCCAAGGTACACTGTATTTTCCGCTCTGTGCGATGGTTCAAATAGCAAAATTCTGAGAGTTTTAGTTTGTTCATCGAAAGAAGATATATGCGAAAAGTAATTTCAACATGAAATTTTAAAAACTCTGAATCAAATTTAAAAAAATTCTTCGTCACACTATATTGTCATCCGGAATAAATGTGTATGCAAAATGTGAACTGGATAGTTAATCAGTAAATAATTTAAAATTGGATGGGAAAATTTTAACCATAGTGTCAAAAAGCCTGAGCGAATTCAATAAAAGCTTGCAAAAATACAGCTAGTCAAAAAACAAAATCCTAGAAAGTTGGTTAACTGATAGTTTTTTCTTCACTTTCGTTTGAAAAGAGTGTGAGTAGTTTCTCTCACAACCTTTAAAAATTTTAAATTTTTATAAGAGCTACATTTTTGGATATTAGAATTTAAAATCGCATAAAAGAATGTAATATTACATGCCAAAATAAAATTGAGAAAGTCAGCTGTTAAAGTGAAATTCCGAGAAGAAAAGTATATATAAATTTCTGAAGTGCAAAAAATTTAAAATGACGCAGTGCATGTCATTAGAAGGCAGTAGTATCATGACATTGAAATTATGCCTCCCGACAACACCAAAGAATAAGCGATTTCTGTTTCACATTATAGCGCGTTTTTTTTTAAATGTAGAAAATCACCTAATTACTATTTCTATTCTATTTCTTTTTTTTCAACAGAGAGCAAAGCTTTTGCTTCGTAATCTGTGAAAATTAAAAATTTCGTTAATAAAATTAAATAAAGGATCTTTGAAGAATATAGAGAAAATGCGTGATTACTTTTCAGACAACCTAATACTATAGTGCCTTAAATTTGTGGACATATTTTAAGATGCAGGTAATGTAATATAATATACGAGTGTGCTGCAACCCTCCTAGACGACAATAATCGACGCCTTTTTTAACGCAGCACACCCAACACAGATTAAAACAAAAATATAGTTAACAACATCAACTCAAAATTCCTAATACTGCTGTATTGCCATTTATCCTTT
>KK115172.1:1567925-1631716 GCA_000611955.2 Stegodyphus mimosarum
AGAATTCCTTGTTACCATGTTTTTCTCGAACATGTAGCAATAATACGCAGCCTTTGCGAATTAAATTAAAGCTTTTGCGAATTAAATCTTTTCGGGTACGCCGGGAAGCTCCTCTGTCCGGTAATTATGTGATTGTAATCAAAATCATCTATCATTCTTATATTTTCAGAAACTTCATCAAATAATCTTTCCTTTTCCCCGAAATGTTCCATTCCTCTTTCCAGCAATCGTAACAGACATCCTCGATTTTACCAGTAACAATTCTTTTTGATGCCTGAATATCGAACGCATCCTCGGCATTAACCATAGCAGCCTCTTTGGCCACTTATGTCGGCCCTCTCATTCTTTGCCTATTAACACCAGTATGGGCTTTCACCCAGTTCATTTTCACTTCCTGTATTTCTCAACTTTTATAAGGAGATCTTTATATATGACACCAAGATATTAGTGTTATCAACATCTGCTAGTGCTTCCAAACCATATAATGAGTCTGTATATATATCAATATATTGTAACGTTTCCGAGCTTTTATGGAAAAATAGCAAGACAGGATTGTCTTTTTAAATTTATTTAAAACTCAACAACAAATTCATTCGTGGTTAAATAAATGATGAATAGCGTAAATTGTTACATGGCTATATCTTACAGAAGGGAAGGAACGAGTTTCCCACAGTCTTTCTGACTACATGTTCATCCAACTCCACTGCTTCGTCTCTTCTCACAAAAGAGCAGCGAACAGCCGTGAACAAGTCGGCATCATAAAAGCATTAGGGGATAAAGACCCATTAGCCTTCAGGACATTCTTCCTGGCCGAATCGCTTACACCCTGGCTCTAAAAATGAGTTTCTTAAAGTTAGTCCAAAACAGGAAGTCTCTAATAATATCCAGCTGGTTATTTTCCTAATGATTCATTTGCTGTTACAGTTTGTCACAGCTTCCTTCCCTCCCCGGGGGGGGGTCTTCTGGACCATAATTACCACCATTAGAGTTCACCATATTGTTAATAAAATAAATTATAGTAAACACACATTTTTACATCAAACAGGTGTAAGTACCATGGATTAAACATGAAATTATATTGAGGGCAGTGTACAAATAATATAACATACTTAGTGTACAAAAAATACTAATGACTAATTACATTCAGACAAAACAGAGCTTACCCCTTTTTAGACAAATATTACACAATATGCATTCTTTTACTTATATAGATTTACAGAAGAACCATACAAGACAGTAAAAAATATAAAATCAATATAATATCAAGTTTTTCGGCTTAGAGCATCAGCATTTTTATTGAGTTTCCCCGAACGATGAATAATTGTGAAATTGTATGGCTGAAGAGCCAGAGCCCAACGCATTAAGCGAGGATTATTACTGGCATTAGTTCGTAACCAAGTTAGAGGATTATGATCAGTTTGCACAATAAAGTCTTGCCCGTCTAGATAATAGTGAAGTTTCTTTATACCAAACACTATGCTGGCGCATTCCTTTTCAGTGGTGCAGTACTTTTTCTCTACCTCGGAGAATTTCTTGCTCAGAAATATAATGGGATGTTCTTCTCCGTTACTAGTGAGCTGTGTTAATACAACTCCCATACCATAATCAGATGCGTCGGTTTGTAGAATAAAGGGAAGAGTAAAATCGGGTGCATATAAAACTGGGTAACTTGTTAATTTCTCTTTTAATTCCGTGAAAGCCCTTTCGCTCTCAGCATTCCACAGAATATCACCCTTTACTGATTTTCCTTTTAAAAGATCCGTCAACGGAGCGGCGATTGCTGAGTACATCGGAATATAACGGCTATAGTAGCCCGCTAATCCCAGAAATGCTCTTATATCCGTTTTAGTCTTGGGTGTTGGGAAATCTCTTATAGCTTTGGTCTTAATTTCCGACGGTTTCCGGTACCCTTGGCCTACAACATGGCCCAAATAAAGGACATGTTTTTGAGCAAAACGACATTTTGAAGGTTTAATGGTCAATTTCGCTCTACTTATACGTTTCAGCACAATTTCCAGATGCTTGAGATGACATTCCCAGGTTTTTGAAAAAATAGCCACATCATCCAGGTAGGGAACTGCAAATTCTTCGCATCCATTTAATACCTCTTGCATCATCTTGGAAAAAAAATAAGGAGCGTTTTTTAAACCAAAACTTAACCGTAATGGCCTGTAAGTGCCGAAACTGGTTACAAATGCGGCATATCTTTGAGCATTAGGGCTTAAGGGTATTTGCCAATATCCCTTAGCTAAATCTATAACCGTGATATATTTTGCAGAAGCAACTTCTTCTACCCGTTCTTCTATATTGGGTAAGGGATAGAACTGGGTACGTGTGATTTCGTTTAATCGTCGGTAATCCACACAAGGTCGAGGGTCCTTATTTGGAGCTTCTACGAGAATCATAGGAGAAGTGTAGTCTGATTCCCCCACCTCAATAATTTTTAGGTCAAGCATTCGTTGAATTTCTCTTTTTAAAATTTCATTTTGTCGATGTGACATTCGATACGGCTTAGATCGTACCGGCTTATTACTGATAACTTCAATATCATGTTCTACGAGGTCTGTCATTCCCGGCTCGTTAGAAAAACTTTGCGAATATTTATTTAATAACCTCTGCAATTGATCTCTTTGAGTAGGTTCTAATAATTCTTCCAAATTGCTACTTTTAATAACCTCAGAATAATCGTAAACGTTTGGATTTGTATCAATATTAGGAAAATCTATTTCAGTCTCAATCTGGTCAGAACCCTCTTCGCTACAAGACAGGTAATTAATTACCTCAGGTCTTTTATAATATGGCTTTAACATATTGATATGATAAATTTGGGATCTTTCTTTTTTCCCCGGTAAGGATACGATATAATTTGTTTCGGATACTTTATTTTCAACTTTGCCCGGTCCTGTCCATTGAACCGAAAGTTTATTTGCCTTAGAAGTGGCCAAAATTAAAACCAGATCACCTTCTTTAAATTCTCTTTTTATGGCATTTTTATCATACCATTTTTTTCTCCTGAGTTGTTGATCTTGCATTTTCTCAACTGCCAACTCTTGACACTTTTTTAAGCGATTTATGAGTCTAAAAACATACTCGGTTACTGGTTGTTCCTCCTCTGGTGAATCCGTCCAATGTTCGTATAACAACGTTTCTGGAGTACGCAAATTTTTTCCGTGGACAAGTTCCGCAGGTGTGAAACCCGTGCTTTCATGCGTCACAGTTCTTAAAGCAAGAAGAGCCGCCGGTAGCACCTGTTCCCAATCAGAATCAGCCTCCAAACATAAAACTCGTAATATTCTTTTTATAGTACGATGAAATCTCTCCACTGGATTAGACTGAGGGTGGTGTACCGAACTATGACTAACTTTGATACCGAAACGTTCAAAAAATTCTGTGGTCAGATTGCTCATAAATGAAGTTCCTTGATCGCACTGAATCTCTTTAGGGAATCCCATTCTGCTGAAAAGATTTAACAACGCATCCACTATTGTAACCGAAGTTATATCTTCGATTGGAAGAGCCTCTGGATATTTTGATGCTACACATATAGCAGTTAGTATATATTTGTTTCCTTTAGATGTGGTTGGCAAGGGTCCACAAGTATCTATGTTTATTTTTGAAAATACTTCCGATATCACAGGGACTAATTTCAGAGGCGCTTTTTTTCTATCGTTAGATTTCCCCACTCTTTGGCAAGGATCACAAGTTCGAATATAAGTTTCCATATCTTGATAACATTTGGGCCAAAAAAAATATCTAGCTAGATTATCTTTGGATTTAGTTACGCCCAAATGTCCGGACACTTGTTCATGACATAAACTCAATATCTTCTCCCGACAAGTTTCAGGAATGACCAATAATTTCCGTACATTTCCTAAACGATCTTCTTGACACTTATACAGCAGCCCCTTTTCTATCTTGTAAATATTTGTCGAAGAGTTATTTTGAGAGTCTCTTGTCGCTATGTCAAAAAGCGGCTTTAAATCTTCACTCTGTTGCTGTAATTGAAGGAATTTAGTCTTGCTTATTGAAAGTAGAGGAGGTAGGTCATTGAACTCCGAAACGGGCAGGAGCGACTTTCTGTCTTCCTGTTCTTCTTGTTCCGTCCCCTGGGAAGTATAATCGTTCGCGAGGGAGGGAAAACTCGGTAGGGGTACAATATTCGTATGCTCACCCCTTTCTTTTGCTGCTTGAAGGCCTTTCTCTTCGCTATTGATCATTTGTCGACGTTTCTGAGCCCGCGTCTCCACTGCGTTAACTTGGAAAAAGTATTCCTTATTTTGATTTTTTCCTAATTTTGCAGCCGTCCGATTCCCTAATATATAACGTCCTTGATCAAGCTCATTTCGTATGACTGCGGCCTTTGTTAATATTCGTCCAAATTCTGCTTCTATTTCAACATGTGCTAGGGGAAGACATATAGGTGATTCATCGAACGGTTGTTTTACCCAAACAGTTTCTCCTGTTAACATTGAAGGGGTAATGTATTTTTTACAGATCACATCAATGGATGCTCCAGAATCCCGTAATACAGGAAGATCGAACCCGTTAACCTTAGCCATTGTAGTGTATGGCGCTAAATAATCTTCTTCATTCTCTTGTACCCTGTTAACAACAGCCGTAGATTTAAAGTCTTTCTGAGCTTTCGGACACTGCGGCCTCAAGTGATCGATTGAGCCACAAGTATAGCACTTAAGAGGTTTACGTACTTCAAAATGACGCTCATCTTGATTTCGAAAAGTTTCTGTTTTTTTCGAAACTTTTTCCCCAGCCTGTTTATACCTTGGCGAATCTCTGAAATTAGGCTGATTTTTATTTCTCTTTTGCGACTCCGAACCATGAACTGGAGAGACCTTTTTCCGGTATTCACGTACGTTTTCATAATCTTCTAACAACTCGGCTAATTTATTTGGGGACGTTATCTTGGACCATTCATCAATAAAATGCTGGCGCACTTCGAAATTTACGCGACGCTTCATTTGATCCGTTATCATCAGGTCTTTTAAAAGTTCAAAATCATTAATTTCCAAGCCCGAGATCCATTCTTCAAAATAATTTCTTAATTCAAATGCGAAATCCCTCCAAGTGGTTTGAGCGTTTTTTTGGGTTTGCGAGAATTTGATTCTAAATTTTTCTGGGCTCAGTTTAAACCTTTTAAGAAGTATCCCTTTTATGTAAGCATAGTCATAAGCCTGTTCTTCTGGCTCTCGCATAATCAGCTGAACTATCTCTGTTGGCAAAAGTGTTAATAAAACAGAAACCCATTCTGATTGGTTTAGATTCGCCCTCTTTGCTTGGCGCTCAAACATGACTAGGTACAAACTAACATCATTCTCTTCGGGATCAAATTTTTGGATCATTTTTTGAAGTTCAAAATGGTTTCTTCTAGGCATACTTTCTTCATTCCCATCAATTAGATCCTTACCTTTAGCGGCCTGCAATTTCATTTTGGTTATCTCGAATTCTCTTTCTTCTCTCCTAATTCTATCTTGCCTCTCTTCGTCTTCTCTCCTAATTCTTTCTTGCCTCTCTTCTTTCTCAAGTCTCACTGACGTGATATTTTCCAACAGACTTTTAATTAGTTCCTCCTCGTAGGCTTCATTTCCCATAATCAGCTGTCTTAAATCTAATATCCTAAGCTGGGGTCCAACCTTTTCCCCTAACTCTTCAGCCAAGGATTTAAGGTCCTCTTTTCTAGCTTTTGCTAAGAATGCCATGATATACCCTCAACTTATACTCTAAATCTAATGAATCTCTCTTTATATATATAAATTTGATATACAACTAAAATTTACAATTCTGAGGCTCAGTATTTAACTCTTAATTTTTTTCAGAACAATTTCTGGTATTCTAAACATACATTCAAGACAATTTACACTATACTGTGAACAGGATGCACTCAGTTGCAATTAGTTAAATTGAGAATTTAAGATAATACAATATGCTTTAGATAATACAATATTCACATTCAGATCATCAAAACTTTCATAGTATATTAAGTTATGCATTCAAAAGTAAATTAAAATAAACGTATAAATACTCATAAATATCAATACAACCACAGTTTGAACGTAAGATATTAGTGATTTCTAAACTTTCTGTTAACACTTTCAACTGAAAATTTTCACTTCTCATAATTCTTACACAAAATGATAATTCATATTCTGTACTGAAAATCAAATAAACAACAGTTTAATTTTAAGCTACCAAGATTTACTTATCTTCATTTTTAACACAATGAACTGAAAATTTTTGGAATTATAATTCTTACGTACTTATATTTCTTACATGAAATACATTCTTACAAACTTATAATTCTTACATACCATAACAGTTTACATTTACTTCTAATAATTATAACGTTCAAGACGACTTAGAATTGATAATTCAGAATACCCTCTAAAAGATAGAATCTTTAGAAATATTACAATTTTACTCTTCAATTATAGAAGCATAATAGTAGCAAAACTCACAACAATTCACTCTATTAATACAACTTCAAATTCTTAAGATATTATTTAATTATAATTCCTGAATTCAAATTTCTAAATTTATACCTAAATTCTTAAATATATTTTCTTATCTGAAACATAAATATCAATCAACGCATTTGCAAGCTTCAACGAAACCAATATTTGTTAGAAAACATTTACCTGAAGTGACATAAATGACACAATAGAAATACTATATTTAATAAACCTCACTGCCTCAATATAAAAAATCCAAGGTACTTACCCGCCTGGACTGTAGAGTTGAAATTCTGATTGAAGCCTGGAACATGAAAGTGTTGAATCTCACAACTTAATTCTTTTATTGGACGCTGAAGGCACATGCACTAAATTACCACACAAACGTATATCACCACACTACACTTTCCGGACACTGATAGTCCTACAACTTAAAGATGCTGAAAATCTTCGGACAATGGCTGTCCCACTAAACTTCAAGCGAATTGAATTTCGGATCCTGGTGGTCCTCTCTTTCAGCCGGACTGACGTCTGGAATCTTCTTTAGAAAAACACAAAGCTGAATTTCGGAGCCTGACGGTCCTTTCTTTCTTCCGGACTGGCGTCTGGAATCTTCTTTATAAATCACAAAGTTGATTTTCGGAGCCTGACGGTCCTTTCGTTCTCCCGGACTGATGTCTGGAACTTAAAAACACAGAGCTGAAATTCGAAGCCTGACGGTCCTCTCTTTCTCCTGGACTGACGTCTGAAACTTAAAAACACAGAGCTGAAGTTCGGAGCCTGACGGTCCTCTCTTTCTCCCGGACTGACGTCTGGAATCTTCTTTAGAAAAGCGCGGAGTTGAATTTCGGAACCTGACGGTCCTTTTTTTCACCCGGACTGACGTCCGTATTCTTTCTTTGTTAAGCACAAGAGTTCTCGTTCGATGACCAAACTAAAACTGCTTCGTGGATTTTCATCATACCTGCTGCCACCAAATTATTATAGCTATAACGTTTCCGAGCTTTTATGGAAAAATAGCAAGACAGGATTGTCTTTTTAAATTTATTTAAAACTCAACAACAAATTCATTCGTGATTAAATAATGGATAAATAGCGTAAACCGTTACATTGCTATATCTTACAGAAGGGAAAAGCGAGGATTTCCCAGCCTTTTTCTGGCTACATGTCCATTCAACTCCACTGCTTCGTCTCTTCTCACAAAAGAACAGCGAACAGCCGTGAACAAGTCGGCATCATAAAAGCATTAGGGGATAGAGACCCATTAGCCTTCAGGACATCTCCCTGGCCGATCGCTTACACTCTGGCTCTAAAATTGAGTTTCTTTAAGTTAGTCCGAAACAGGAAGTCTCTAATAATAACCAGCTGGTTGTTTTCTTAATGATTCATTTGCTGTTACAGTTTGTCACAGAGTGTTCGTTTGGGGTGGAATTATTCTGGGTTCCAGAACAGACCTGCATGTTCAAATTGGAACCGTGACAAGCCAACTCTATCAGGACGTCATTCTGGAACAGCATGTACGTTTGTTTCGCGGCGCCATGGGCGCACAATTAGTGTTTATGGATGACAACGCCCGTCCTCCCCGTGCAAACATCGTAAGCGAATGCCTTCAATCGGAGGATATCACCCGTATGGACTGGCCAGCATTCTCCCGGGACTTGTATCCAGTAGATCATGTGTGGGACATGCTGCAGCCCGTCAACCTCCTCCTAGATGTCTACCGGAACTTCGGAGAGCATTGCTTTTTGAGTGGTGTAATATCCCCCAAGATCAGATCAATAATTTGACATGCTCTCTCTCTCTCGCGCGCTAGCATAACTTTTTTTGTTTTTTTAACTTAATTATTAAACATTGTTTTTTCACACCTATACTACGTAAAATTCAACAGTTAAAATCACGATTTTTAAAGCAGCATATTTTTAGAATTCCCGATGCAGTTTTGGTATTCCTGTTAATTTCTTCCAGTTTGTTCTCAGTTCATCATATCAGTGTTCAGTTTTCTTTCTAAAATGGATGGCTTACGCTCAGGTATACATAAAAGAAAAAAGAAACAGACAATTCTAGAAAAATTATGGTTTATCTGTTAGATATATTTAATGGGTCTAACATAAGTATTTTATGCAAAAATTCTGTTTCAGAACATTACAGCATGGAGCTTTTGAAATATCTGCAAACAATTCAAAATTCTTGCAAGTCAAAACACATTCAGAAACGGTAAGCGCTTCCGTCTGGCCGACAGAAACGACTGCATATGAATACTAAACAACTAGAGCCCGCGACTCTATACCGTCCTGCATTTTCGTCGAATTCTTAGCATACAGCGAGCTTTTGCAGCTTCGCCACATTAAGCCAACAAAGGTACGAGGAATCTTGAAGAGCTTTCTGTCTCGCTTATATCATTCATCGGCCATAGAATCGACATAATGCAATTGCATCATTGGCCGGACCTTCCCCTGTTTCAAATTGTTACCGGACTCTGTTTACCTCCCTAAGACAATAACCTCTTAGATGCCTCGGATTCCCTACAATGCCTCCATCTCATCTGAAAGCAGGACATTCTGGAGTCCAACAATGGCTGGACTTGAACTCATTGGAAACCTACTTAACGGATTAAAATGCAAAGCTCTATTTACTCAGATGTTTAAGCTCGGGTGAGTGTAGGCGAGTCTGGCTCTTTCGGAGTGAGCTTAGTTAGGCACTATAATTAATGTCTCGGGCAGGGGATTCGAGAAGCGGCTAATCTGCAGCAGCCCAAAGAGGTCAGAAAGTGGGACTTGGAAGATGTTATCTCTTCGCCCGGGCTTCGTTGTGTCCGGCTCCGATTGGGAGTCTTTAGGATCATTCATTGTCTTCAGCTTACGGTCACAGTTACAAACGGGCGGCAGGGAAAGTTATAATAAATTTTCTCGCCGTATCAACAAAAGCGAATATTTCCATTACTCGAATCGAAATTGCGACAGAGAAGTGTTTGTTGTCATCGGAAGGAAATGTGTTAAGAAATAAAATGAAGTAAATAAGTTTGGTGGTTGACTTAACTGTTCGTTGAACGTGATAAAAATGTTATCCTCTTTTTAGAGTCTCTCGTTTCTGAATCAGCATGAAATTAAATAAATGGGAAAGCTGCGATCTAATTTAGATTTCGAGGAGTAGTAGCAAAATTCAGTCTTATTTTGAAGTTAATAGGTAAAAAAAATTTCAATTCTGCCGTTTATTATAATTTCTTTACATCGTTACTAATGAATATAACAAGTCATTTCGGTGACGCCCATTTGCAAAAAATCATCTCCCTTGTACCCCCTCCTTATCTTTTTTATTATTATTATTATTTAAAAAAACACTACAAAATCCGCGCAAGCGAGAAGGAGACGAAACGCTGTGAAATATGTACAGTAGCCAAAATACTAACAGTTCTGCCTTTCTTTGGCGATTTGCGCCGATTATACGTGCATGATTTTTTTTTTCGTTGCTTATGGAATGCTTTAATTAGTGAGCAACTGTCCTTTCCCTTTTATCCCCTGACACTATGCATAACATTATCCAACGGTATAGGGTGTTTTTCATTTCCTTGAATTTTGCACTGCCTATTGAGAGTTAGACCAAAATAATTAGAACTCCTTATTTTCATATATGTCAGAGAAAGGTTACTGCAAATGTACTTTTTGTACTTTTTTAATCAAATTTACAATTTGTTTAACGTTGTTAATATTTTGCTCTGAATCTTTTTTTAAATTTAATTTATGCATGCTACATTAATGTGGAAGTTTGCGTAGCCTTGATATTTATCACCATTTGGTATTTTCAATAGTCTTGGAATGTATTCCTCGCAGATATGAAGACTCAACTATATGCCTATACTAATGGTTTTAGTCATGTTGTCTTAGTAGTTTCGTTTTGTTATTTTAATGATGCTTTTGCATTAAAAATTTTATAGAGTTTGTTCACACAATTTTCAGGCGATTTTGCTTTGCTGTAAAAAGAAATCGTCTGCTTGGAATTTCTTTTTAACTGCCGCTGTATTTTTGAAAGTATAAATTATCGTCTGCTGCTTGACAGTTTTGTTTACAAACTAAATGGCGCTTTTTTAAAGAAGTAATGGATGTTTGTGCTCTTCCCGAATAAAATTATTCGTATCTAATTATTAAAAAACTCTGAAAACTACGATAGATAATGTTGTCAACAAGAAAGGAAAAAGGCATCAAAGTTTGGCTTCAAGTGGAAACATTGTTCCAAATACATATTCAATGAAAAAAACGGAGTGTTTCGAATCTTGCAAAGGTTAGAACTTTAATGTTAAAAGAAAATCCGCCGAGGTAAAGGACAGTTACAAGATCATTAAAATGCTCAGAGTGTCAACTGTAAACAGAGTGATTAATGCTGATTTGAGTCTTAAAAACGCGAAAAAAACATAATGTGTATCGTCTTTCTCCATGACGTATCGCCGAACAAAGAATGCGCAGCAGAATTCTTACTGAGAAACATTTACCCGGGAAAAAATGGGAAAATGTTGTCTCAATAGATGAACCTTGAGTGTACATAAATGACTGCAGTAAAAAATATCCATTTACTATCATCAAAGAGGAGCAAAAACGTCTTTAAACACATTTCAAAGTATATAAAGAAAGTTTTTCAAAGGGATTTATGATTGTTGCTGGTTTTTCATCTAAGGCAAATTAAAAATAAAGAGAGTGGAGAAAAATAACTTCACATATTGTGAAGAATATATTTGATACCCAATTTTCAAATATGAAACATTTTCTCTTCCCCACAGTGACATCAATCAGTAGAACTGCATCAAGACAAAGCAAGCAGCAACACGTAAAATTCCACTGTTAATTTCCTGGAAAAAATGGAAGAAGAAACATGTTTCAAGGCCATACTATGCATTCATATCCCTGCTAAATCTCCTGATGAATCATCCACGGATTTTTGCACTTTTGGACTTTTAAAAAACAGGTTATCCAAACGTTGACCTATAACCTTCCTTGGAAACTTGTTGAAGAGGATTAAAATAAAATACCTCTTTCGATGCTATAGAAGGCTTTATTGTCTTGGAAATTACGGTGGAAAAAGATAGTGAAGAATAAAGTTTATCAAATAAAACGTTTAAAATGCAAAAATTTTAGGTAAAATATTTTTTAAATGCAATCAAACTCATCTAAAAAATGTGCGAACAGCCTCCGTAAAATATTACGCTGCCTATCGAACTCTGTTACTTGGTGAAATAAAGGCGTTATGATTATTTCAAATACGATTGTAGCGTGTCTCTTACGCATTCAAAGCCCACGCCATAAATGCCTAAGATAAATAATAGAAAGATATATAATAAATAAAATAAATGCCTAAGATAATTATCCACTCGATAAATGCCTAAGATAATTATCCACTCGATAAATGCCTAAGATTTGTTTCTTTCATTTAATTTCAAAAGATAAATCGCAAGCAATAATGAATGCTTAGTATTTAAAATAGTTGGATGCACAAAGGGTAGTTATATTTTTCATTTTAAATATAAGATATTAACAAAAATTTATTAGCAGAGCATTTTTCAACTTTAAGAAACAACTTTCTAAGCAGACTTATTTGCTAAGTGAGGTTATGAATTAAATATTATGAATAAGAGTTAGATGTGTGTTTAATTTCGGTGCGTAGTATTTTGTTCGTAACTTCAGTTATTTAAAGATGTTTAAAAATAGATTTAAATAAGTACAAGATTTGGGAACCTAAACAAAGTTTTTTCTTATTTTTTTAATGAATGAACGTATTGCATCTTCCTATCATTTTGGATTAATGAGCTGCATTTCTAAATAGAACCGTTTTTACGTTGATTTATTTGTTTATTCATTTATTTGAGGTGTTCCGTTGTCTCTTTCTTGATTTAGTTATTCTTCCGTACTCACGTCAAAGAAATTACGACAATAGTGAAAGAATGAAAATTAGTAAATCACGTCATATACAGAAGAAAGAAATAAACATATATTAATGTGTATCCTTAATACCAAACGAAAATGCAATAAAATGCGTCACCAGAGCGCTCTGTAGTCAGATTTAAGTTGAATTCATGCGTCAAATCCTGTTTGTCGTTTTCTTTTCTGTAACATAATTTATAGTTCTGACAGTTTATAGATAAAAAATTATGTATTTATCCTTAAACTGTGATAATCGATATTTTTATCCATAAGCTGTTATAAGCAGACGGCCTGTCTCTCGCATTGTGAAAAAACAACGGTACCTAGAGCCATCAGACTTTGAATAACGTAGTCCTCCACCCAAACATCCACACTCATCACTGGGAAAAAAAAAAAAAAAAAAAAAACACTGCTCGAGAGACTGTTCGAATTTCAAAGGATGCGATTTTTTTTTCCTGGTTTTGCTTTTGAATCGAATTTTATAGAACGTAATAAAATAAACACACAAAACCTTAATAATAAAAAGACAAAAAAAAGCGTTTTTTAAAGCCATCTGAGTAAGAAAACTAAACATTGATATCATGAACCTAAAAAAGACTGAAAAAAGCAGAAAAATGTATGCCAACACTTAATGCTGCAATCGGGAATTCTAAACATATGTTGCTGCTTTTAAAATTTTTGTAATCTTGCTGTTGGAATTGTATATGGCGTAAATGCGAAGAAAATTATGCTTAATAATAAAGCTAAAAAGACAAAAAAATGGTTTGTAGGAGTGAGTGTAGCAGGAGGCTAAGTAGACTGCGAGCTCAGCGAAAGCATGAAAAACCTTAACAAACCCTTTTGGGCAACCGTTAAAATCTGGAACCTTTGAGATTCCCCCCCCCCGCATTACTGCACTAGAAACTTGAGACATTTCTTTTGAGCAGAAATTTACGTTAAATATTTAGATAATGGCTTTCGGTTGAATAATGAATACAAAGAACAAATTATTATATTCTCTTCAAATTTAATTAACGATAATTGTATGCTTGAGAATTATTCAAATAGTTTCACTGGTGTTGTCGTAATATGCGACTCGTCTATTAATTTTTGTCTACTGTAAACCAAACACAATCCAGTTATTATTTTTCATTTCTAACTGGTCTTACATTTTCTTCCTTTATATTTTTTGTTATAACCTCAGAATGAATGTTTCTGATTTCAATCTCGTATTAATAATTATTGAAGATTTAGTCTTTGATTTTTGACACTAACCATCCACATTCATTGATGGTCATAAGAAAGAACTCGACGGGAAGAAGGAACTGGATATATCTAAGTAATCCTACTGATTAACGATAGATAACTGTTTCTCTTAAGTTGTTTTCTTTCCGCGTTGCCGAAGAAATATTTTATCTGGCTCCTCTGATGCCTTCAGAATTTTGGTAGCCTTTTCGAATGCTGAATATACGCCTTCTCAGCAGTAAGAAACACATATTTTTGACGCTTTTTCGAACAATAAGTCTTTGGTTATAAAATATATTGTGGATTTTTTAGTGGAAATTTTATAGTGCTTTTTTTTATTGTAAATGAAATACACCTTCGTTGGAAAGTTATTTTAGAATTTTTTGCGTAATTAAAATAATGCAAAATTTTATCCATTTTGATTAAAAGAAGAACCACCAGTTAGACTTATCATTAATGATAGTATTTAATAATTAATTACGATTAGAGTTCTATGTAAGTATTATATTATTTGAATTATGAATGCTTTGCATGTTGATATCGTGCAGTTCATTGTGGATTAGGTGCGTCAAATCTAAAAAGCAACCAATTCATAATAGCATACGGATGCGCTTGTGTTATAGAACGTTAGTCAAGCTTAGCATTTTCAGTGCGGATCATTGAAAAATGCTTTTGACAAACTACTGCTTTCAATTGGATAGTCATCTAAAAATTAAATTAAAACTTTTTCGGTCATAATTAACCCATAATAAATATTTAAAAAAATTAGAGCCAAACGACTAGTTAAGTACTTTTGTTAAACTGATCCTAGAACCTTATCAGCGCTGCTTAGCGGAAAAGAACGTTTAGAAGGTGACGATATTGCGAAATAAAAAAACTGGATTAATGCAACATGATTTTTTTATTTCCCCACCCCTCCCTTTACATTCCTTCCACACCCCCAATGTTTCGCAACAGGCAACTCAGATAGACAGCGATAAAACGTCTTTTCCTGTCAGAATCGTTTAATGCCGTTAGATTTTCCGCTTCTTGACTCTCAGAAAGCTGTGCTAGCGATCTGTCCCCACCCTCGCCGAACAGGGGAGGTAAAAAAACAAGCAAATTAAGGACAGGGAGAGAAAGATTTTCCCCACTCCCGGGGGTTTTTAATGTTTTATTTCATTTTTTTAATCTGTAAAATCATTAGACGTATCGTTAATCACGCGCACTGACCCGAACCGACTGTGTCTTATCCAATTTTTTATTTCACTTATGCGTTTTTTCTTTCTTTCTCTAGTTCTCTCTATTTTTTTTCACGTTTCGCCGCCTTACCCTGGGGCTGTTAAAGGAAGGGTTGATAGCGCGGGGAATTAGTCTCCCTCCCTACCGTAAGAATTAATCTATACCCACCCTGATGTGGTTTTACACAACTAATTGGCAAAGGAGTGTCTTATTGTTACCTTATTTTTTTTTTGTTTTCGGTCATTAAACCTCACCCCTTTTTAGAGAAGTGAATTCTCGAAAATTTTTTTCCCTGTCTGTTCCTTTTAATTTTCTATAGTCTTTTTTCCTTATTTTCATTCTTATAAAGAAAGAGGTTCATTAGTATTATCTTTAATAGTCTATTAAAATGTTGGATAAAATTTATGGGAGTGTGCAAGACAGAATCTTGAAATTTTGTTTCAGATACTGTATATATTTTTCAAATTTCTTACGGTTTTGACGCTTTAGTATAATTTGGAGTAACCAGAAAAGTTTCTGTGCTTTACCATAATTAATGAATTACTTTTTTATGTATGCAAAGGAAGTTTTTTAGTTACTTGGAATTAAATTTAGAAACTGTCAATCATTGAAAATGTTTTTGAAGAGTGTTTTAGAACTTCGTTTTGTTCTGTATTCGAAATTACCACAAAGAAAACCTCATCGATTCTGAACGGTTGCTGTTATTAAATAACGCATCAGAGCATCCTGTAGAAATTTGTAACTTCAGTCAGATTGTTAAAATCCTTTCACTGTCGATATTGTGCGATTTATGGGAAATCTTTGTGATTCAAATATTGGTATTTTTCTCATAGAAACTCAATCTTTTTTTAAACGTTAATTCTATTAAAGAAGTCATGCAGAGGAAATGAAGATGAAACATATTGTATAAGACTTGTAAAACGTATTTCCTTGTTTAAAAAAAAAGTGGTATTTTCAGATCTGCATGTGTTTAAAGGAACTTCGAATTTTCCTTCTTTTTAATGAACTATGGTATTAGCGTTATAGGCATTATGTTTTATAAGTTTGCTTTTTGGGTTTCAAACAAAAACATTTGAATCATTGATTTTTTTTAACGGAGAATATTATAAGTTGAAAGAAACACATGCTGGTTACCCAAAAAAGTTCCGTCCAAAACATAGCTACAGAGTGTTCCTATGTCTCATTCGATCTCGTCATTAGCTAATCTCTTGATAACAATTAGAAAATAAATGCCCAAACACAAAAATAGACGATTTCAGTCATTAATTAACTTTTAGAGCGTCGAGCACTATTATTTAAGCCTAATTTCCTTATTTTTGAATCTTGAAGATGATGCGGCATATCCCATGATGAGAAATTTTGTGCGAGATCCAAATTTCTTCCGAAATTTTCACAATCATTTAGAATATTTGCAACTGTAGACTTGATCTTTATACTCTTAACAGTCATTCACTGCTCTGAGTGCATGTCTATGACATATGCGCCCGAAAAGAGTTTATCCATTGTGTGGCGATATTCGAATTCCGAGGTTATGAATGAGATCAACTTAAAGTGAAAGTATCGGTATCTTTGTCTCTTTTGAAGTGCCACGCGTTCGCTGGATGACCTTTCCATTTCTAAATGATCTGCCGCCGACTGGATCTCCAGCATTGCGATAAATGAGGTCAAAAGCTTTGACCATTGTGCTTGGGGACAAACGCTAAATTGTCCCTTCTTCCCCCTTTGTGCAGAAATTATCGCGGCGTTAACAGCGATTGATCCAATGTCTAGCACAAAAGGACCTTGCAGAAGAATAAGTCTGTTTCGCGTAAAAGTACCATCACCGATCAGATTCATAAATTCATTTCTCCCGAATCTTTCATCTGGCGCTCGACTCGTACAAAAGCCCATCTCGTGTCTAACCAATCTGACCTGAATGGAATCGTTTAGGTTATTTTGTACATACACGATGCATACGATACGCTCGCTTTTATTTCGGTCGGCGTATGGTCCGAGACAAAGGTGGAAAACGGCCATAGACGAAGAGGATGTAATCGGTGACTTTATCAATGCCTGTCTTTAAATTGGGGTAAGGTTTGTTACAATCCGGAAATTTCAAAGTTATTGAATCCCAGTGTTCCCTAAAATTGTTTCTCCCGAAACGTTTATTTGAGGTTAGAATGTGCTGTTGGAGTATGTGCAATTATGTATTCAAAGAGCCCATTCTTCTTACATTTAAAGTTCTATTTTTTTTATTTATTTATTGGAAATATTTTAAAATAGAGAAGGAAATACATCATCAAAATTGAGGGAAGGGGAGGATTTATGCTTAATTTGGTTTACTGTATAACTGATATATTCTGAATTTCCATTTGGATCTAAGTGAATGTACTTGTTTCGCTTAAAGTGATGTTTTGAAGTTCCTTTTGTGTGCTCAGGCTAATAACTAAAAAATATATGAAGAAAATTTATTAGTTATTTCTTTTGTATTATAAGCATTATATTAAGTTTTATTTTAAAGAACAGCATTTAAACCAGCTATTATCTTTCTTATACAACACTTCAACTTGTCATACATTTACTTCAGACCAACTGATGTACAGGGCCGCCCTTTTGATGGTAGTTCTGTCACCAAACTGCTGTTTTGTTCTTTGTCTGTTAACGATTTATTACCATGTCACAGAAATGAAACAGCTTTCTTCAATGTGTATTTTTTAAAATGAATTAAGATATAAAGCGATGTTAATTTTTTCTTTAAATTTGGAGACAATATCTTTGGCCTAAATAGTATCTTAAAAGTACATTTTTTTCTAACTCTGTGTTGAAATACTTAAAGCAAATGAACTTTTATTGCATTCTGTACATTCTTTTGATTAGAAAAATCCTGCGTGGGTATTATAATTTATACACTTCTATTTAAATGAAATTATCCTCTGTGAAATCGTTTTTCATGCACTCAGAATGATCAGATGTAGTCTCGTCAAATGCTTTTCTACGTAAGGAACTTGCGTACAACTGAAAAGCTATTTTCTGCGCCGCTGCCGCGATTGAAGTCATGCCGAAATTAAATATTCCCTCTCTCATGCGCTTCGAAATAAAACAAATGTGCTTGATAAAGCTAACGCATGCTGTCTTTAAGGAGAATTCGAATACTTCTGACCGTAAATTTTGCCTTCCGCTAACAAACGATATTTGCTCTGTGTTGTTGTTGGATCTGCTTCGAAAACCCCTCCTCTTCCCTCGCCGATTTATCGAAACGCCTCCTCTTGTAGAAATGTGTGTTTAGGTGAGAAAAGAAGAGCTTTTATAAGGATGCTGCAAAGACAAGGTTGCGAGCGAAAATGGTATTATGGGTTAAAGAATGAAAGAGTTGTCATGTTCTGATTAGTTATGAGACTGGTGATGGGGTATGTTTTTTGGCTGTTTCAAAATTGAGAAAATGTTGATGACCTAACAACTTTAGTTAATCTCTCAGTTATACTCTCAGTTACTTTAGTTATACTCTCAGTTAATCTTGTTTTTAGAGAAGAAAGTAAAATCATCTACTAAAAGCGTGAGCGACATATATAAGAAATTGTAATATAAAAAATATTATAATATAAGAAAACTTTCGATTCAGAAATATTTGTTTTATTTTATTTTTAAAAATTTATAAATAAAAATATCCTCTAATTTTACATGGTAGCCAATTTCTAATAGCTTTGACCCGTTTGCGATATCTGTAGATTTAAATATTTCTTTAAATACACGAGGAATTATGTATGTTATATGTATTATTATATTTACGGCATTACTTTGCATTTTTATTCAGATTTTTAAGAGTTAAATTCAAAGTTTTTTTTAAAATTATTATTATTATTATTATTTTCTTTAATTTTCCAGTGCTAAATTCTTACCTGCGGCTTCACTCGAAACTATTCAATTATATACAAAGCATATTCTAGAAAATTCTATGATTCAAACAGTGTTTAAAAAACCCTAAGGTGTATGGGGCATAAGAATTCCTGTTTATCTTTCAAATTATAACAGCATATATTTATTGAACGTCATCAGAAAAACGAAGTCATTTATTTTAACTTTTAATAATATTTTGACGTATTTCAACTTATACTATTTTATGATAAAAAAAAGAATCGAAAAAAAAGCACTTTGATTTTTCAAATGACTTTTGATTTTTTAGCCTTAAACGGACTTTCAAAAGGATTTTGACTGGACTGAAAAAGAATCCATATTTTAGTTATTAACTAAAACTAAAAGACAATATTTTGTCTTCAGTATGTAGCATATTTTCGCTTATTTAGCTCTGTTTTAGTTAATTTTAAATAAGAAACATCGTCAATTAAGGAACGGCATAACACTTTTTTATGTGTATTTTAACTGGTCAAAAACTGTGCCACATTATCTATTATTTTCAAATGGAAATAACCCAAATTACGTATTTTGAAGTGTGAAAGATCAACCTGCAAATGTTTTTGTTATATTGTGTTGTAGTATCTAGCTACTTATAACGTTAGGTAAACAATTGATTTACTTTGCTTTGACATATAGTTAAAGCTTCTGGTTTGGAAGAAGGGTTTGTAAAATAATCGTACCCATGTACTGGCCCGTTCCTGAAACGTACATCTGTTTTAAAATGCTTTTGTACCGACTAAATTAGATTCTTAATTCTGAAAAAAAGTTGATAAACCAGTTACCAGAAAGAGAAAAAAGGTTTGTTGATTAAGGAGGGCAGAATACTGTTGCGAAAAATTCGGCGGTTGCGCCTGTATGTAAGCTTTCCGGCATAGCACTAGGGTTGCCATAAAAAGTGTATGGTAGGGTTGCCAGATTGGCGACTTTATCGCCCATTTGCCAACCAAATTGGCGATATCCCATGGTCCAATCGGGAAGCTTCTAGAATAACTTCCTGTCGAGATATTTCTCGAAACGTGTGGAACCTAAAGAAAAGCTATATAAACTCCTTCGTTTCTGAGAGCCGGCGTTGCGAGAGTGTGTGAGCAGTGTGATTAAGTAGTGTGAATAGTTGTGAGAAGTGTGACAATCGCTGCTTACTGTAAGTGCTAAGCTACGCGAGAGTTTTGTGAACGGAAAGCGATCGAGATAGTGCTTTGCCGTGAAGCTACCTTTACAGCATAGCTTGACAGTGTATTGGTGATTGTTCCACGGTGTTTATTATAAGTTTAGTGTTGCCGTGAAGCTACCTTTACAGTTACAGCCTGAAGCTGTGTTGCTGATTGTTTCAGCGTATTTATTGTAGATTTTCGACGCTTTTAAAGGTAATTTTGGAACTGTGCTGTAAATAGTGATTCTTGTAAATAAATTGTGCTTTTTATTGTTCTGCATCGTGTTTTCATCGGATACTCTCAAATCCACGAACCCGTAAAACGCAACAATATTGTATTTTAGAAGAAGACTAGGGGGAAATATTTGAGAAGGAATTACCTGAGTTTCTATAAAGGTAAAAGCAAATCTATCAACGCTTTACTTTATCAGCTTTGTCAACACTTTTTCTCAATAGAAACGAATGAAAACGGTTACGTTATCTTTTTGCTCCTGATATGAAAAAAGATATCACAAGTTCATCTTCGTTTAGTTTTTACATTTTACATGAATTTACGTTTACATGAATTGCTTCCCTTATTTTTGTATATTATTGTCATTATTTCAGGTTTTTAGACTGCCTTTAGCTTCCTAACATTGCGTTTGGTAGTATAAGTAATTCAACCGATAATAATTATCGATTCATAAATTCCTTTTTAATCAGTTATGTTCTTGTCTCTTCCCTTTACGAATTATTGTAGTAAAAACAGAGATGACTTTTTTGGAAATAGTGAGTGACAATTTTGAATAATTAATTATTGATAATAGTTAACTAATTAATCAATTATTACAGAGTCACTTGATAGCCTATTTCTCGAAAGGAAGAGATAATTCCGTGGAGGATTCTCTAATGATATTGGCTTTCGTATTTTTCGCAGACTCAGAAAAACTAGAAAAACCTCGTTTTAGCCCTTTTAGTCTTTGGGAACCGAGCCCGAGAAGAACTGTTTAAAACTGATCCCCTGCAAGAGAAGGTGAATGATGTGGAACAAAAGTTATTTTGATGTATTATTATATAAAAGCTGTACTTTTTCATAGTCCAATAAAGAAATTATCACATATTTTAGATGTTGCTTAAACAGCAATTGATCTATTTAACTTTTCAATAGCTATTATTTAATTCTTGTGGAAAAAGAAGGAACGAGCGTGTGAGTATAAAAGTATTTAAAAAAAAATTCAGGTGTGAGTATATTTACATTGAAACGGTTTTTTAAAAACTTAACCATCAAACTTACGCAAACTGATGTTTATATGTAACTTATTTTAATGGTAACCGAGAAGATTTCTCATATTTTACTGGCGAATTTGTGAATGTTTGTATATTTTAAATATAAACAATCGTAGCCACAGATTTTTGGAGAATGAATTTTCGCAACGGAAAACTATATTTAAGAACAAAGTATTAAATAGCAGTGTATAACGATCTTCATTAAGGCTACATCCAAAGTATGGGACTCTGTTGTGAGAGTCCCATCAAGTTTCGCAGAGTTTTTCGAAGTTCATCTTAGAATATGCAGGATCTGCTCTATAATTTTAATCTACAAGCATATGAACTTGCATCCTTAACACTGTAATTTGCAATTGATGTTCTTCATTAGATATAGCAGTGTAATCTAGAAGTTGTTCTTTCAAACGAAGACACGTGCAGAGCCCGTGTCATTTGGAAGAATTGTGAATAAGAAAGCGAGATTACTTTTAAAATTTTGTGGACTAGATTTTAAAAAGTTCGGAACTTTCGACAAAGAATAGTTCACATGATGTTTCAATACTTTAAGTGCAGCAATACAAAACAATCCAATGAAGTGCTTTTTTATTTAACATGCAGATTCAGAGAGTACGTCATCAAATTTTGACGATAACTATGATGAGATCATTTAATTATAAAAGTATTTTTAATTTATATTTACTTTCGTAATTATAAAGGAACATCTAATTATGAAGGTAGACATAAAGGTATTTTTATGGTTTCTAAAATATATCGCTTGACATGATAATGTCATTTTTATGGTAATTTAATGTCTCTACAACTTAGAGACATTAAATTTTTCCGATACGGAAGATGTGAGAAATGAGCAGTGCCCTCGCCGGGACTCCAACCTTGGGCCTCTCGAATACGTGCCGAATGTGCTGACCATTACACCACGAAGGCAAGAGAAATCATTTATTTTCCTTCGAAGTCTTCAGAAGCATTATTAAATAAAACTTTGCCCTGCCGTTTTAAATATTATCATATACACTTTCTTATATGTAAAACATAATGTTTTTTAGCTTAATTAAACAGATAACTTTTCTAAATTCCTGAAATTCGTGTGTTATTTCTGTTCACATTTTCAAAATCATTTCATTTTTTTTTCAGGAACAGATTAAACTGTTGTAATAGAAGAACAGGTGCGTGGTTAGGAGTTAGCACTGTTATTTAGAGATTATCATTTCACGTGAATGCTTGGCCAGTATGCTGTAAGTGAAACTTTGAGCATAGGTGGGTAAAAATGGGGGTCGAACTATTATATATGTTTATGTGTAGCTAATCTATTATATTCAGCATGAGTGGTCGTTCATCTAAGTCAGCCTCCTAAGATTCTGTTTACCAACTATTTTTTCATTCGGTAGCGAGAATAAAAAATCCGTTATTACTCACAGCGAGAAACTTGCATTTTGTATTTGGAAGTTTGCTTAGGAATATGTTTTTCACTCTAGTTTTACTAAAACTCGTTTCTAGAAAATGTTGCAGCTACTTTTCTTGAGTCTATTAGTCCATTTATGAACAAAATTCTGCAAAAAAATTGCTGACACTTTGAATAAGAGATAAATTAACCACATGCAATGTAGAAATTATTGTTGAAATTTGAGAAGATGCCAAATATCCCTTCAGATTAGAGAGGCTGGCGATGTGTCAAATTGTCTGAAAAATTAGTTGGCAGCAAGGGGTTTCTACATAAGTATTTGTTATCTACAAGTAACAGGAATTTGTAATTAAATTCATATCCATGGTAGCTTAATTATTACTCATTAAATTATTTTTATTTTTGCTTGCTTGCGCGTTTATTCGGCGAATTTGGGATAAAATGATAATTTTCCATAATAGCTTTGAAAATAAAGACCGAATCTGAAATTAAACTTCAAAAATACATTTTTATTTGTTCTCTTCCTTTTGGAACAGAGTTGTGATTTTTTAACCAGGCGCTGTTTTGGGAATTTCGTTTTTCAATAATTCCTTTTGGTGAAAAAAATAGTTAATTTCTTTAGATTTGATTTTAGGAATAAGTCATTTAGAAGGAGTAATAAAAATTTAAAGCAGTCTTTCTCAGTCTTGCTACCTCAGAGGAGTATCTGAAAACGTTTTAAACCTCGAGAAGCTTTGATAAAGCGCCCGCTTGATCAGCTCGCATTGTCTTTTTTAATACCCATTTAAAAAATTTGTTGGGGTACAAATCCTAGCTTCCAATAGAAATTATCCGAAACTGGTCATCAGCTTCGGTAGCTTGGCATAGTTACCTGAAGAAGATGTCTCGAATTTAAGCATTTCGCAAGCTCAAATTTTTATAACAATACCTAAATGTTAGATTGAAGTTATAATAGAATAAAAACTGCCGGGACACTTTTACGTATAGTGTATGTTATTTATTTCCTTTGGGGGAGGGCATTTCAACCGCTGTTTCTTTATCTGGGAATTCTCCACTTTTCAAAGGATAATAATTATGTATCTATTATTCAATAATTGAAGTCGAAGACGCTTCTGCTCCTATATCTAATTTGTTTCTTCTTCCTATCTTGCTTAAATACACGTGAGAGTTGTTTGACAGTATTGTAACATACTGATGAAGGAATACTATGTTTAACTTGAGTTTTACGCATTTAAATCTATGGATAACTTTAATATTTCTTTCGAGTATGTAAACTAAACTGAACTCAGTGGCTTAACAGCACTAATGGGCTGCGGCCTGCAGTGCCCTTTTTCTGCTTTCTTGACCCCCGGAGTGCATCAGCATAAGCCCTGGGCAAATGGTTAGCATATCGCAAGATCCCGGTGCTTACTCCCTAAGCGAACTTAGTACTCATTTTATCGACCTACTTAAGAGATGAAAGGCTGAGTCAACCTTGCCCAGCCCGATGATCGAACCCCGAACCTGTGGTGCAGCTGCGCGACGTATGCACGACGTATGTAAGGTAATTTATCTTCTGGCAATTAACGTGTCAGCAGTGGCTATGTTGAAAATTAATCACAGCCAATGCAAAAATATACAAATCATGTATCCTAAAATAAAGAACGAAATAAGATCCTTTCACTGTAACAGTTGCGAAAAATAAAAGTTGTCATGATTAACACTCATAATAAATGAATATATTAATATTGACATAATCTGGCTGTCACTTTCATCAGCTTTGTAAAAGTATGTTAATTGCGTCTCAGGGCAAAATTTTCGGAGTTTCTCCACCAACCTACACCGCATGGTGAGCGCCGCCTAGAAGTTAGTGTAGCCTGCAGCTATTATGCTAGCAAAAGTGAATTCAGGGTCTCTGTTTCCGCGTTGTATGGGGTTATTGCCCTGTCTAGAGCTAGAGCTTCGTGGTTATCGGAGGAGCTCCAAGGTTGTTTGGTTTATTAAATTATGGCAAAGCACCGAGGGCTATCTGCCCAAGAGAAGGATGCCTTCCTGAAGGACTTCGTGAAATTGGCTCGTATATACATGGAGAAAATCACGAAAACGCAACCGGCCTGTTTACCTGGAATCGAGTAGGAGATTCAAGATCAAGCTGTGAGATGCAGACCAGGATACTTTGTCCAAGCTGTCCAATTTGCCAGCCGATTCCGTCAGTTTATTCGTTTTTTGTGTTAGTTTCAATGTTGTCTTTCTTTTCGTCGTTATTGCACCAAAAAGTAATATCTTCTGCTTTAGTTCATAGGTCTATGGCTTAGCTTCATATTCTTTGGTACTGTACTTAGACAGCTTCATATTCTTTGGTACTGTTACTTGTACAACTGTCAGAATGCCGCGTTGATTGGACTTTGCTTTGCCCCAACTACTGAAATTGCTGGGACGCTAATTGGACTTTTCATTGTTCCTATTATTGAAAGATTTATTTGGATCCGAATTTTCTTAAGATGACTGAGATTTCGAAAGGGTTCTTTTTTATTTTTTTAAATTAATTTATATATTTCAAAATATATAATTTATAAATGCTTTCATTTGCATTTTTGCTTGATATATCTGTAAGAAACTGTAGTGAAAAAAAATACTATTATATATCATTCATTTTTAATTAGCTAAGTTTTGAGCATACAAATGTCTTCTTTTCCTTCGTAATAATTATTCGTATACATGCGCAGTGAGTCTTACTTTACTGAATCACGTCTTCCAATTACATTCGAAGAGAAACCCAGACTTAAACCATTATCGCAAACAGCACAGAACAAACGTCATCTTTAAATCGTCTTTGTCTCTTGGAGACATTGCAGAGGCAATTTTTCTGTTTGCAATGCTTGCCGCCTTTGCTTCGTTTCACAAAAGCACATCTGCGTATCGAGTATTCGAATCTCCAGATTATGCCTGGGAGAAGGGGGTGTATAGGAGGATGGGTGGCGGGAAGTAGTGCAAATATTCCCTCACCAACGCCGGGCTTTTGTATCGCGAAGCGAATAAGAATCTGTTTGAGTTCTCGCTTGTTCTCTCAAGGCTTGCAGTATCGCTTCGAAAATGGCGTCGTCGATTGTTCTTGGGGTAATTAGAAATTGGAACGGACAAAAGAACTTCTAAAGAGTGCCAATTGAATTGTTTGGGGTTTTTTCTTTCCTTAATTTTTAACGATTCAGGAAATAGTATTCTTTGACTTCTCACTTCTAAATGAGATAATTAATTTCTAAACTTCCCAGGTGAGTCGGGAAGGGGAGTAGAGGACAGAGTGTTGTTTGACTAGAAAAATGGAATGTTTCTTATGGATCGTATTTACTTAATTGTTATTGTATTTGATGCCGAATGAGATTCTTCGAACCCAAAGGATTAAGTGTTTGTTGAAGTTCTTTTTTTCTGTCTTCCTAGGAAAAAGTTGTCGACTGAATTTTTTAAAAAAGGTTATTCTGCTCATTTCAATTGGAATTCATTTGCACAACATTCAAGTGCGATGCATATGAAGTTTTTTCCCCCTCCCTTTCCTTTCTTTTTCAAATGATTAGGCGTAGACTGTAAATTGTCGTATTGCTCAGTGTTATGTCTCTTGTTTATCATTTCCATTACACTCTGGAATTGGTTTCTTTCGCAGGTGTTAAGAATTTAAAGAACAGTATGAAGTTCTATCCTTCATTCTTTTAATTTTGAAAATGATGACTGTTTTATAATTTTATATCCATCTTTAATGAAAGAATGTGTTAATGTAATGTATTTCCTTAATTGCTATAATTTAGATTACGGCATTATTTTGTAGTTTTATTATCGGTTTTCGTCATGAATTTTAAGATTTACATTACATTTTTAAAAAATGTTTTTGGAAATCTGATAATATAATACAGAGGTCAATGTTTTGTATCTCTACTATTTAATATACGCAAAAGCATGTCTTTACTAATGACATGTCACTGAAGTGACGGTACAGTAAAATACCACGTACCACGTTACTATTCTTTCTGCAGTGGGTCTGAAGTTACATTAGTCTGAAGAGGCGCCCAGATACTTTTTTCATATTATTGGAGATCTCTTAATAGCTTGGCTGGTGGGTTATATTGAGTATGGATGGTAAACTTGTTGACTGAATGTGACATGTATTCCAGTTTACAGAAACTTTTTGGACGCACTGTGTATTGCTCGTGTAACATTTTTCACATTTCTTCAGAATTTCATTACTGTTGAAAATAATTGCCGATTAAACATTTTAAGGATTTTTATATAACTTTAATTTTGTGGTGGATTCGTGACTTAATTTTAATTTATATCATTTCATTCTGAATTTCGAGACTAACAGAAACAGGAAGTTCGCTACGTTCTACATTCGTCTTTTTATAAATATAGTAACAAGAATAAGTGACACTTCATTTTAGAAAGTTTAATTGAAAAATCGTTTCACTTTTTTAAAGCTGCCAAATGCATAATTTTAAAGCAAACGATTATTATTCAAGCGTTGTAAGACAAGAACTTGTAAGACATTTACAAGAATAATTTTGCTTAGTATGCAATGAAAGTAGTACATACATTGTTTTATTGCTTTATCAATCTCCATGTGTATCTATCTATATATGTCTCTGTGTATCTATGCATGCATATATGTATGTGTACTGATTTTTGCCAAGAATAAATACTTACCAGCGTGACAAATTTTACTTAAGGAAAGCAACAGAATATGAGAGATATAACGTTTCTTACATAGATGGCAGCACATTCGGGAATGACTGTTATCCCAGGTGTTAGAAAAATGAGATGCAAGAATAATCTCATTTCACTTCATTCTGTGAAAAATGATTCCCCCCTCTCTTTATACTGTATATACTCTCTCTTTCGAATGAAAGGTTATCTATCACCTGCTCTTAACACCCCCGCCCGTTGAGTGTAAGGAAAATTTACAATATTTTATCTATTGTTATACATTTCTTATTTTTTATATAATTTATTTAAATACTTGCTGTAAGTATCTATGTTAATAAGTAAGTCATAAAATTTTTCACTGTTGATTTTTGATTTGTTCGCTGAGTTTGGATCTGGGAAACCATATTTTTTTTTTCCTTTCCCGTTAACCGTCTGACAGTCATTGTTATAATAAAATTGTTTTCTAATTAAAATACGGGTGGTGTGGTCAGTGTAAAACCTGTTTTATAACGCTCTTATATTGCATTGAAAACAAAGCACTTTTTCGTAAGGATTTTGAATATTTTCATAATGTTAGAAAGAAGGATGACTAGATTTAGCCATTTTTGAGTTATCAGGTTTGTGTGGGAGCTAATATTTGTATGTAACTGTTGACTGCTTACTCATTACAAGGAAATTAGCTAGGTTAACAATTGAGAGAAAGGACGAAAGGGTTCAAATGAATGATGAAAGGGGCAGCCTGGGACCCTAGGCACCGCATTCTTTTGGGGGCTGTTAATATCCATTTTCATGGTTTAAGGCCTTTAGCTCTATGCCTAGGTCTTGTTGGCCTACTTAGTAATTTGGTTTGAGCACAATAAAGAACGAAAGCCATTGGGAAAGCACAATATGGCATTTTCTTAGATTCAATGAAAACAATTGTTTAAACAGTAACAGGATGATTCTCCGATTACTATTCTCAATGCAGTAATACCTAAAATAATAAAAGAAATCTCCATGCAGAGTGATTTAATTACAGATGGCTTAGTTCGTTATCTGAAGATAGCAATTTTGAAAGTAAATTTTTAAGAATCACTCATTTATAAGTCACTTTTTTTTCTTTTGGCTTTAAGAAATAACCCACGTGATATCCTTACCCTTACCCACAGTACTTTAGAGAAATTAATGTAGAGAGAAATTAGTACTTTTAGAGAAATTAGTAGTTATCGGAAGATACCTATTATTTAATATTCTTGCTCAAATAACTGTTTGTTTATTTTCACGTAGGAAAACGAATGCAATTAACATCATGACTGTTCTTAGAAAGTTGTTAAGAATTTTCACCCCTCTTAAATTATGCCTAGGAAGTTATTTAAGTTGTAAATCATCATTAAAAAGTTGTTCGGTGATCCTGGAACTAAGACCTATAAACGATCCAATGTAACTGGTCCTGCAACTCACTTTAAATGTTCTAAGTGTCAGGTTATGCTCAACTTTTAAGCCACTCTAAAAAGAGAGTGGGGATAATGAAGCAAAGGTACTTCAAGTTTTTAATTGAGCATTCTGGAATGTGTAATGTCTAAAATTCTCTAAACAGTGTCCGACTTATACCAAACTTTTTTTAATGTAACGACTTCGTTCCTGATTTCGGAACCGGAGTGTCAAATCCGGGGATGAAAAATCATTAACGCCGGCGAGAGGCCCTTCAATGTAATCGTTGGGAACCCCCTTTCCTGCCTACCCTCGTCGTCGATTGTTTTCCCCTACCCCTTCAAAGACATCGATTGGCTGAGAAGCTTCAATTGGCCGCGAAAAGCAACTCCCGAATAGCCGGCCGCTTAAAAAACCATTGGCGTATAATATGCGGTGTTAAAAATAAAAGCGCAAGCTCAGGGGCGTCTAATCGCTTATCAATACGCCCATTCTGAGACTCGTGCGTCGGCCCGGTCCGCCTAATTAAGCGTGCGGCCCCAAAAATTAACGGTTTTGCCGTCAATTAAGCGGTGGATGCGGCGGATCTTAATTACGCACAGAACGGGCTGCGTGTCTTCATCATCATTATCAAGTGGTTAAGGAGGGTTTTATTTGCGACTTGAGCGCACCCTTGCGGTCCAGTCGGGCACAAGAAAACGTTCTTTATGACATCGTTCCGTGCCGCAACTGATAAGGAGCCTGACGGAAAAAAAGGATTGGATGAGAATTGGATGGTACTTGCGTCATATTATAGCGGAGATGAACAACTTGTTTATGTCTGCATGCGATGGGTACGTTTCAAAGCGCATGCGTGAATATTCTGTTCTTAAAACTTACTATTACAGAGTTCGAATATTTCATTGATGGAAAAAAAAATAAGTATGTATTTTCATGTAGCTTTTTTCTACCATTTTGGATAATACCTATTTAATATAACTGAAGTCAGAAATCTGTGATCACAGACTTTAAATCAGAACTTCACAATGGATATCTGCGTTCCATAATGTAACGCCTCTTATTATTCCACTTTTCTCCTTACGTCAGTTTTTTTCTATTCTTTTATTGTAATAAGATACAAATCCGAAAACATTTGTAGTTATTTTGGAGATGGTTGCGAAGCTGTTTTCTTTCGAAAAGATTATTACAATCCACTGAAACCTTAATATATATATATATAGAGAGAGGGGGGGTTCAACTAAAAACATAACTAGGAACAAAAAACAAAGCATTCCCGAATTAGCGTATGGGCCGCACGCATTGTTTAATGTTGTCAAAATCAACACCCTTTTTAACAAAGTAAAGAAGGCGATGGTAAGTCTTCTCACCTCCAAAATCAAGCGAGAATGAGACAGAGTTATTAACACTGTATTCACGGAACCCTCCTTCTAGACTCGCTTTTCTACCTACTGGATGGTACAAAGCTGTTGGCTGAGTGAACTCCAAGTCTCCATATCCTAACTGGGTGTCAAACTTCACTAATTCGGAAAACAAGCCAGGCTTTACTTCTGAGGCAAGGGGATCAATGATATGGATAAAGAATAAAATAATTCTTGAATCCAGCTGTATTTGATTTCAAAAAGCCCTAGTATGTCCTAGTATCCCTAGTATCCTAGTAGCCCTAGTATCTTAGGCTAATTTAGTTTGTATGTGAATAATATATTGTTAAATTAAGTATGGAGTATTTGCTTGACATTTTGGAAACAGGCATCTGAATAAGATTTATGTTTAGAGCTAAGCATATAAAATATCTGGTAAACTTAATCAGAAAATGCTGGAAAAATATATCTTCGGCATCACACCATAATCATGAATCTAGGTGTTTTTATTATTTTCATTTACATACGTATCAGAGACTGTTGTATACTATGATAAGGGAGAGAGATGAATGAAAAAAAAAAGGGGGGGGATCTTGTCTTGATTTTTCCCAAAGCAGTTATACTCCGAGCCTATACTTCCATTTTTGTAAATACAGTAATTTGTGGTTTGAGCGCAGTAATACTGTCAAATTTAATAATGTAACTAATTAATTAAAAGGTAATGTTTTAATCGAAATTGAAGTTAATGAATTTGGTACAAATGAAAAATAACTTGGGAAAATGAATGTTTACTTAAGAGCTTCAAAAAATTTTTACGTTGGTTTGAGATGACCTTTACCTTTTCTTCACTACCTATACTGGCTATTCTCATTGGTCATCCTCACTGATCTAAACAAAACTTTATTCAAGTTCAAAAGGGAGTCAGCGAAAAGCAGAACTGTCTTTTCCCCGCGAATTACTCTTGCGTAATCACGAGAACGGGCTTTGGTAAGGTATCTCACGCGATTGGGGAGAAGGAGGTGGGCTTCTCCTCCCTCCCCACGCATACACCGTTGCGTTCCGGCCCTCCGGAACAAAGAGGAGGAAACGGACAGTCCCTACAGACAATGAAACCTGGGGTTACCAAGACGACTGACTATACGGCCAATTTAGGACTTTGGTATTTCCACTGGAAAATCTGAAATTAGCAGAGAGTCTGGTGCAGCAGCATGTGGGGTGCAGATGGCCATTGGACGTGTGACAGATCACAAATTTGCACACTTCATGCTCCGTAGATTTCAGTTCATTCATTAAATGAGCCCGAATTCCTAGAGATGATGATGGTATGTTTTAACGGCTCTTATGCTGTACGGCCTCAGTGTTATTTGTTGGAAGAAATTCTGTCTGTCCTAGTTTTGTTACCCATATTCCATCCTCCCGATAACAAACTTAAGCCATGTATAGTTCTGAATACTAGACAAGCTGCTAAACAAATAAGGTACTTGGAAATTTAGTACTTGGTAAATAATGGGTGTTTGGAAATCCATTCATTCGCACTCTATAACATGAAACCATGAAATATGTGTTTAGATTTTTGGATGACTGCACTGGTGAATTTTTTATTAGACAAATTTCAATGATTAAAATTCGTACATTCCAGGTACCCAGGCAGTTCTTTTAAAAAAAAAAATATTAGCTTAATCATGCACAGAAGTCTGTAAAATTGTATCTCAAATTCTTTTAATGAAATTCAATTTTGAGTAACTCTGTGCTACCATTTTCTAAATCGTATCACAAACTGCAGGAATAATCTGATTTACGTAACATGAAAGAAACCATAGTGCGCGTATTTTAGATAATAAAATCTACCTATCTGATGTATTGTTTCCTGCTTTCGTCGTGGTCACTTTCAACGGTATTTGAAGTTTGAGCAGATTAAACTGGAAGCTGACCGAATAAATCCGGTACGTGAGCTTTAACATAACCCTACGGGGTTATTTTTGGTGAGAGTTTAAGCTAATTAATTTATCTCTGTAGGGCAGAAGTCTTGGATTTGGTACTTTGTAAACATCTGTTAACTGCCGCTCACTTCATCAATAATTTATTGTGATATCTCATTATTATATTATTATCCGGCAGGCTGCAGTACAGGATATGTAATTATCTTTTAGTTTTCAGGAACCGATATGGCTGAGGTTGCGAATAAAAGTTTATTGTTCTTTTACTTTTGCTGGGTGTGTAAGTGAACTAAAATTTCAACGACAATAATTTTTTCCAATGCAATTTGAGATGCTACAGAAGTAGGAGAACAGAATTAGAAATTGAAGGGCTGGGTGTTATAGGATAGTGTAGTGTTCAGAACTGAATTTTAATTTTAACTGTGAACTTCTTTTTTTACTTTAAAATTAGAGGTAGATGTGAAATTAGAATAGAATAATTTCTCATATTTATTTCGTTTTCTGTACAGTTCACTTTTATTCTATCATTTTTAGCCCAACAAGTCGTTCACCCGAATGGGCTATTAGACTCGAAACGGAATTTGGCGGCGTATCAATTTAAATGTCTCAATCAGTTTTCAAATTGTTGCCATCAATTATTATCGCCCTTTATTCCTTTATTACTTTTAAATAAATTAAATAATGAAGAATCTTCTTGAATGTATATATGTTTCTCGCAAAAAACGACGGTACCTAGAGTCATCAAATTTTGAATAACGCAGTCCTCCGCCCGAACATGTGCACCTGGAAGCTCGAATTTTCAATTTCGAATATTTCATGTTTTATAAAACTTTAATGAATTTTTTACAAACTCAACGATTTCAAAGTGAGCAGTGGCAACACTGTACGGACTAAGTCATTGTTATTTCCACCGCATAAGACCGTGTATCGGAAATTATAAAGATGTGCTGTTTTTAAATATATTGTGATTTTTATTAATTTTTTTTAAATTTTGAACATATATTTTTAATGTTTAATGTTGCTGTTCAACTGAATTTTATGTGGCGTAAGTATGAAGAACATGATATTTAATTAATAAATTTAACACGCAAAGCGTTAATAATAAAAAGACAAAAAGGGGGGGGAGAATAAGACGTTTTGAAAGCCATCTTACTAAGAAAACTCTACATTGATATACTGATATGATAAACTTGAAAAAAAAAAGAAAAAAAAAAGAGAGGAGAAGAAGAAAAATGTATGCCAAGACAATACTTCGTCGGGAATTCTAAGCACATGCTGGTTTTAAAATTTTGTAATTTTGCTGTTGAATTTTATATGGCGTTAAGGGCGAAGCAAATGATGCTTAATAATAAAGCTAAAAAGACAAAAAAAAAATGGGTTAGCAGGAGTGAATGCTGACAGCTGACTCTTAGACTGCGAGCTCAACGAAAGTATAGAAAAATCATAACAAACCCTTTTGGGCGACCGTTAAAATCTGAGCCCTTTCAATTTTTTTTAAAATTATTTCTGTTTCTTTTGCTATTCATTCTTGAGAATGCAGGTTTTTGACGAAGGCTGTTATTGTTCAGTTCAAACTGTGTTTATTTTGAGGCAATAAAAGTAAAATCTGAGAGACATGCGGAGTTGCTTAAATATAAACCTCCATATTAATTCCAATGTATTTAGAAAACTTAACGAAAAAGAAAGAATTGATGCCATATTTTTATCTTAGCTGATTTGGAACTAAAAATCATGTAGCTTTGGGTTCTAAAAAATCTAGTATTCCTTTTAATTACAATAGAAGTGGCTAACCCCTTTTTATTATACTATTTGAAAGATAATTCGATTCTTCGATGTTCTTCGCTTCAGTCATCATTTTGTCTTGTTATTGGTTTATCGGTTTTAACTGCCTCGTGATGGATAGAAATGTACGATTTTCCCTCTTTCGAGCCAGCTTTCTTTGCAGTTTCTTTTTCCTGGTTGATATCGCGAAATTTGGAATTGTAGCTTATCTTCTGGAAGCAGTTGCCACAATGGCGGATATCTTGTAAAGGTACTTTTTGTTACCCCTTCGTATACTTTTGTTAAGAATGATGAATTGCAATTCACATTTCTATCAGTTCAAATGAATGCGATTTTCGCTGCTGTCTTTCTGCTTGAATGTTTAGAACAGTGTCAGGAAATCAGTTTTTAAGTGATTGTCTAAAGTCTCTTCGTTATCATTAAAAGGTTCTCTTTTAATTGGAGAGAAAATGTAATCTATACACAGAATTTGTAATTATGTTTATCACATTTATACACGTATATAATTTTAAATGATGCTTCCAAATTACATACGATGATTTTTATCTTATTATCTGTATATTCGTCTTACAAAGGAAGGAAAAGTCTCTTCGGTATTATTAAAAGAGGAAGATAAAATTCAAAATTGTCTAGAAATGTAGAGATAAGGAATTCCATATACAAAATTTGTAATTATGTTTATCATTTTATATATGTATATAATTTTAAGTAATGCTTCTAAATTACATACGATACTTTTTACCTTATTATCTGCATATTCGTCTTACAAAAGAAGGGAACGTCTTTTCAGTGTTATTAAAAAAGGAAGATGCAATTCAAAAGTGTGTAAGCCTGGAGAGTGAATTCTGTACACAGAATTTGTAATTATGGTTATCATATATATGTAGTATTTTAGTTACGTAGTTATAGAGATAGATGGAAAAACCAGTATCTTCCAGACGTGGCTATTTCTAAACACAACTTTATTCTAAGATAATTCGTATCAAATCACTTTTTAGTAGACAAGGCATTTATCCAATCGCAGTTAAATACAATAATTTTTACGTACGCTGGTTTTTTTAAGTAAGACTTAGGCATCTTTGACTGAGAAGCAAAGCAGCTTGGATGTTGGTATGACGGAAGCTAGGAAAAGGAATAAGTGACGTAACTGCTTGCGAAGAGTATTTGTACCAAATATGATGCAGAAGTACAGCTGATTTGTGATTGGTTAACTTTGGGTTTTATTTTCATTTTTCCAAGCAGCGTTATGTAGCATGGAAAGATCTCGAATTTGGGAGAACAGATAAATTTAGGGGAAGAACATAAAATCAAGAATAGTTGATTTTGAGGTCGCCAATTATTTCTTAAAGCAGCCATCGTATTTGGTTATCTCTTACACATATATGCAGATATATATGCTTCCAAATTACATACGATATCTTTTATCTTGTATCTACGTATTTGTCTCACAGAGGAAAGAATCAATATATCAAATAAAAACGTAGGATCCAGTATAAAACTTACCATCGTTTAAGATAATCGTTATCAAATTGGGTTGGATAAGAAATTGTTTATCCAAAGCATAGGTTTTTAATTTTCATTTTTTTTTTCACATTTGTTAAAGTGGAAAGGAGGAGGCTATTCTTGCATTTACGTATGCTGTACGTTATTTTTTTTTTTTTTTTTCTTGGGTTTATCCCATTCCTTACGGAGAACGTGATTTTATATAAATCATTTGCAAAATAACCATGCATTAAACGTTTAAGTTGCCAGAATTTTTAACATTTTTATAACATCATTGCAGAGCTCTGAAATCTTAACCACTGAATACTAAGAATATTAATTTTGTCTCCTCTTATTTATTACAAGTTAGGATGACGTTTCTGTGCGGATTGTGATGTTTGGTCTGTCGTATGTACATTGATCCGAACAGTCATTTTAATGAAAACCCATACGGAAATCAATGTCCCAAATCGTCTCGAGTATGAAAGCTTAGCCCAGATCACTAACAATTTCATTTGCTAACTGGGTATTTTAGTTGACTTCAAGTTCTCATCATTGTTATTTTTCCAGTTTCGGAAAAATTTCATATTTTTGTATTTTGCTTTCTCTTTGAACTTTATCATTATTATTCCTTACACTTCCATTCCCGCTAATGCTGTACAATTCTGGAAATGTTATACAAAACGTACTTCAGAATGCTTACAGGAATACTGGATATCAACTATTGGAATATTTTCCTCCTCTCAACAGAACATCTCAAATGTTGTCAAAATGGGGCGTTTTAAGATTAATCTTCACCTTTACTATAATCTCTTACTTTAAAATAGGAACTTCAGGGTCATTTTCGACTTCTGTATTGCCTTGCAACTATGGCAACGACAGCTGCAGCAGACGATTGCAATAGCCTAATCTTTCCCCCTCCCACACTTCATTTCCGTTTAGCATATTTCGCTTCACGAAAAGCGCGCGAATTAAGGCTGTCTCAAATGTGGTGCAGAGAAGCAATATACGGTGATAGCGACACGATAGTTACAATCGTAAAACGGGAAGGCTCGCAACGGCCTTGAAGTGCCTGTTTTGAAGAAGCATACTGTAAAGAAAAAGTAATCAGAGGCTAATGCTTATGATGAAAGAAAAGGGATCGCTAAGAATATCTCTGCATTTATTCCCAGTAAACAGCTTGAGTGCTGCACTGCACGAAGATTGTATCATTGCTTTTGCCCGCTCAATTATTAAAATCGTAACAACAAATATCGGATCTGTAAAATCAAACAAAAAGTTTTATTTAGACTGCTTTCTCAAGTTGTTCGATTTATATTAAGGAATAATGCAATCCTGAAAGGAGTTGAAGGATCAGTTCTTTTTACCTTGTTTTGATCTTGTACAATCTTTTAAAAATATTTCTTGCAAAAATATCAAACATTTTTCTATTAATCAACTTTACCTATCTTTTAATTAAACTTTTTAAATTCTTATAAATGTAATTAACATTATGCTAATTACGTTTAGAAGTATTCAAAACGTGTAACTTGCAAATGTAGTAAAATAAATATTAATCGCAGGATTTTTTTTTCACATGTGGTTCATCTTAAAAACAAAATCACAATGCCACAGAGGCTTAAGTTTGCAGAGTATGGTGGATGGATAAGAAATTCTTAGCCCAGCGAGCGAACAAATTATTAGAATCGTATAAGAAATTAATTTTTGATTTTCCTCATTTAAACCCGTTTGGAATAAGAAAATTGTATTTTGGAGATTTTTAATTTTTTGATTATTTTATTCATAAACACTGTTGAATTTGAGGAATTTCCGAATTCATAAATACTTCCGAATTTTGAAATACGAATTTGGAGAAGGGGGATGAAGAATTTAAGATTTTCTATTCTGAAGAAATGAAAAAAATGCTTTTTTTTTTTTTTTTTTTTAAAAAAATTTTTTTTTTTTTTTTTTTTTGCTGCTAATCAAGTGACATTTGATAAAAGTTCCAAGGATGATTCAATGTCATGCTGTTAAAGGAATTCAAAAGATAATTTTCAAATTTTTTTCAGCAATATATTCTGCGGTTGGTAGTTTCTCTGGTGGAGGAGGACTTTATTTCCGGAACCACGTTTCGGTTAGTTTTTGCGACTTGAAAATCCATCGTACTTTCAGTTGGAAAGTGTTAGAAATAAAGTTGTTTGCTTGCATTTGGTGGCCCCATGTCCAATAAATGCGGTTTCTAATTAATGAGCTCCTGCGGTGCCATCTGAGGCGGCGGGCGTGATCGTGAGTATGGGCAGGTTAACTCACGAAGCGATCGGCCATCACGTGAATCATCCTCCAATGGCTCTTCTCCAAAACACGGATGGCCGCTCATCCCTTTTTGCACATCAAGATGCGCTCCTCGTCTGCGATACGCGCCGTTTCACAAAAAGAGACGAAGGGGGCACCGATTGCTTTCGTTTTCTATCGTCCTCCCCCCTTGGAGTACCCCTTCCCCCAGATAACCGTTAGAAAACGACGCGTGCCCTGTGCTCATTAAGGGGCCCAACAGCTCGAGACGGTGCTAGTTCGCCCACCAGCTGTATACCCCTCCGCAACACCCCCTGCTTTCTTCCCTACTCTAAACATAAAGATACCGCACGCTAGAACTCTAGCCCTCTCTCCGCAACCCCCTCCCCCCCAATCTTACTCTTTTAGTTTATCTGATCCCTTTTTCGTCTCCTATGCACCTGGGCTGTACAGTTCAGTGGTTATTTTTTCTTCTTTCTTTATTATTATTTCTTTTTTCTTTTACCGTTTGAGTGATATTGGCAGACGGAGTAGCGTATGTATACTCTAAGGACAGCGAGGAGCGCGTTCTCGATTTTTTTTCGTACGGTTTTTGAATGGAAATGGAACGCGGAACTATATTCTTAACGTTCATTTGGAACTGAAATTCAAGGAATTGGGAGCTGCGATGTACAAAAATATCGAGTTATTGGTGATTCCTTCTTAGGAAACAGAGTGTTAAACAGAGTGATTTTTACAAATAGTACATAAAGGCTAGAGAATATGCTACAAGGAATAAATAAAACAGGATTTTATTTTTGCATTTATTATTTTTAATTTATCTTAGATATGCAGATATGAAAATACGTATAATTTTTCTTATTTTTGTACTGGAAGATCCTGGCAGTTCTGAAATATTTGGTTATTTTTTAATATTAATTAAACGATATTATTATTTTTATTTTTTATTTCAATTTATTTCATTCTGTTGGCCCAAAAAACCTAATAGTCTCGAAACACGATTTTGCGCTGTTTCATTTTCTATTCAGTAAAACCCAAGATGTTTATCTTTCAAACTGAATCTGTATGTTATTGATTAACAAACAAGTTATTTTAAAAGCTATGGATGCAGTTCCTTTAAGAATGTTATTATTTAAATATAAATGCATTTAATTCATGATCCGTCTAATTAAAAATATTCAGTATTTTTATAGAATGGCAGTATATATTTTTTCACTCTTAAATATACAGAAGATATATAGTTATGTTAATCTAAATGTAGTATATTTATCTAGTTCCCTATAAAATGTTTTGCTGTTCCGCTTGGCATATGTCTATTGATAATCGATGGTGATAAATCATATTAAATTTTAAGAGTCCTTTTGGGCGACCATTAAAATCTGAAACTTTTCAATTATTTTATTTTTATTTTTTAATTTTAATTTTTAGTCCAAAGGCGCAATTTGTTCAGAAGGACTATTAATTTCGTTTTGCCATTTTGCGTCGATTCACTAAAAGCGTTGTTTCGTTTTTCAAATTATTGACACCAAATATTATCCCCCCGTTTCGTTCGGGCGCCATTGCAGCAGTCGTTAGTGTTTTTTTTTTACTATTGTTTTCGTTTTGCGACTGTGCGTCGGAAACTTTAAATGGCGGTTCACTTTTCAAACTGTTGCCACCAAATATTGCAGCCCTGTATTATATTTAATGAAATTAAACAATGAAAAATCTGCATAAATGTATGGGTGTCTCTCGCATTGTGATAAAACATCGGTAACTAGAGCCATCCAATTTTGAATATTGAACATTTCCACCCGAATATGGTCATCTGGAAGTCCAAATTTGAAATTTGGAACTTGTTTTATTATCGATTTCATATTTGTAAAACTTTAACGGATTTTTGATTAACAAACTGAAGGATTTCAAAGCGAGCAATGGCAACGTTATACGGAAAAAAATATTTTTATCTCCAGCGCGTGAGATTGTGTATCGGAAACTCTAAAGATAGGCTCATTTTAAAATGATTTTGCGATATTGCTCTTGAACTGAATTTTATGGTTTAAGTGCGAAGAACATGATATTTAATAAATAAAGGTAACACCCAAAATGCTAAAAAAAGTCCCTTTGGACGCAATTGAAATCCGAAACCTTTTGGACATTTTTTCATTTTTTAAAAATTTTATTTTATTTATTGATTTTTATATAAATAAAATATTGGACTGATATAAGGAATTAATTTTTATGCTTCTCAATTAAAGTCATATTGAAACTATCTTCTGAGGTAAAATGCGAGTCAGTGAAGAAGTTTTTATAAATTTTTACGGTCAATTTGTTTATCGGTTTCATCTGTTAATAGTCGTTGAACGATTAGCAATAACCAAATCCTTTCTGCTAAAACAGCGTTACGGAATTTATTATTTGGTGGGGTACCCCGTTTATACTTTTTTCTGTGTCTTAAGCTTAGCTTTGACTTACGAATAGTAGTGATGGAAGATATTGAATAAAATCCTGTTTAATAAAAGTAAAATAAAAATAATATATCCTAAAATAACAAGTCTAACTTATTTAAATTTGCCTGAGCTAAACTTCTGGTCTGTTACCTTTATTTTAAAAATAACGTGGTTAGATAAAAGTTAAAATAACGTGGAAGCGGTCTTTCAATTATCAAACGTAACCTTGATTGATGCCAAGAATTTCTTTACTTGATTAGGGGTTATTGGAATGTTAAGAGGATCTATAGATGTTGCATATTGCCCGTTTGTACGAACGAACAAATGTATGGAACAAAACACTTTGCTGCTAAAAATAAGAGAGTGTTTATTTGTCTTTTAAAATTCACTGATTTTTTTTCTTAAGTTAAAGGGAAACACAGTTTGAATTTTTCCAGTCTTTATTTTCTCTAATTAAGCTATTAATTAATCGTGTTCGTTCTAATTAGTTAAATTTACACCAAATAAATTACTTTTTTTATATTCCTAATAAGAAAAAAAAATTCAAAATGTTTAATATGTATTTAATAATTATCATCACTATACGGAAAGAAAAGTTTTAGCAATTAACTGTCTTAAAACTTTATATGGATAACGCAGATCAAACACATATTTAAGGGATGAAAAATTATTCTAGATTTTAGGATTTTTGAAAAGAAAATTATTGTTTCTAAACAGAAATAGTTAAAAAAAGAGGTCTATGTTATTTCAGAAGTAAACACAACTAAAAGAGTTGCGTATTAAAATTATCCTTAATTAATTTAAGTTGCAAAATAATTGCTTTTATTAAGAAAAGAAAATTTTAAATGGTATGCTTGATTTGAATAAAATAACTGTGTTTAAAGATGTGGGAACTCATTATTAGTTTCAGTATTATAGTTGCTGTTTATAAATGCTATTTTTTACTTCCTTGTGCGAAGTAAAGGAAGTATTGTAATCACGAAAAATTTCGGGTATTATATTTCAACAGAAATATCCATTTTGACCGTTCCCGAATCCATTTGGACGATAAGTGGATTCAAAAGGGATTTCTTTCGTGACGTCTATACGTACGTAAGTATGTATATATGTATCTCCCATAACTCAAAAACGATTAGTCATAGAACGTTTAAATTTTGTATATAGAACTGCTATAACATGTAGTTGTGCACCTTCCTTTTCGTTACAATCGGCCGCACCGGTGTTATAAACTCGTGAGTTATTCCCCCCTCCCGGCTTTCTTGTATTTTTTAAAGTTTAATTTAGAATTTAGTATTTCGTTTTTTTTCCTAGGGCAATTTTTTTAAGAGTGTGTAATATAACAAAGAAAAGTTCTTACGAAAATAAATTCTCGTCCGTTTCATTGAGAAAGAATAAAATCGTGAATTCAACTAACACTTAGAAATGCGCAGTTCCTCATTTCTTTAGCGCGAAATAACCGCACTCGTAAGTATTTTGATGACGCAGTGAAAATTTCGCAAAACACATGATTTCTTCCCCCGAATTCGTTTCTCTCGTTCTTTTTTATCTCGAACATTTTTTTCTCCTTTTTATATTTATTATTATCGTCTTTTATCGTGAGCGATAATGTTCCTTTCTTCCTGAGTGGACTTGGACGAGGATTGCAAAACGCCGACGGAACGTTTGCGGCAGACAGTTTGGGAACATCAGTTCTGAGTTTTTTTTGCTTTTTTTTCTTCCTTGTTCCTTTTTTTTTCGTTCGTCCTTGTTTTCAATCCTGTTGACTGAAGTTACTCGAATTGAAAGTATTCGATAAATGTATGAAGAGGGAACAGAATTTATAATCGTCGCATTTTTGTTAAACTGTTGCCAAAACTGATGCTTTCGTACAGTAATTCACTTTCTACAATCGACTTATTTACTAGTTGATGGATAATAAAGCTAAAAATGTCTTTACCGAAGCTTTTTTGAAATTTTTGCACCCTTATGTTACGCTGCTATGAATGCATCATCCTATCACCAACTGTCGCCACTGCGCGAAACATGAAATCTACAGCTACGTAGTCTTGCTCTTAATCAATTCTGAGAATGTCACCATTCGACGAAAGATAAAATATTAGATTTATCTTTCTAATTTAATCAACCTGTAATTGGCTTTAAATGTATCTAAATTACGTCTAACTGATCTAAAATTTAAATAAATAAATTAATTAACCCAAAATTCCGTCTAAAGATCTATTAAGAATGTCTTTACCGCTTTTAAACTGAACGATTAAAAAAAGTAATGACTGCATTCTTGACAATTTAGAGGCGAGGGAGATCTTTTATGATAATATATCGAAGGCACTGCACATTTTTCACGTCTCCAGCTTCAGGGAACCGAATCACTCTACAAGTAGCTCTGGAACTAAAAGGTAGCGGGATGATAATTCCTCGTCACCAGGATTTGGTGATTGGGTCCCGTCATCCCCAGTTGCTCTATAAAAGGGGTAATATATAAGGTATTTTCTCTTTCATTTACGCATGCATTCATGGTATCATTGGAAACGCACTCGACGCGTATTTGAGAGGGCCAGCGTTCGCATCCCGGAGAGGACGTTATATATTTTTCACGTCTCATGCTTTTTTTTTTTAAACCTTATGATTCTGTAGGTTTCGAGCCTATTGCAAAACACTCTTCTTCTTCTTTTTTTTTTCTTTTTTGTTTTGAGGGGGTAGGGAAACTGTCTGGGTTTTAATTCACCAGTATATTTAATTTCAAAACTTGCAGTTTTTTATGTCAAGTTTAATTTGCTGTTAGGAGTCAGTTAATTAAGTTAGAATAATTTGAGGAAACATATTTAAAAGAAGCGTAGCAAAAATGCAAAAAAAAAGTATTTTAAATGACGAAAATATTAATTTTTTTGGCAATGTCGAGTTTGAAAAAAAAATGGGGGGTCAAAAAACAAAATCTTTTAATGCGGTCTCCCGGTTCCTTTGCTTATATTCGGGAAAGTTTTATATCCTTTATGAAAAAACATAACTACAAGAAATTTGACTGCCGTAGGACAGAAATTCACCGGGTATTTAAGTTTAAAATTTTCATTTTCTTTAAGTGCATCGGATTGACTGTGATTTAGGATTAACCTGATCCTGATCGGCATTAACCCGGTTAATCGAGAATCTCTACTATAGTATCTTTAATCATGCTTTTAAATTCTACGTCATTTTGTAACGGGGATATAATCTTGGGCAAGTAAACTTAGTTCGGTACGTTACCGAAGGTCAAAAAACGGAGGTAACAAGTTTCGCAACTCAATCCTCGCTTACTCGTCGCAGCGTGTAATGTGTTAAGTTAAAAAACATTCAAACAAGCGTCATTTAACCTGCGCTTATTATTCTCGTCATTATTTATCTTTTTAATCTAAGCTCTTCTGCAAAGTTTTGGTCGCATGAAATCATTCTTAATGCGTTTCCATGGTTATTTGTTTTTAATCTCACTTCATGAATAATTTCTTTGCGCTCAACAAAAGCTGCGTTATCTTTGAAAACTGTTTAGTTTTCGCTCACGAAACAGTTAACTGTGAGCAAAATGGGTTCCTGAAAATCTCGCGTTAAGAAAGGAAACAAAATTGTAACCTAAATTTTTAATAATTGATTTTTGTAGCTTATTAAAAATAACTTCAAATTCGAAACCTCAAATGAAATTTTAGTTAATTTGAGAGGAAACTTTTTTTCTGTTTCTTTATTCACTCGAGTGTCAGATTATTAGGTTTTTTTTTATTTGGAATGCGTTTGAAGATTTAAAAGGAATTTTTTTAGATAATGCGTAAGTAACAGAGGTTGTCCAAACGGCTCTTTCATGAGATCAGATCAAAGCCGATCGTTCACTGAACTGAACTGGCTCTTTTTTACTTCTCACCGCTCGCTAACAGTAACCTTGACTCCTCTTGCAGAAAACACATCCAAGTTTGTTCGAGGCTAACTGACCCTATAGATCAGCTGACCCGCCGTCGATAGAAAGAAAGTACCCTTTCTGAATAAACTGAAAACGAGGAGCGATTCGAAACCGGCGTGCGAGAATGGAGCGAAGAGTTTAAAAGAATCGTAACAACGGGGCAGTGGGATTAGAAGAATCGACAGCCCAGTAGCGGCCAAGCGATAAAGACGGTAAACACTGGTCATTCGGTCTCGCTAACGAGATGGTTGCGTGGTCGTTTTCGTAGTTTCCCCACGTGTAACGTGTTTTGAGCCAGTTTCCCTTAGAAAGTTCTTCTCGAAGGCTTCCTTTAGGCAGATAGCCCTCGAGTGCTTTACCGTAGTCAAAAAAACTGAACCAAACTGAAGAATTGACACGACCGAAGAGTTAACTCTCTGGGTTAATTTCTTTCAACTGTAGTTATGAGATTCTTTAAACCTCCTTTCTGAGTAGAACTGACAAAGAAGTACTGAATAAGAAATATTTAAAAAAAAATAGTTTAATTGCAAAAGTTAAAATCCTTCCTATTTTAGAAGGAAAGCTTTCTTTGTTTTCTAAAACGGAAATTGAATTTTCCTAGCACGCTTCCACAAGAGCTCTTGTAGGAGCTACTGCTCATTTTTGTGAATCACTCGTACGCTCACTCAGTAAAGTGAATTGGTTCTTCGAATTGGTTACCCAGCGGATCGTACATTCCTTGTCAGTAAAAGCAGGGAGCCAAATAATAGTACTAGCCCCGAATCAAGTGTTTTGTTGTAGTTTGAGTTAGTTATTAATTTGCAATTAAGACAGTTATTAATTTGATAAGATAATTATTAATTTGCAGTTAAACAATTTTTAATACATTAATTACACTGTGTCATAACCTATAATATATACATATGAGATGGCGATCCACCAGCGGCTGAGACGCTGAGGTATTGGTAATTTCGACCTGCGTTCGATTCGAGGGAACGGGCAGGCTGCATGAGCGGATTCGTGGTTTTTCCCATGTGCAACGTATATACGAGCCCGTTTCTCTTAGAAAGTCCTCCACGAAGACATCCCTTCTCTTAGGCAGCCTATCGTACGTTGCCATAATTAAGTAAACCAAACCAAGAAACATGGCTGTATGTTCTGATTTCCTTAAATTTTTATCTTAGACACATATACAAAATTTTAACTAATTTGATGGAAACAAATTCATTGTGGTAGAAGGTTTTATAAATGTAAAACTGAACGTTTTCATAGTTTTGGAGTAGCAAAAAAACCAATAATAGTATAATATTTTTACTATGCACTAATAAACCACTAAATGAAAAATACTCCTTACATTTACTTTTAAAAATTCAAAGAAACATTCGATATTTTTTAATACGTATTTTCTCGTAGTCAGCTACCAAGAGGATAAATAAGGCTCTTTATTCCAAAATGGCACATTAATCGCTAAAGCAAGCTACTTTTCCTTTGTAGATTTTTCATTTGTTAATTTAAAGAAAACTTCCTTGTCAGTTTAAGAAAAATGTAGGAATTACTTCAGGGACTTCATAAGTTTGATGGAAAATATGTATCGAAAAATGATGTGAATCAGCAGATTTGTTTCCTAGTATCTTGACGAATTTTGCATCTTAAATTTATGATATATTATGCGTTTAACCAGTTAAGCATAATGAATATTTCATCGATGAATTTTTTTGCTGCACGAGAAACATTAAAAAAATTTAAATACTTCGAATCATTGCCACATCATCTTTAAAGCCTGTCTATGTTTAGAGCAGCTGGTGCACAAGTAATTAATTTGTGTTGAGTAAAGTATCTTGGTGAAACCTTAACTGTTTTTGACTACCTTATAAGAATTCTTACTGTGTTTTAATTACTTTGAAACTTGGATTTTCTCTGTGTAACTACTTGCGTGACTCGCGTCGGATCATGATTTGAATTCGATTAATTACAAAGATTGTTTTTAATTTGCTTATTGTTACTTTTGCAAAAATCGTTTTATTTTTTTCATTAAATTCGTGTCATAAAATAAAAAGAACCTAAAATAAAATGTGATTGTTGCTTGTGAAATTTGTTTGACTCCAAAACTTTAGATTTGATGTTAGTTAATATTTAAAATGATTTAATTATTAAGAGTAAAACTATATCGTTACAATCCTTAGCAGTTGATTGTATTAGAAATGTAAAATGAAAACCTATTAGGAGAAGAGTAAATTGTTTTTCCTCGAGTATTCCATTGAAAATATTCTGAATATGAAAACTTTACATTCACGTTCGATAATACGTTGAAATTTTAAAATTTTTTCTTTATGTTTAATTTAAAATTTATTTTTTAGTGTTATTACGCTTCAATATCTGAAAATATTTTAGTATTTTATTTAAGTGTGGTATTTGTTCATGCTATTATTTCAGTGTAATAGCTTCAAAAGGAATTTGCATATTAACTTTGACTATGCATATAAGAAATGTTGAGACCATAATCTGACCTTAAAATAAAATTTATAACTTGAAATGATGTAAATGTTAAACAACTTTCTTTTTCATTCAATAAAATTATCATTCAGAGTGCGAAAGTGCATTTGGGTACTGGAAAATATTGTATAGCTAATTGCATGCTGTTATCGTGCATATTGATTGTTTCATTTGCCGTTCATTTTTGATAACTGAAATTCCCTTTCCTTTTGTAATCATTTCTAATACATAAATGATAATTCAGATAAAAATCATGTGTCGATAGTTACTTATTAGATAAAAGGAAAGTGTCATTGTTTACAATAATACAAAGAAAGCTAATTTTACTCTCCGTCTTTTCATATTTTCATATGCATTTTTGTAGATTAAAATCAAAATATTTTTGCTTATTACATGAAACAAGAAATTGCCGTGCCAGACGATTTAAGAAGTTAAGGCGGAAATATTAATTGTCACATTACGTTCTTTTCCTTAATTTATTTTATATTTATGAAATTATGTGTTATTGAATAATTATACGACTACATATCTTAATTTCGCTTTTAGTATTTTAGAAGAATTCAGTATAATATTTTAGGGAATGGCATCAGTAGTTAGAATAAACAAAAAGGTTTGCAGTGTCATTAAAAAAGCATATCCATCGGAGAATTACTTAGTTATATTCATGTATCACCTTTATTAAGTGTTTGATGTATTTTTTAAATGTGGTGAAGGCAGCCTGTTTAAAAATCTCCCAAGCTTGTAAAAAAATAGGAGGAAATTTCTTTCTGTGTGGCATTTTGAATTAACGTTTCTCTGTTGAGAATATGTTATATCGAATCATTTAATTCTAAGTCGTGCAATTTTTTGTGCATCATCTTGTATTGCATTTATGAAGCCCATTGAATCGTGAAAGAAAATAAAAACTTGTTAATTACATGGGTAATTAGTTAAGCGCTGCCGGTTTTTACTCTTTCAGCATGCTAAAGACAGATTTTTTAAGACGAAACTGCCCACAAAAACTGGTTTTTAAAGTTTATTTGCCATGCCATGCGTAAAATGTGTTAGAACAAACCACCTGTATCTTTTCCATTTTTACGACAGTATCATAAATTCCGTGTTAGCACTATAAGTGTAAACTGATTAGTTTTTACTCTAGCAGCATTTCTTTCTGAATTATGTTTTAGGGATGGTCATGAAAAAGCCGCTTAATTGCCCGTAAGTTTATTCTGAAATATTTTTCTGAAGATCCAGCTGTTTAAATTTGAGTTGAATTGGGAGGATTTTTTTCTCCCATTAAATTAACCCTTTTTCTTTTAAGTTGGCATTCGTTCTTCTTTTCCGTGTACAATACCTTACTATGTGTAAGGAATTGTATATTATTTTTATGTGAATTCTAGCCATTTAGCTATTGCAAATAAACACATACAATTATGTCTTTTCTGAAGAAAAAAAGGCATCAGGAGACATTTTTTTCCTCCAAATGCATTTAATAAAATAGATGTTCCTCTTATGTAAGAAACGGAACTTATAACCATCTTGTGCCATTCTATGGTTACAAATATCCAAACTTAAAATTATTTCAAAACTTTTTATAAGGTATATATCGTGAAAATATCTAGGCTTTCGCGAGCGAGAAACATGACACATTTCGACGAGATTCGAACCACTTGCCAGCTTATGTGAACCGTGGAACCTTTATACCTCGAAAACAAGCACGTGTGATAGTTCCTTATATTCTTCCCCTCTTAAACGGTGGCTAAAGAGGTGCGTGGGACTCAGTCGGCTAAACCCGGTGGTGACGAATTATCGTTCATTACATTTTAGTTCAGGCGCCGTTTTGGACGCTCTTAGGTTTTCTCTAGCAGAAACTATGAAAAATCAACTATCTAAATTCCTTCGGATGAGATTCGAACCACGGATCTTCCGCTTGATGTATTTACACTTTATACCTCGAAAACAAGCACATGTGATAATTCCTTACATTCTTTCCCTCTTAAACGATGACTAGAGAGGGGCATGAAACTCAATCGGCTAAATTCTCGTGGTAACGAATTAGCGTCCCCCACATTTTAGTTCAGGAGCCGTTTTAGAGACGTTTAAGTTTTTTCAAGCATAAACCGTGAAAAATCAGCTATGATCTCTCCAGGGTTTGAACCACATACCTTTTCATCTGGAGCATGTATGATAGAATGCGATAATTTCTTACAGTATAAGTTAGAAGAGAGAAATTATTAAGAATTTTCTGTGTGTAAAACAAAATACAGAAATACATACACAGTTTATTGTGAAAATACTTCTCTGACGTCTGTAAATATAAATATTTTTATTCCAAACTGCGTTCTGTTTAGTACGAAAATTCTTTTGTAATTTGCATTTCTTTTTTTTTTCTAATTTCAGGATGAAGGAGATTGATATTTCATTATTTCTTAGAAACGTAAGTAATCAAATACATTATTTGTTATTTTTTTCGGCTCCAGTTTTTTTCGTTATACATGTAAAGTTAGATACTCCTATAGAAATGACAGATCTTGCTATGCATGGTTTAATAAGCCTTTCATAGGAATTCTAATCTCTTCATAAAAGATTTATAATTTTGGAAGGGGGCGAAAGAAGGCAAAATATGCTGGGTTGGTGCCATCATATATGCGCTGATTTATATGAATTTGTAAATGTTGCCTAGTGTACAACAAAACAAATCGTCAAAACCGCATTCTGGTATGTAAGTACCGGAAATATTTGAACAGTCATTGTTTTGGTTTGAATCTTCGCTATACTGGCAGTAGTTTTATGAAAGCACTACGCAAAAGAGGTTTTAATTCCATTTTCTTATTAATACTGTAAAGAGATAAATAATAATAATAGAATTATAATAGCAATATATTATGGAAAATCCCTTCATCTATATAACACTCATCTTAACACAAGTGAAGTGATTTTGTATAAAAATTCTGTGATTTATTTCAATCGGCATATAAAAATTAGTCAAAAAAGTAAATTAGAAACTTAATTATTAATTAAAATTTAGTAAAACCCCAAGCATTTTGATGCCAGGAAAGCTCAAGTGTATTTTGATTCGAAAAATCAAATTTGTTTCTGATAATGATAATAATAAGAAGAAGAAATCAAAAATATGTCAGCTTCTTTCTGAATAGTTTTAAACTCGGAAATTTAGTTTTTTCTCCTTATTTTACTATACGCTAAAATGAGAAATAATAGTATAATTTGCTGAAAATTCGGATTTACAATATTATCACCAATAAAACTTAAAAGACAACAAAATAATAATAGTAATAATAATTTCAGATTTTAACGATTGGCTGAAAGAGTTTATTAAAGCTTTTTACGCTCTCGTTGAGCTTGCAGTCTACTTAATCTGCTCTTGCACTCATACTGCTAACTCATTTGTTTTGCCTTTATTAAGCACCATTTTAATCGCACTTACGCCATATACAATTCAACACCAAACTTTGAAAAATGTTAAAAGCAGCATAGCAGTATGCGTTTAGAATTCCGTTCTTTTTATTCCGTATTAAGTGTTGGTATGCATTTTTCTAGTTTTTTCAATCCTTTCTCTTTATCAATGTTCAGTTTTCTTACTAAGAAGGGTTTACAAAATTTTTTTTCTGTCTTTTTATTATTAAGGTTCTGCATGTTTACTTTATTTATTAACTATGATGATATATAAGTAGAAATCCAGGCGCTTACGCCACATAAAATTCAACTCAACGGCAAAATCACAAAATATTTTAAAACAGCATATGTTTAGAATTTCCGTTAGACAGTCTCGCGCGCTGGAAGTAACAATGTTTTTTTTTCAGTGTAGTGTTGCCACTGCTCGCTTTGAAATCGTTGAGTTTGTTAATAAAAATTCGTTAAAGTGTTACAGAATATGAAATAGACAATAAAGCAAATTCGAAATTCAAAATTCGGGCTTCAAGGTGTTCATATTCGGGTGGAGGACTACGTTGTTCAATATTGGATTGCTCTAGGTACCATTATTTTTTTACAATGCGAAAAACATGCGTACATTTATGCAGAATATTCGTTATTTAATTTCTTTAAATATAATGCAAGGCGATAATATTTAGTGGCAACAGTTTGAAAAGTAATACGCCATTTATAGTGATTCAACGGAAAATGCTCTTTCGCAACTAATATTCCATTCGGGACTAACATCGCTTTTGGGCTAAACAATGATAGCCTAAGAATTTCATTAATTGAAAATTCGTGCAGGTTTTAAACTAGTTTATTCAGCACGTGTATTTCTGCTTATATATCAGTATGGCATTTTAGTATAAATTTATATATAACTTGTTACGAATACACTGCAGGACAAACTGCAAAGCTTTTTTAATAATCGAGTACGTTAATTAATAAAATTAACTTATTTTTGTACTTTATTGCATATTCTTCAGCTTCTGTAGCTTTTGTTTTATTTCGTTTCCTAAATCTGTTTACAATTAAATGTATTTACTAATCATCCTCATTTGTTAAACCAAGATAGGAGATATTCTCTTCTTTCTATTTACATTCTTCAAAGTGTTCATTCCTTTTCCTTATAATTAAAATCACGGTTCACGATTCAAAAATCACTTTTTTCACGCATAACCCTTTACATAATGCAAACAGCTTTTGGGGATTTCATTTGGAATAAATGCTATTTCTGTTTCAGCTCCCTGGTTTCCCCACAAATGATTTCTTACTATTACTCTTAATTCTACATTATAAAACGGAAGTCATGACACTGCGCGTGATTTTTCAGCATTTTGTATCCGTCTACAGTTCTTCCCGAAGCATTTTGTCAAGAAATTAATTACGCAGTTGAATGCAAAACGGTGGTCATGGTTGCATCACCACTTGTGAGATATCATCTCTCTAAAGACTTTAATCTAATCTACTGACTTTTCTGAACTGATGTCAGCGATATAAACTGCCTAGCTAAGTTCCGTTATCAAGATATAGGGAATGAAATAAAGGGTTTTGGAAATTATCTCACAATACTTTGGAAACTGATCATAATTTAGTAAGTGATCTGTCCTGAGCCACGAGTCTATCTTGTGATATATTTGTTGTTATTTTGGCAAAAGATCGCTTTCCCCGTGGAATGTACGATAACGATATATTCTTGGAGTGAGATTCAAATTCCAAGGTTAATTGTTTCATAACTCCCCCCTTTTTATGCTGCATATGCAATTTGGGGAAAATTAAAATGCGGCACGCGCAACCTGTAAGCCTTTTGTTTACGATTTCTGGCAAGGAAATTTTCTTGCTGTTGAGATCTTTACAATTCATAAATTCGAAACATAGTTTAAGGAATGCAAAAATTGTTATTTTAATATAACTCTCCTTCTGAGGGCTGTCGGGACCATGAGCATAAATATGTATGCGTGATCTTTACCTGTATACAGGATGATTATAGTTAAAATTGCCCTATTTAGACTTTTATGGAACCCGTTCAGGTAGACCTATTTCGTTGAAACTTAATATGTACGTTAGATGAACCACGGGGAAACGAAAACTGGAATAAAAAATATTAATTCAAATTTCGATCACCAGGTGAGAAAGGGGGGCATGAAGAACAAAAACGCAAATTGAAACACAAAACTTAACTTAATCGCAGCATTTGCTCAATATGCATTCCATTTACGTCAGTCTCACATTCAGAGCGTGTTACAGTGTGTTCAACAGTAGCCCGAAGGGTTTCTCGATCAACTGCAGCAACATGAAGTGTTATACCTACTTTCAATTCAGGCATAGTTCGTATACTTTCTACATAGACACTATCTTTCAAGATTCATCACAACCGGAAGCGAGAGGAATTCAAGTCCGGAAAAGGCAGTCGAAAAATTTTTTTAAGTTCCTAGATCATCTCCAGAGTGAGTTGCCAGACCAGTTATACAGTCATTGTGTTATTTTGAGGTAGAAGTTTATGAAAAATGAGCAATGTTGTCACCAGGATTGGAACCTTGATCTCTCGGATACGTGTCGAGTGTGCTACCGTTACACCACGAAGGCGTGGGAGAAAATACCTGTAGAGGCGACCCAAACAAGATCATACGGTCTGTTTTTAGACCAGGTGGATCGGGTCGTATTCCTCTCCATTTGTACCATTTCTACCTTATATACTCCCCCTTTTAAAGGGATGAGAGGAGCCAATCGCCAAATCCGGGTGGTGACGAATTATCGTCCACCACCTTTTTAGTTCGGACATCACTGAAAGTTATTAGGTTATTTTATTGGTGTTTGTACAAAATGCAAAACCTTTTAAAAATTATGACGTGCTTATTATATAAATAAGCATTGAAGTGAATATCCATGCTTCTGTCTGCTGAAGTTAAAATATTTCGGTATGTTATATATCAGCGCTTCCGGACAGAAAATTTGCCATCTTTCGCAGCATTGAGTGAAATTTATAAGGTGTTTTATATGGCAGTGGATAGTCGAATAACGCCGCTAAACACGGAGATATTCGTCCTGTGTTCAAATGCTGGCCAACGGACTGGCGTTTTCACTGTTTCCTGCACCAGTGAAATGAATATTAGAAATCCCTTAGAAAATGTTTTAAGAAGGCATTTCTGCTTTTTGGCAAATATTCCTAGATTGCTATAATTAAAATATCTGATGTGACTTGTAACTGCGCACTTTTTGCTTCTATCTCTCTTCTCGTTAAGACGCTACTTCGCTCGCTTAGCCTCTGCTAGCTATTGACCGTTGTGTAAAAACGTAATCTGTATAAAATTATGGAGTGCATTACACACCCATAATGAGGATGTGCAATGAAAAGAATATGTGTCCTAAGAATTAAGGATCAAGGAATTAAATTGCGTGTGGAATTCACGTCTGTTTTCGAGTGTTATCTTTCATCTGCGTAGTAAAGCCTGTCCAAGTTATTACAACGCAATGAACCATCGCCAGTCCGTTATATATATATATGTATTAATTTCGTTAATGGAAAAGTACTTGCGTTATCTCCTAGGAAAAGAAAAGAAAATAAAAATAAAAAGTGTAGACTTTAAATTGCATTACCGTTACGTAACATTGACAAACTTATTTTTCTTTCGAAATCAGAATATATTTCTGAAGATATATTTTTAGTCCAAAAGGACTTTGTTCCTAAAGGACTATTGTTTTCGTTTTGCGACGGAAACATTAAAAGTCTGTATCACTTTTCAAACTGTTGCCACAAAATATTGCAGCCCTGTATTATATTTAAAGAAATTAAATACTGAAGAATGTGCATAAATGTATGTATGTTTCTCGCATTGTGATAAAACGACGGTACCTAAAGCCATCGAATTTTGAATGCCGTAATCCTGCTGCGAATATAGGCATCTGGAAGCCCAAATTTTAAATTTGGAATTTGTTTTATTAACGATTTCATATTTTGTAAAACTTTAACGGATTTTGATTAACAAACTCGAGGATTTCAAAGCGGGCAATGGCAACGTTGTACAGAAAAAAACATTTTTATCTGCAGCGCGTGAGACTGTGTGTAGGAAATTCTAAAGATATGCTCATTTTAAAGTTATTTTGCGATATTCTTCTTTAAGTGAATTTTATGGTTTAAATGCGAAGAACATGATATTAAACAAATAAAAGTAACATACAAAATGTTTAAAAAACGCCCCTTTGGACATAATTTAAAATCTGAAACCTTTCAGATTTTTAATTAAAATTCCACTGAGTTGAAATTTGATCTGAGTATGCGAGAAGTTATGGGAAGTGGTCTTTTTTTAGATTTTCGTTTTCCTTATTTGTATGTCTGTATCATAATTAGGATTGTCACTTTATTTTCTCAAACGTTCGTAACTACATCCATGGAATTTACCTCCTTTTCACAAAAACTCCGCTTTGGGTTGTATTTATGAATTCTTGCACTGATTTCTAGTGGGAAACGTTTCACAGCGTTTTTTCATTATTTTGTATTATAAACTTTCTTTGAACTTTGTATTTATAAAATTACTTTTATTGGTTTTCCACTGTAAATATTTTGTTCCTTATTCTCTCATGATATTCCCGTTTAGGGTATATATTTTTTTATTTAATTGGTTATCACAAAGTACGCGGGAACTTTTTGCCTAGGTGTTTTATTTATGAGTCTTTATTCCCTTAGTTTAAATGCTTATATCTTAAGTTTCGCTTTAAATATTCTCAAAGTGTATTAAAGCATTCCTATCAAATCTAATACGTTGATTTTTTTGCCAACTGAAATGACTTTCAAAGGCATGTTCTTCAAATTTCCTGTAGCGTCAATATTGAGCTGCAAATCTGCACAAAAATATAAATACTTGTTCAGCAGCCTTGCATTTGTAGAGCATTTATACTCCTACATGATTTTTATTTTAAGGCATTGCTAGGTGAATGAAATTAAGAAAAGAAAGATTTATGCAAGAAAACATTTTCTGGAGAGCCGTCCCCAGCTAATTCGGTATATTAAAAATCATCGAATGTATGAATGATGTAAAAACTAAATAGAATATACAACAGTTAAGTAAATCTGATTTTATATTTAAAAGTTTTGATTTATATTTAAAAGTATGCTTAACTTGTAAAAGCCCTTTGTCACATGTACAGAGGGTTTTTGCACATTTTGTAGCGATTTTGATTTCTCCATGAATTTAAATATTAATTTTAAAATACAAACGTAATTGACAACAAATTGAAATAAGGTTTAGTTATCGTCTGCAGCATTAAAAATATTCTTTTCTTTTCTTTAAAATGCCGCTGAAAAGTAAACAATAGATCGAAGGCTATATTTTTGCGCTGTTCGAAGAGAACTACTAGAATTATTAAAAAAAGATGTTAAAAGTATGGTTTTAATATTTATACACGTAAAATAAGTGGCATAATTAATATGAAAGGAAAGAATCGTCAAAGTTTACATCTGACTGGGAAAAAGGCAAAAAATGTATACTCAACAAAGGTATGTTATTAAATCTCAACTCGCATCTCCAGCCCCCCCCCAAGAGCTATTGCAAAATCTTTAAATATGTCTTAAGGAACTGCGAACAAAATTATAAAATCTGATTTAAAGCTAATCGAAAAAGAAAAAAAACATGATGTTCATCGCCTAACACCGAAATGTTCCTCAGCGTAAGACTATATGCAGATTCCTGTATGAAAATTGGCTTGTGGAAAATGGAAATATATGGTTACAACTGATGAGGCTTGGCTATACTCATATTATTACAATAGAAAAAGATCGATTTACTATCGAAAAAGAGGAGAAAAGTACTTAATATGTTGGTTCAGAGAAAACATGGAAAATTTTTCTAAAGCTTTTTATGGTTATAACTGTATTCTTTTATAAGGGAATACGTAAGGAAGGTAGAAAAAAATGTCAAAATTAATTCGGATTACTATCAGAAATATGTTTTAACACTTATTTTTAAAAAAGGAATTTCATTTTCATATCTAAACAATCTTCACTGTGTTAAGTTCCATCAGCATAAGTCTCCAAGCCATACCTCTAAATCTACTGCTCTATTTTTTTAAACAAAAATGGGGTAGAAACCGGAATTGAGGCTATTCCTTTTAAATGCATCCCACCCTAGTGCCTTGATGTGTCTTCTATGGACTTGGACTTTTAAAACAAGCTCTAAGCGACATCCCAAAACATTGGATGAACACTGGAAGATTTTGAAGGAGGAGTGGAATAAAATCAACCTTGATGTTTTAAGAAAAGGACTTTTATGTTAGAAATCAAGATGTAATATGATAGTTCAACAAAAGGGCTCTCAGATCGAACATATTAGAAAATAAAATTCTAAGGTTTGTTGATATATAAATCTTTGCAGAATCGTTATAAAAATGTGTGAACATCCTCTGTATAAGTTTCAATCATGAAAATAAAAGATCAGAAGAGTGGATCGTCGAAAAACAAAAAGAGTTTTCTATCTGACGTTTTTTGAACTGATTTACCTTTTCCATAATTATTTTCTACATATTTTTACATGTAGAGGCACTTGTTTTTGAAATTTCTATTTTCTTCGAATTCTGAAAAAGTAAACATGCAAATTTCCTTATCCTTCCTTTTAACGATATAATTTTTGGGGATAGAAAATAATGGATTATATGAAGCTGTGAACGCCCCACGACAAACGTAATCGTCATTTTTGAGTGCCCCAAAGAGTCAGCCTTTTTGATTGGCCGACCGAAATCAAGCTCCGGATTAAACAGCTGTGAATAAACGAGTCCAGTGTGATAAGACAGCTTTTATCTCGAAGTCAAAATACAGACATTAATCAGCGAAAGGAAAATTGAGGAGAGCGGGGAGGATATCCCCTCCCACCTTTTCTTGGCAATTTTGCAGTCGAACGTTGCGTTTGCATGCACAACAGCATGACACTTCGGATTCTAGAGATATCTTCCGTTCGCCAAGATTTTGTCACGTAGTATTCGCAAGGCTTAGAGATGTGAATTTCATTTTGTGCAGATCTAAAACACCTGCATATAGATAGATCTGAAACAAGCACATGAGGTAAAAATGAAAAGTGATTCTCCAGAGATATTTTAGAAATCATTGGTAAGCAGATTTTTTTCTCTGTCTATCAATTTAATATTTTTTATGGTCTGTTACAAAGGCTTTTGCTGTTAATCTTTCATAGCTCAGATTTACAGCAGAACTCCAGTTATCCGGACTATCCGAAACTCTTATTATCAGGATCTCTTGATCTTCTTTATGCGAAATAAATTTAAACTAATTTATTTGCGTACTTTTCACATATTTTTGATTGAAATGATATGAAACTGTAATATATTGTAGTATATATTTTTAAAGAGCTGTTTAATTAATTTAGTAGATTAATGTGTGCAAATAAATTGGCATGTACGTTCGACAAATATATAGCCTATAAACTATAATGGGAAAAAATAACGCATTTCATGTAGGCTGTCGAACTTTGTTTGCTCAGTAAGCCATTTCGTTATTTACTTCACTAAAAGTGACGTCTTAGTTTCATTTTAGGAGGCTAGAAATAGGTTTTTCTCTTCGTTTTACTCAAATAAAAAAATTATTTCTTTGTTCTATTTTAGCCCAATAAAAATAAAAACGAGGTAATGTGTTTACTTTTAAGATCTTCGCAAGTAAAAATTAATTTCTTGGTTTTATTTTATCTGAAATAGAAATAGATTTTATGTGCAGGTAACCAAAAAATAATTTTGTTATTTCATTGAAAACAATAACTGTCTTTTTAGCTTCCGTTTTATAGAGAAAAAATATTTTAAGTGTATAATATTGTTAAATGCAAGTGTGTTACAGTAAAAACCTACTTAGCTTCTAGGAGGAGGGGAAAAAAACCTAGCCGACTATCTGAGTTTCCTGAACATCTAGACAGAATGTAGCCCCATTCAGTCCGGATATTTGAATTTCAATTATACTTTTAAATTGTGGCATCTTTTTATTCATAGTTTTTTGCTATAAATTATTTCTTGGCTGCTTGTGATGATGTACAGTTGCTGTATACGATATTCTTTAAATAATTCTTTTATATATATTTTATTCCTTCTCCAACGTCTTACGAATAACAATATTTTTACAAAATTTACCACACTGGCCCGAATATAGGATGTTCTTAATTTTAAATGAATCTCTAAAAATCTTATACATTTTAGATGCGCAGCGTAAGATGTGAAGAATTAATTGTAATTATGAATATATAATTTTCCAACTCCTAAATTTATTTTAAAATCTCTATCTCTACATACAATAAAAGAAAGAGTATGCCTGCGTGTGTGTGTCTTTCGTTCGTGCTGCGCGTAAGCTAATAGACCCAAGGCTACGAAATTCGGTACATAGGTGCATCTAAACAAGAGCCAGTGCACCTCGAAGCGATTTTTTCGAAATTCGAATTAGATTATTTTTTATTTTATGTTTTTTGACAAAATCGCGTCATTTTGGGACATAATGGGTTATAGGAAAGCGAGATATTACACAAATTTCGTATTTCAATAAATCGATTAAATACGAATTTATTTAGCAAAGTGAGCGTAATACCTTTGCAAAGGAATTTGTTTTTAAAGTTTTTTTTTAAATGTACTGTTTATTTTCCTATCGTTTTTGGACACGTTAAACTTTAATCCTTCCGACTCCGTTTACAAAAAGAATTTTGGGAAAATAATAATATTTTCTATTTTTAAAAAATTTTTTAAATGAAGCTTCCGAATACACTTCTCACATCTCACATATTTTAAAATATGGTTTTGGCAACAATTTTTCATTCTTATTGTTGTTGGTAGATTTTTGATGAAATCGCATCATTTTGAATAGTTTCATTCTTTTAGAAATGTGGGTTTGGCAACGTTTTTCATGGAATTTCTTATGTAACTGTTTTTAAGACATTGAAAAGTTTAAGAAATTGAAAAATTGTTTCTTTTTGCAAAGGTAAATTGTTTAATTAATTTATTAGGATAATTAATATTTGTATTAAGATATAGATGCTTATTTCATTGTAATTAGCATCATTTTTTTAGGAAATAAATTTTTTAATCTGTTTATACCATTTGAGTTCTTAAGATTTTTGCAAAGAGAAGTTGGTTAATTTATTTATTAGGATAAGTAATATTTGCATTAAGGGATACTGCCTATTTCATTGTCATTTTTTATATATATAATACATTTTTTTGATAAATTTGTTCTGCAGAGTAAAATTCTGCGCGGAAGTTTTTGTTTTTTGCGTTTCTTTCATGTTATTTTTTGCTTATTTCACTGTTTGTAAGATATTGAAAAGTTTTGGATTTTTTTTCAACGGAAAGTTGGTTATTTTTTTATTAGGATAATTAATATTTGTGTTAAGGGATATTGTTTATTTCATTGTAATTTTTTTTCTTGAAAATATAAGATAAAATATTACTAACAAGTTAAATGGCTACGATATAACTGCTGACACATTTTCTCAGAAGATTACCTAAAGTATCATAACATTTCAAAATTTCAGAAATAGAATCACTCAAACTATCAAGTAAGAAAATGTTTAAAAAATTTTGACTCCTTAAATGGCATGGAGTTATTTATACTATTGTAGAATTTTTATATAATGTTTTATGAAGTTATGGTGGTGGTTAAGAAGGGGGATATAAATTATGTTTTAACAAATGTTTAATACACATCTCATGCAATCAGTTTGCTAAAAATTCAAGATGTATATGTTTTTCTGGTAATACATCAGGGCCGTATGCAAGGGAGGGTTTTATTTTTAACAAAGAAAAAATAGTTGGAAGGACTTAAGGGACCATCGGTCCCAGGTGTGTCTTTTAGGAATTTTTCCGGTACGTTTAAAAGCCAGGCGAAGGCTGGCCGCATAGCGGCTAGTAAAAAAAAATTAGTTTTTTACTCAAAGGCATACCGATTGCATCATACATAAGGTATTTTCTTCGTCCTTTACACATGCCTTCATTGTGTAATTGGAAGTATACTCGGCGTGTATTCCAGAGATCGATCCTGCCGGCGAGAGCATTGCGCACTTTTCCCGTCTCCTGCTTCAAAAATAAATAAATAAATAAATAAAAAAGAAAATCTGAAATGTTTCATATTTTAAATTACGTCCAAAGGCGCGTTTTTATAACATTTTGTATGTTACCTTTATTCATTAAATATCATGTTCTTCGCACTTAAACCATAAAATTCATTTCAAAAGCAATATCGCAAAATAATTTTAAACTGAGCATATCTTTAGAATTTCCGATACAGTCTCACGCGCTGGAGATAAAATGTTTTTTCTGTACAACGTTGCCATTGCTTGAGTTTGTTAATAAAAAATTCGATAAAGTTTTACAAAATAAGAAATCAATAAAGCAAATTTCAAATTCAAATTTGGGCTTCCAGATGCCCATAGTTGCAGCAAGACGTCACTCAAAATTTGATGGCTCTAGGTACCGTCGTTTTATCACAATGCGAGAAACATAGAGACATTTATGCACATTCTTTATCCTTTAATTTCTTTAAATATAATACAGGGTTGCAGTATTTGGTGGCAACAGTTTGAAAAGGGAACCGACATTTAAAGTTTCCGACGCAAAGACAAAAAAAAAAAAAAAAACAAAAAAAAAACTAACGACTGCTGCAATGGCGCCCGAACGAAACGGTGGTGAAGATTTGGTAATGGATCCCCTCATCTAAAAGGGGAGTAGATAAGGTATTTTCTCTCTCCTTTTTGCATTCCTTCGTGTTGCAATTGGAAATATACTCGACGCGTGTTCCAGAGATCGAGGATTTGAGTCCCGGCAAGAGCATTGCACATTTTCCCCGTCTCCTGCTTCAAAATGCCTAATGACTCTACACCTTAAAGTATCTTTTTTCGTAGAAACATTCAACATATCAAGCTTATTGGAAGATTGTCTTATATGGAATAATTCTCTTTTTCCCCTTTATAAGATATATTCAAGAAGCAAGATCGTCATATAAATGATACAGTACGACATAAAATTTTTTAACACTTCGAATAAATATCAATTTAACATATCAAAATATTACTACAAAATTTGTAGTGCCACACAAATTGCGATCGCGAGGAGATATTGCCGATCAACGAAATGAGAAATCTTACATTATTTGTCCACTTTATACAAATTATTATATTTGTATATATATATAGCACAAATGTTTTGCTCATCAGCGTTACTAAGTGAATCATTTAAAAAGATATTTTGTTTACAGTTCCTAATAATATTTTGAAAGTATTTTAATTTGTAATATTATGAGAACTATCATTCGTCTGATATGTAAAACTTAATGGTAATCATAAAATTTTGTCTTTGCATATTAATTGATATTATCTAAATGTGCTTTTTTATTTTAATTTTACCAAACGGTAATGAACTTTTTCAAACTATGGTGCACTTTTGAATGTTTTGATATTCCCTTACTGAAATCATTTTGCGTTTAAAAAATGAAATACGAAAACAAATGCTGGACCATTTAAAAGTTAAAATTCTTATGTTGAGTGTTCATTTTATTTAAAGGTAACGAATAAGTTCTATCAGTTGTCAATAATACCTATTATTTTTACTAAATGGCAAAATCACCTTTGAGATATTATATCTAATCTAAAGTTTCTAAATTGCAGAGATTGTTATTATATTCTCAAATTCTGTGTCTTTTTGAAATAATTGTTAGTGGGAAATATCATTGTAAGACGTTTCACTATTTTCCTGGTTTAGGGTGGGTAACACGAAGTCAAGTAATAAAGAAGATTAAAAATTATTTTTGCGAAACTTTTCGATTTATTTAATGTGTGACGAAAAGGAATTTTGACAATAAAATCTGTATTTGATATTTTTAAATTTCATAGGTTTTTTTTTTTATTTTTTATTATTATTTTTTTATGAATGGCGGGTACTTGCCTATAACGGCATTGGCCACTACTAAGGCCAGAAGTGGTGACAGTTTTATTGTGGAGGCACCTAATAGGCGGCCACCGCTACCTCCTGTGAAAGGACAGACAATTTTGCGTCCATGCCTTCTCCGGGATTCGAAACCAGGCCTTTCAGTATCACAGTCAGGCTCCCCTTACCACTATACCGTCTGGGCGGCCGTTCATAACCGTTTGATTTCATAGGTGTTGGGGACTTAGAAAACTTCGTTACGTTAAGTTTAAATTTTATTATTTTCTTTATTTCTAGTAATCATCAAAAGTAAAATATGAGAGTGTAAGCAAAATAAAAATTAATTAAAAGATTCAATATTGTTTTATTTCTTTTATTACCAAAAACTTTAATTCTTATATTACTCTTTCTTTCAAAGAAATTTAGATTTGTAATGTGCCATTAATCTGAAATTAAAATCTCACACGCTTTTACTTATGAGTGCGATTGCAACGAGAAATCCAAAGACATCGCTAAATCATTTCAATGCAACAAAATGCAGTAAATCCAAAACTTCTCGAGCATGTACTACAGATTATTTATCATTCATATATTTTATTTAAATAATTTGTCAAATTTCAAGAAAATTTTTTACCTTTTTGAAAATATTTATTTTTAGCCTACAATAATCATAATATAATATCTAATTTAGAATTATATTGCGAAATTGTGCAAGTTTCAAATCTTAATATACATTTTTCTTGCTTTGCAAAGTTAAAATTAAAGAACTAGGTTTTTATGACATTGTACTTAATTTTTTTCTACTTTCCAGTATATTTTTTGTCATTAATGAAATTTAAATTAGCGACTCAACTATAAGTATTCTAATATTCTTGTTTTAAGTTATCTTTTCTGTTTATTTACCACTTATTTGCTTTGATCCAATTTACTGAAACTCGAAACTTTATGTATGAAAGCATTCATGTTCTCTAAGACAGCCATTTAAAGGATTCTAGAGAAAACTATGACCTTCTCGGAGGCCTTTTTAAAAGAAATTAGCTCATCTGGACATAAAAGGAAAATTGTTTAGAGGAGTCTTTACTCTTTTTTTTTCTCTTTACTTTGGCTAACTGACATTTTATCCTTTATGGGTGGTATGATTTTTCACAATATTTCTATTCAGTATTCCATACTTCTAATTTTTAACTAGGGTTTGCTAAAGTTTGATCATTTAAAAGTTCTAACCGCTTAACACAGATGTTTTATATTTGTTAAATTTTATAATAATTAACACATTTTATTAGTTAAATTGAATATTCGTAGAATTTCTTTAATGTTGGGGCGATTAGACTGTAGGAGAAGGAGAACGGTATATTAAACTGCAGAGTGGTCTTCCATACTATGTCTACAATATATTTTCCTTTCGTATGGATTCAATATGTAAAAATGTACTGTAAGTTACATTGTATGAAATGTAGTAAAAAATGTAGTATAAGTTACATTTTCTAGGTAGCAGCTGATATTCATGAATAAAAATATTTTTTTAGTTTAGTTTAGCAGTCGGTTTTAGTTATTGGATTATAATAAATGTAAAATTTATTTTATTGTTCGAAGCTTTAGGCCAACTTTTAAAGTCTGCACCTTTTAGTTTTTTTAAAAAAAGTAATATTGAATAATTATTTATGGCAAAGGAATCCTAAAAGTAATATTGAATAATTATTTATGGCAAAGGAATCCTATGAAGAAAATTTTCATTGAGGACTTTATGAAAGAAACTGTCATTGCGCAGGTGAAAACCTATGGAAAAAAAATCAGTCTCCTTTGCTGCCGATAACGGAGCATAAAAAATAATTAAAATAATTCTGAGGCTTTTAGCTACTCGTCTTTAGAATAAATTGTAGAGACATTAGGATTTTTTGGGAGCAGGAGACATGAAAAATGAGCAACGCCTTCGCCGGGAATCGAACCACGGACATCTCGGTTATGCGTCGAGCATGCAGACCACTACACCACGAAGGCATGCGAAGAAAGCGGGAGAAATACCTTATAAAATAAGTAAATAAAGAAGGAAAAGGGGCACTTTATCGGTGCTTTTATTGCTTTGCGCCTTGAATTTAAATGCTAAGAGATATGTGCGGTTTGCTAAAGAAACTAGAAATTTGCATTAGTATATATCTAGTTTAATATTAATGCTTAATTTTCTCTGCGCTTAGCAGTTGTAAATAATATTTCTAAAAACAGGTTATTCCCTTTTTCCCCACCCTTC
>KK115172.1:1631818-1644554 GCA_000611955.2 Stegodyphus mimosarum
TCAGGATATTGAATATTCGTATAAATTTCTGGTAGCAAACTTATCTAAATTTCATGTTGGAATCCTCTTGATGTACGTCGTCATTAAAAGTCTGTTGATAGATTTGCGACAATATTAAATATTTTTGATATTGTTTTCCTGTCTTTTGATGCAATTGCATATATGTATAACTTTTTTCTCAAAATGGTGGCTGCATATGTGTAAACGTTAAAATAAAAGTGACCGCATTTAAACTCAGAGGAGAATTTACGTTAAAAATAAAGCGTAGTGTAGTTAATGTTAATTTCTTGTAACTAAAACAGCGAATCTCTGCAAAGTAATGAATACGAAAAAGGAAGTGGTGAAATTTTTCACATTTTCGGAATTTCATAAAAATCGAGGAAAGAAAATGTTGTCTTGAAAGTGCCTTGGGAAAACCAGATTAATTACAAATAAATTACAGTCCTTTTACAGAGAGACATTCAGACATTTCGGACTAGGAAACATGAAAAATCAACTTCACCCTCGTCGGGATTCAGAGTTAGTTGTACATTTTAACTAACACCACAAGCAAAGGAAAATTAGATTATTACTTGTATTTAGGAAAAGATCCGAGACTGAATTGACCAAATCCAGGTATTGACGAATTATTATCCAATATATTTTAGCGGCCGCTGTAGAGACATTCAAGTATTTCGGACTGGGAAGCAAGAAAAGTCAACTCTGTCCTCATCGGCATTCGAAGCACGGATCTTTTAATATAAGCTGAATTTACTAGCACTTGAACCACGAGAACACACACGAGGGAATGAGATAATTCCTTATACATTAAGCGAAAGAAAGTCATTAAACTTTCTGAAAAGGAAATTTTGAGAAATCAGATATGCCCTCGCTGGGAACTGAAACCCGAATCTTGCAGTTGTCAGATGGATGTGCTGGTCACTGCACATTCAGTAAAAATAGGAAAAGTACTTTTAGTTAAGACTTCGTTTTTTTGAAAGTGGTAGAAATGTCTATTACAAAATAAGGATTATGTTTACAAATAATGCAGTATGCATATTTGATCAAAGCTGTCAAAATTATCGGATAATTCTCTTTGTTTTACTTAATAAAATTTTTAGTGAAGTATTTATTCATAGATTGATTTTCAAATTAAATTTATGTTATCTTCTTTTGTACTGAAGTTCATATCATTATTTTGTACCTCCCCCTCCGTCTCGTCTGCATGTCTTTTTTAAAAAACTGCGCTCAAGTCATTCTGATGAATTTCAAGTTTCATCTTAAAAATCTTACGTCACATTTCAAGTGCTCCATCTTACGTTATGTCAGGTTGCACTTCATCTTAAGTCATCTTAAGTGATGCTTGAGAATCTGGAAAATCCAAATATCCCGGTCTTCGAGTATTTTATGCTTTTTCAGGTATTTAGAAGTAATGCTCTTTTTAGTCTCTTTCATGGTGCATGACGCAAAAATATAACTGTACGAAGTTTTATTTAAAACTGCTATGAATGTTTTATAAGTTGAAATTGGGCAATCGATTCCGTTTATGAACATTGTACAGCTTTACAAATACAATACTGGAATGAGGACTCGAACAACTTAGAAGGAAAGTTGCGTAAAAGCGAAAAATGAAGTTTCGATTTTCTTTTTTTATGGATTTATACTGTAAAAATTTATATGAAGGATTATTTACACTTATTACGAGCAGTTTTTCATTACATTAATCTCTCCGAGTTTTAACGGTAAGCAGTATGACATACTTAACGCTTAGTTTTAAAAAACTCTGAACGTCAAGAATGTCATACTACAAGGAAAGTTCTCCTTAAGTCATTTATATACGCAGCCGCATTTATTTTTTGGTAGTTTCTCAAGAGCTTTATCTTTCTTTTTTAAGACGAATATACAAAGCATTCATAGTGGTTTAAATAATGCGGCGCTAATACAAGAATATCTGTAAGAACAGTAGAGGGAACATTAATTGTAAAACTAATAAAATACGTAAAATCAATAATATATATATAAATATTTCAGAAAAGGGAAGTACTATCTAGCTGTAAATGTGTATTTGTAAAATTCCTTGTATTTAAATAGGAGTCAAGGACGAAATAGTTACAAAATCCTGTTTAAATACTAGTTCATACAAACTGACTTCGAAATTTATTAATTATGCTTTACTGCTGGATTGTTAAAATGAATGCAGCTCTTCGCGCATAATAAAAAACTCATCTTAAAATGTTGTTCATGTTTTGTTTTCGAGATTATTGTGTTATATGGATTCATATTCCGAATATCCGCATATTTTAAGCATTAAAAAAGTGCATTCCTGTACATCTTCCAACCGTTGATTATCTATCGAACCAGTGCTCAAGATTCATCAAACTAAAAGCTGTCGACATATGGAATATACTCACACATTCGATATGGAATTCCCGAACTGGAATCGTTTTCTCCAGCATATTTAAATAAATTCCACTCCTTTATCGGACCTCGAGCGCGTGTTCTACGGAATAACTCTTCGACATCGATTACCCTGATGTATTTCGGCCACTTTTGGCAAAAGGATTCGGTGGACTGCAATTACAAGGGAGATCGAAGACTTTCTGTTAAGTTTGGCCGAAAATGCATGTCCTGCACCTATTTAACTTCCCTCACTAATGTAAGAATGAGCGTGCTTGGTGAATTGAACATAACCACTGAAGCTGTCGGCAGATGATCTCTGAATTTCATCTGACGTCATCTGTTACCCTCCGAGACGATTAATCGTAATCGTTTAATCATTCAAAAGCGTGCTTTGGGAGTGCAATCGAGGGAGAAATTTTAAGCTTAGTTAAGCCCTCGTACTGAATTGGGAAATCGGGTGTAGGATTGCATGTTTTCTCTTCCGTGTGTTATAAAAATAGGCCAAAGAGCCCGTGTGTTATCAAAATAGGCCTTAATGCAGCCTTTCAATGTTAATAAAAAAATACAGAAACTGCTAGTTCTCTGAGGAGATTTATTATTATTTCATTTTGTTTACTTCATTAATTTATCTCTTGCTTACTCGGTATACCATAGGCACCATGCCAAAACCACTAATCTGCAAAATCCCTTTTTGAGAAAAATTTGTTTAAAGATTTGATATGCATTTAATTTTTGAAGAATTGAGTTATGACTTCTACATAATCATCCTTCTATACGTTTTATTTTCTTTTAACATAGTGTAAAACACCGAAAAAGAATCAAGAAAGAATTGTAAATCGATTGTTGATTTGCAGTTTTGTCTTGGTCCTGTCCATGCTTGAATATTAAAAATGCAATAATCGTAAAATATTCAAATAATGTTCTTAATAAGACCTCCTCAGGTTAATAAGTATATTTAGGCCTTCAAAAATGTTAAAAATATCAGATATCTGATAATTTTTGTATTTTCTATACCTTTTTGAAATTATTTAGTTTTTCTAATGAAATTAATCGGATTTAATAATGTAAATTTTTCTATGAAACCAATGCCAGTCAAAGACTGAACTTTGCTCAGTTTAAAATTTGAAACTCGCATACTTGCGTTTCATACGGTAGGTTATATAAAGGCGTTACATGCATTGATTTGTAAATAATTAAGATTAAAGATGTTGATTATAAACAGTTACTATTTTTAGAACAGAAAGTGGAAATACCCAAATTTAATGAAAAGAGGCTTTTGCAAATTTAAATTAGAATTTTGATTTATATTTTTAATCTTACCGATATATATTCAAATTCATTGTGAATTTATAGATGCCCATTGCCATGTAACAATGAAGGAGGAAACAAAAGAAATTTATAACTTTTAACGAATAACATAACGGTAATGTGTACTCTTAAGTATTCATTTTATGATAGCAACTAAACTGCAGAAGCAGCTCTCTTCTCGATCCGTTTGTTTGAACTTAACCTCATTTTGATTTATGTCCTCTATTTACCTGTTAACTGCTATCCTGTGCAACGCCAGATCCGGCGAAGACAGGAAACTGGCAGCCTTGCCACCGGCAGCGGAGAAAATTACGTTAGTGTATTCAATTTCGGGTTGTTCTCGGCGTCTGTATTTCCTGTCTTGACTCCTTGGAGAAAGTAGCGGGGTTTTTCCTTTTCCTTTTATTTTCTTTGCTTCTTCGTTCCGCCCTTCCTGAATATCTGTTTATATGTATGCCAGGCAGTTAACTATAGTAAGTATTTCCTGATATGAAGGAGAGGACTTCGAGGCTAAGCTTTCGTTTATGCGTGGGTGGGGATTTTAGAAGTTTTCTTGAAATAAAATGTCTAAAAAACGTTTAAAAGAACGTTTGAAAGAAAGTGTTGAGTTCCAATTAAATAATTGTGTACTGTACTGAATTATTGCGATGAAAAGTTCATATTAACGCGAAATCGTACGTGCTTCGAAGTACGAAATTATACTTGACACGCAAAATTTATAAAACTACACGTAAATCGAAACTAAAGTATTTTTTCGGCCGAATTAAAGTATTTTATCGGGCGAAATTATGCCTGTGGTACTTTATTAGGAATATTTTCATTCATCGTTTACTAGCCATTTGGGAAAATTTATGTCTAAGTAACTTATTTTACATAATGAGTCATTTATTCCTGTCACTATTACAGTGAAACTAGTTTTCAATACTGTTATTTCGAAGAAAAAGTGCGTTCATTAGGCTATTCAAAAAGTACGTGGCATTGATTTTAAGTCATTCACTATTTCATATTTTAATTGAAATTTACTATTATAATTGGAAAAATAAATTTAAAATGTTATGCCACATGAAATGATAACAACTTGCTAATTTTAGAAAAATAACCATATTTTAAGAAGTACTTCATCACTTATACGCTTTATGTTTCATATATAAATATGAAAGTAAGTATGATACAACGTACCAGAATTTCTTTATGAACATTCCTGCATATTTTATTATATTTTTATTGATTTCTTGTCAGGATCATTAAGATTAGCTAACTCTGCCTTTCACAACAGAAAAAGTATTGGCTGAAAATTTAATAAAGTAATAAAATTTTAGAAAGAGCACTTCTTTCTTAAGATTTTTCACCTTTTTTTTTTTTTTTAATCTCACACCTGTAGGATAAGATGTGAAGTCTGCAGCATTGGTTGGAAAGACCGTTACTTTAAACGGCACCTCCTTTTTTCGAGCGTCAGATCCGTTCCCTCCTTTCCTCCGGTTTACGAATGGGCGTTATGTCTTAACTTCCTTACTCTCTATCTATTAAGCAATTTCCTTTGATTTTCGTTGTATTTTCTAACCTCGTCAAATCTCCCCCAACACCGGGGAATTTACACTTCAACAGTTTTTTATCTGCCGACAGGTGGCGTTCGGCGCGCATCAACGAATATATCTGTTTCTGCAGTTATTAGAATCTGTTCTCTCCATACTCTAGTGGGAGTTACAGAGTTCTAAAAATAAGCGAAGGGCGTTGGTCCACTTCGCGATGAAATCACAGATTACTCTCACCGTCCAAAATGAGGGAATCTGCTAGAGTTTGTTATTATTTTGCTTTTTTGTGGAAGAAGTGGCACAAAAGTCGGCGCATGTACCATTAATTCAATGCACACGTTCTTCCATTGTCCCACAGATCTTGCTTTGCTCAGCTTCTGTCAATAAGGGACAAAAGCACCGACGGGACAAGATGAGAACACTTGCCCGAAACTTCCTTGAGCGCTGTTTGCCCACCTGCCAAAAGGGACGCTTAATTTCTTTGCTAATGTCTGCCGCCATTTCCGTTGCTTCTCTTTACCGAGACAATGACGCTTCTGAGAGGAAATCTATGGACTTTTTATCCATTCAACATGTTACTCTTGTTTCTTTTATATTCTTCTATTCACGCCATGATATAAGCTCTGTGTTCTGTGTGTGCCTCTTTTTCCGATACCATCCATCCTCTTTTTCTTTAAACTACCATCTCTTCGCATTTGAGTTCTGCATTCAAGGGATGCAACTGTATAAGCATCGGCGAATAAATAGGGAAGAAGAAATGCGTGTTTGTTAAATATGTTAGGATTTTTTTCTTCTGTCGTGATCTCTCTCTTTAGACATAATTTGGACTAAGGATATGCTTCTTAGCGTAATTGCTTGGCAAGTGTCCCATATCTTCATACTTCCATAAAATATAAACATTCCGTTTAAGAATTTTATAAATGTTAATTGAGATGAATGGAATACATGAATTTCCATTTAAAAAGGAACAAGCGATAATCTATTGCGAACAAGAAGCGAGTGCATTTTGCTGTGGACTGTTGATCCATTAGAGAAATGTGTGTTTTAAATTAGTTATCTTTACAATGACATCGAAGTGTTTGGAATCCATTAACCAAGGGGGGCGGAGAATTTGCCTAGAAGATTCCATGTCTTGTATAAGGAACTAAGTTCTCGAAACCGTAGGTATTAATTAATGAATACCATTGATTAAAAGGTGAATATAAAAGAATAGATGATTTTTTTTTATTATTTTAATTATTTTGAATTAATTTCTTCACAAACACTTCGTAGGATGCGGATAGTTAAATAGACATTTACCACAAAGCAGGCTTAAGCATTCAGCAGTGGAAAAAATGCATTCGATAAGGCTGGCCTTACATTAAGCTATACATGAGGATAATTATGAAAATCATACTGTGTATGAAGTTATGATATCAGACATCCAGCAGTAAGTAAAACTAAATTTTTAGCGGGTGTTAGATACTTTAGACGGTGTTACTTTATTACATCTATTAAAAAAACACACATGTTAGCTAAGGGGCCAAATACATATGCGTAAAAGACTTGTGTTCAGGAGTTGTTGTGCTTTTTTTAATGATAATTCATTCATTGGTGACCTGTTTTTAAGGTCTTTTCTGTTTTTCTGATTAAATATGATTCTGCTTGATACCAGGTATTACCCAAGAAATAAAATCTTTTATTAAAGAGGAAATAAATTAATGTGCAATTAATTTAATTACACTAAATCTTTTATTCAAGGGGAAATAAATTAACGTGTCACTTGATTATACTAAGTTTGTAATTTAATAACTTACATCTTTGAAACGCATATTTTATTGTTATAATTTTCATATTTTTATTCAAAATATTAAACTACTTTTTTAAGTTTACGGGCCGGAGGGGGGGGAATAATATTGAGTTTTTTCATAAGTTTCAGAAGTTTCTAATTGAGAGGCTGTGTATCGTGAATGCGAGCTCTAATGCTAATTTAAACTGGTTAATAGCCAGTTTACTTTTATATATTTCTCCACAAAGACATCCTTAGGCAGATAGTCCTCGACTGTTTTGCAATAATCTAAATAAGCTATTCCGATGCAAATACAGCCGAAATGCGATTCCAAATTTGAAAACAAAAAAGGTAAGGTTTCATGTTGTCTTTTTAAGCAAGTTGCGCATATAATTTTACTTTTCTAAAATTCGCAAAGGAAGGAAAGAAGTGCGTCTTCATTAAGTTTTGAAATCCAAATTACTTAGTAATGCGAAATAATTCGAATTTATATTTGAGGCTTATTGTCATTTTATCAATCTTGACACTGCATAAATTCATAAAAATAAGAAACAAAATTGTAAAACAGTTTACCAAAGTAAAAGTAAAAATGATAGAAGTTAAAAATTACAATCAATAGCGATGCAATCCCATTTTCTTTCGTAAAATTTTTTTAGAAGGGAAAATACTACAGCATGTGTGTTTTGTGGTAATATATACGTTACTATTACTCACTAAATGCGCAATACAGCTGTGATATTAAAACTCTTATTTTTTATTTTTTTAACAGTTGTGCTGTTGTATCAGTATCATCGATTACTGAAGTTACCACAGGATTTCTGATATCAGCGTTTAGCGGAGCATGCTGCTATATTTTTTTGCATAAGTGAGTATATAATTCCTTCTCATTTTTGGTTTAGATCAATTTGATATTTTTGTCTAAAATACTCGTCTCTCTGATAAATCTTTTTATGCACTATTCCGCTTTTGTCTTAATAAACTAATAAATAAGATCTAATCCTTGCTGATGTCAATTTTCAATTGCATTCAGTTAACCTTTGGGTAAGAAATTCTTCTTGTTGTTCTTTTATTGCGCCATTGAAGATCTTTACTCCGCCCTTTCGTAAGAGTTGTTGGTATTATTTTTGTTCTTTTTTTTTATTATTTATTTTAAATGATGATTTAATGCTTAGGAAACTTACGTGTAGCTGCACGAATTGTCATTGCACGGTTGTGGAGAAAGTTTTTTCTTCCCCGGTGTTCATGATTGCTTAAATGCTTGAAGTTCGCGTTCTAGATTTCCTCTTTTGCCACGTGTTGCAATGAAGACGTCCTGCACACATTAAATGCCCATTTCCTTACAAAGGATATTCTCACGCATTACTTCTTCCGCTAAGGAGCTTTTTAAAGAGAAGGGAAACTGCGTCTTATTCAGTTGTCATCACTTCTTTCTCTCTTGAGCTGAGGTTTGTAAAAAGAGTTTGGTGTTATCCTAATAACCTCTTACGTTAGCTAAATAGGAATATTTATTACGAAAAGATATTTAAATAAGTAGTTCCCAAATGTAGACTTGTCAAATACATCATACAGAATTTTTTCTGCCACAATAGTTGTATTTTCCCTTTTACTGCGTAATAACAAAATGTATATTCTCTGGGGGAACATTTTAAACTGTAAGTGAAAACCAAATTTTCCAGGTTTGTTTTTATAAATATTTTAGTCGGTTTTGACTTCAACATTTTTATATTAAAATGAACCAAAATTTAGTGTCAAATTTTATGTGTGTTTTAGGGCTAAAAAGAATTATAATGAGGGCGGAAAAGGAACATTTGTCTACTACTGTAAGAAACACGACAAATTTTTCATAGTACTGATTTAAATGCAATTTATGTAGAGACATTAAGTTATTTTTAAATCAAGAGAGATGAAAAATGAGCAACGCCTTCGCCGGGAATCGAACCACGGACCTGTCGGTTACACGTCGAGTGTGCTGACCACTACTCCACGAAGGAATGCGAATAAGGCGGGAGAAATACCTTATATACTCCCCCTTTTAAAGGGCGACTGGGGATTAGGGGCCCAAATCTCCAAATCGGGGTGGTGGAGAATCATCATCCACCGCCTTACTTTAATTCGGGCGCCATTTGTAGAGTCATTAGGTTATTTGAAGCAGAAGATGGGAAAACTGAACAACGCCTTCTCCGGGAATCGAACCACGGACCTCTCGGTCATGCGTCGAGCGTGCTGACCACTACATCACGAAGGCATGCGAAGAAGACGGAAGAAATACCTTATATTTAAATCACGATTATGAAGGATGTATCGTGTGTCCTACAGTAGTAGACATATGCTGCTTCAGTAGCTAGAGAATAATAATATCAAAATATCAGTAATACTTTGTTTTCTTTTGGTGTGTTTTCAGTTATAGAGAGATTTCTATGGGATTTCGTCTCACTAGTAATTTTCTTGGAAATTTTTATAAAAGGAATCTAGTTATCAAATCTGCCTTCATATTATTTTATATCAATGAGTTTCCGATTTATATATAATTAGAAAAAAAAAGTAAAGTTTACGCTTTTTCAAATCGGTATTTCATATTTATAGATATATATAATTAAAGTATTTATAGACATAGTTAATGTAAAAATTAATTACGTCTTCAAATAGAATGTTTACTCGGGGTAAAATGGAGCTTGGTCTAAGCTTTGAATGAAATCATTGACATTAAAAAGCTACATTTTTATCTGTAAATTGAAGGAAAATACTGAATTTTATGCTAAACTTTTATGATTATTAATTTATTTACCAACTTAACTTCCGTAATAAGCGAGATCAGATTGCAGAATGCGCCTATATGTACAAATGTAATACTTATATAGGTGTGCTTACATAAGGTGGATTAAAATTATACAGGGTGTATCAATACAGCAATGACAAATTTTCAGCAGAGACAGAGTACGTACACCTTGATGATAGGAAATCGCATAGCAATGCATGGTCGGAAACGCTTTCCAGTCGCGGTAGTGACGACACAAATCACAAGAAAGGAAGGACACGAACAGGATGAGGAAACATGTTTATTATGCTTAGTACAGCAGAAATCAAGAAATAAGAACAAAAATAGATAACAATCATTAAAGAAGGTGTTCGAAATTACGACCCCGGATAGTGATGCAGGCGTCAGATCTTCAGTGCATGGAAGATGCATGACACACGGTTCCTGCATCCATAGTCCGGGTTCGTACTTTCGAACACCTTCTTTGATGACAGTTGTTGTCTGTTTTGTTGTTATTTCTTGATTTCTACTGTACTAAACATACTGTACTAATACACCTTGTATAAGCATACTGTACTAATACACCTTGTATAGTCGCATTCAGGCTTGCGAAAAGTTGTTCTTTTCCTTAATGTTTCGGTACTCACGAAAAAAATTGATAGCTCTTGTTACATAAGGAAATAATCTTTAAAACGAGCACGGATGATATTTTTCTGTCTTATATTTCTTGGGTATTAGAGGTATATTCTCTTTTTACTTCCATACATGTATTTAAAAGGAGGAAATTTAAAAATTAAACTTTTTTTAAACATGCAGATTTTAGTTTGACGAGTAAGAGACAGGTTGCAGATAGGTGCTATATTGTACATAACTAAATGTTAATGATATAGGAACGTGAAAACTAGTGTTCAAAGGTGGCACTCGAGACGGGAGTTATTAATAAAGGATTTAAAAAAAGGTTAAATGATGGTGGAAAATGTTTCAAATTTGAGAGCTTCATTTAAAGGGAAAAAAGCGCGCTTTAACCGTCTTTTAGTGTATTTTATGATACAGTGTGGTAAAGTATGTATTCATGGACTTATATGGATATTTAAATAAGCAATTAGATGTCATTCTTTGTTTTCCCCTTAAAAATGCAAATTTTTGTAATATTGTCAAATCTTTTAAAACAGATGAATTAATGAATTTGGGTTTGTAGTAATAAACACCAAACTTCTGACTATAAATAAAAGCTAAAGCTTAAGATTTTTGTTTTTCATACTAAATTGAGGCTATTTGTCGAGTAAAGTATTTCTGCGTTAAGAATCTGAAGGTGAAAGAATAACGTGAGACCAAGTTCGTGAGATGTTTTTGAGAAATTGTTTAGTACGCGAGTTAATTACTGTTGACGGTTTTATCCATCCTCCCAATGCTGTCTTCTAAAATATCATCTTGGTTTTTCTCCTAAAGCTCTTCTGTTCAGTTCATCATTTGCGCTCCGCGGCTTCTTCCTGTCGAGTGAATGATGAAAATGCAATCGGCTCGCATATCTGGAATGGCAGCATCCGCCAAGGGTTGGAAAAAGAGCGTGATGTCACCTCAGTTGTCCCTTCCCTTCCGCTCTCGTTGCTCTCTTCATCGTCTCCGAAAAGACCGAAGTCCGAGGTATTTTATGGGCATTATGCCATAGATCAAAGCCGTCGGCTTTGTGTCCGACAAGAGGTCAATGGCCCGCTTGCGGTCATTTCCGCCAAAAAATCCTGATGTTGAGGATGACAATAAAAGCCAGAAAAGGAGGAAAAAAGTCGGTAATAGCTTAGTTTTTGTAGGTTTGTTTATCGGTAACTTACAGTTGGTTGGCGAAATCTTTCAGCTGCAGAACCTTTCGACGAATCATTACAATCAAATAAAGCTGTGCTTTTGTATTTGTTGTTTAATTGATAGTTTTAAGGTACTTTTTTCTTTTCTTTCGTATCGTAACTTTATTTCTGTCATGTCGTGAAGTAAGACTAATTAATACATTTTAGTCTTAGACTCAAAAAATATGACGATGAAGCTTTTAAATTAAATTCCTCATCAGACTTATTCGCCAAAATATGTCTTCTTTCAAATTCCAATTTGCTTTTTTAAATTCGATTGCGTAGCGTCTTAAATTCAACATTTTCTTGTTTAGTTTAAAATGCTGTTTTTCTTCTTTTTTTTTTTATTTAAAATATCTATTTTATTCCCAATAAAGCTTCGGTTAGACGTCAAAATACAAGTTTTTGGAATAGCTGTTCATTTTTATATTAGTATCAATAATTTGGTCAATGTTGAGCGGGTTCCTGAAATTAAGCTCTATAAAAATTAATAACTTTTCTGGCCCCGGAGTGAAGTGTTGGTGTTTTAAATTTTGTAACGTATTAAATAAGTGTTTTCTTTAACTTGTTTTATATTAAAAATAACGTAATGACATATTTTGGAAATATTTATTATTGGTTCATTAAGGTTTTTACATATTCATCTGTTTTACGGTACTCCTTATTAAAAACAGTTTTACGGATATATTAAATAATAAGTTGAGTATAAAAGTGTGTTCTGTTGTGTTTATCTCACTTGTTTGACAATAACATCAGAACAAGCCCACGAAATCCATCACGGAAAGGAGTGCGAGATTACGCCTCTAGCTGGTAACAGCCTTGAGTACCATACAGGTGACAATACGACTTCGCTCTGTTCCGCCACCAGTTTGTATGGAGAGTACCTCGGGGGGAATGCGTCTGAGTTTCCCACCAGTCTTCCCCTACCAACTGCCTCTCGAGAGGACTTTCGGCTCGCCGCATATTTAGAGTGCCCTCCAGAAACATGGATATTATACATTTACAAACATCCATGCCTTTTCTGGGATTCAAACCCGGGCCCTTCTGTACCGTAGTAGGCTCGCTTAACCACTATACTGTGTAGGCGGCTGAATATAAAAGTTAATATCAGAATGAAATTGATTATTACACTGAAATGGTTTGGAGGATATCACAC
>KK115172.1:1649043-1684236 GCA_000611955.2 Stegodyphus mimosarum
TTTTAATGTTAGATAGATAATCGAATAGAAATGTAAAACGAGGGGTAAAAGTTCCATCGAAATGACCACTATTCTCGATGGACCATCAGTCAAAGTGTGAAACGGGATGCTTTCTTAAATTTAATTTAATTTTTCGCGTGCTAATATTATTTGTTTGAGTGGATTCTAAGTGTGAAATAGTTCATAAAGAGTGGTCTAAAAAATGGGACTGATTTCAAGACTCCCTCACGAGCTTCTAACAAGAGAGCATTTCCATGTCCACTGAAATTCCTCGGCAGAGCATATTACATCAAGTCGAGACCTGCTCATAAATTTTAACGCCTTAATCTACTAAGGAAAAGCGGGTAGAGCGAGAATGAGCTGGCGTGCGAGCATCAAGTGGGAAGAAGGGGTGGTGGCTAGGGTGGTAGTGCGAGGAGAGGATATATCTGCTCCGCTGTGAAGTCGAGAATGCACCACCAGACATTAGCCAGTCCGCCCGTCCTCCCAGCAAATCGAGTTAATCCCCTTTTGATAGGGTTACGGGCGTGGAAAGCACTGCCAGGGCGCTGGCACCGCACCATTAATAAAGTGTGCCGTGGTGTGCGTGTGTGCGCCCCTGCACGCGGACATCTCGCTTCTCTGCCTTTCCTTGCAGACGCCGAAAGTGAAATGACATCTTTGGGGGGTCTTTGGAAATGAGGTGAATTTTCATCGTGGCTCTTAGAGGCCGTGGCATTAAGCGGCACGCTGCTCTAGTTTCTCCAACTGCTTTGATTTAGATGTCTTTTGTGAGAAGCGTGCGAAATGTGCCCGTTTTCCAAGCTCTGGGAACTGGTAATGGTAAATAACCCTAATTTGACGATATTATTATTAAGATTACGACTTCTTTCTATTAGACTGCACTAAGGAAGAAGAGTACAGAAGAGCCGAATAAAGAAACTGAGAAAAGCTATATAGTTGGTGTTTTCCCAAAAATATTTATTATGAATATCTTTAAATATTCTTCTATCGTTTTAGTGATCATATTTATGTAGGTAATGTACGCTGAGTTGTAGCTATTCATGAAAGCAAGTCGCTGCACCCCCCCCCAATAAAAACACTTTGTCTGAATTTTCTTTCTGAATTATTTTTCGAAACCTTTTGGCTCTAGAAAATATTTGTTTTATTAATTACCTGAAACAGTTTTATATTTTTCTCACCCTTGTTGTTGTGTTATGCTGTTAGGGTACTTATCATCAGTGCAGCTCGGCTAAAGTTACGTTTTCCCGAGATAAATGAATTTTAATTAATCACCTTCATGGTCACTTCCAGTTTGCCAGTTGTCAGAGGTATTGCCATTCAGTGTGGCTTAAGACCTTTAATATATCTTTAAAGTTAAACTTTTGTGGTACTTAAATTAATCGAACAACTTAAAAAATAGCATATTTATTTCTTAATAATCCTTTGTAGGGTTATTATTATTTTAATTATCCAGTTATTCCGATTTAAACCTGATTTATAACATCCGTTTTCCGTTTCCTCACGAGAAATGTAAATAGTTAGACGATATTTAAATCGAGGGTTCTGGATTGTAGGATAGAGCGTGTTTCTGCCTCTCGAGGCCACGTTATTAGGTTTGGCTAGCTCTGATAAGATTGTGATTCTTCGGCTTTTCGTTAATATTGCCGATCTTTAATTGTTACGCCGCTGAAAAGTGCTGTGCCAACTTAGAATTTAAAATCGATTTTGTAGTCTTTGACTACTAAGTTTAGTTTTCAGTTTGAATTTGAATGTTACTTTAAGTTACATCGCTACAAGTGGTGGTTGATACTGCCAAGCACAAGAAGTGCGTTTATGTTCAAGTTCCGCTTAAATATAAAGGTTGCTTTAAACTTTTTTAAGACTCTGTTGTAACTTCGGTGGCAGCGATAATTCGCTTAACGTCTGCGAGGGTTTGATACGAGTGTATGTTGCCAAAGAAGGTCAAACTCTATACCATAATAGCCCTTGCTTAATATGTAGTTTACCTTATTTAGAATTTTTATCAGTTTTCTATCAGTAATTACTACAAAATCTCTAACACCGTAAAATAATAATTTTTGGCAAAACAGTTTAAACATTTTTTTTCTGGCAGTAGACTGCTTACCGGAAACTCAGTGGCAAGTGTGGCAGTAGATTGCTTGCCGGAAACTGAATGGTTCAAAAACAATATACATGCTTTCCAATAATATAATTAGGGTTTTCGTCATTAGTATAAGTAACAAAGCTTTTCTGATCGCACGTGTTATATATCTTCATTATAGTAATTTTTGCCCTTTTTTACTTCCTTATACGAAGTAAAGGAAGTATTGTAACCGCGAAAAATTTCGGGTATCATATTTCAAAGAAAATATCCATTTTGACCGCTATCGAATGCAATTTAACGATGTTTCTACGTGACATTTGTACGTAAGGACTCTTTTTCCAAAACGAGTTATAAAACTGATCTAAAATGGATTCAGAAAAGATTTTTTTGTGACGTCTGTACGTATGTATCTCGCATAACTCAAAAACCGGGGAACCTTGGAACGCTGAAATTTTGCATATAGGGCTGCTATAACATGTAATTGCTACAACATGTAATTCTTAAATATGTAGGTCAATTGTGCTTTTTTTTTCTTTAAAAATGATTGAATTATGTTGTTCGTATATTCCGGTTAAGGTTTCTGTGTCTTCTATGGCTGCATGCAATAGTTGTAGAATTATTGATAATTTAAGTGTTATTTAAGTGCAGCTAACCCTAACTTAGCTGTCATATTTCTTTACATTTGAAACTTAGCAGAATATTGAATTAAGTCTGTTTCTGCACCTTCAGTGCCTTTTTGCCAAGTGGGACTAAAACGTTTTGTGGACTGGTTTTTGCATAGAAACTCTAATTTTAATTTTAAAAACTGTCTTTTTAATTCTTTTAATTTTATTTGGTATTTTATGTTTTTCTATATTTTTTAGTTTTTAATGAAGGTATTTTGAGGTTTTGTGTTGCCTTGCCGCGAAGGGAGAGCTGAATTAATTGAAAGAGAAATATATCTCTAATGAAATTCCAGGGAATAAGTTTAAACGAAATGCAGCAAAAAATGCGTATAATTTAATAGGCCGTACAAGGAAGTCATGTGGTGTCCACATCAGATTTTTTTAATCGTATAATATTATCGTATATTTAAAATATTTTACCTAAACTTTTCCCGTTTTAAATGTTCTGTTTCATTACTTTAGTCTTCGTTATCTTTCTACACCGTAATTTCCAAGAAAATAAAGCCTTTTGTCGAATCGGAAGATGTATTTTTATCCTATTTCTCTTGAACAGCTTTCCTCTTAACAAAACTGTCAAATCCAAGGAAGCTTGTAGGTTGACATTTGGACAATCCGCTTTTTAAAGGTCCAAAAACGCAAAATTCCATGGGTAGTATCAAGAGATTGACTAGGGATATAAGTGGGGGGTATGGCCCGTGATACCGTTTCTTATTCCATTTTTTGCAGGAAATTAACAGTGGATTTTGACGTGTTGCTGCTTGCTTTATCTTGATGCAGTTCCACTGGCTGATAGTACTGTGGATATTTCATACTTAAAAATAGAGTATAAAATATGTGTCCTGGAAATATGTGGAATTGACATTAACATTTTTTCGACTCTCTTTACTTTTAATTTATTTTTATATGAAAAACCAGCAACAGTCATCAATCCCTTTGAAAATCTTTCATTAGATTCTTTGAACCATGTTTTAAGACATTTTCTCCTCTTTGATAATAAATGGATCTATTTTTATTACGCTCATTTAAATAAACCCAAAATTTATCTATTGTGACAACATTTTTCAATTTTTGTTGGGATAAATGTTTCTGATAAAGAATTCTGCAGCGCGTTCTGCGTTCGGCGATTTGTCGTGGAGAAAGACGATGCACATTATGTTTTTTCACCTTTCTAAATTTCGAATCAGCAATAATCACTTTGTTTATAGTTAACACTGAGAATTTTAATGATTTTACATCTTTTCTTTGGTTGAATGCATTTTCTTTTAGTATTAAAGATCTTCCTTTGCAACTTTCGAAACTCTCTGTTTTTTCCTTGGATATGTATTTGGAACAATTTATCCGCTTTAACTTAAACTTTGACTTTCCTGCTTTCTTGTTCCCAATATTACCTGTTTTAGCTTTAAACTTTGACTTTTTCTTTTTTCTTGTTCCCAGTATTACCTATCTTAGCTTTAGATATCGAAAACCCATGGCCTTTACAGCGCTTTTTGATAACTAGATACGAATAATTTTTTTCGTAAACAGCACAAACATAGCTTTCCATCCATTGCTTTTTTAAAAACATCATTTTGCATGAAAACAAAACTGTCAAGTAGCAAACGATAATTTATCCCTTGAAAAACATAGTTGCTAAAAAAATTAAAAAGCAGCTAAAAAAATTTCCGAGCAGATGATTTTTATAAGAAAGGAAAATCGTCTAAAAAATATGCGACCAGCCTCTGTAATGTAGTACATATAGAATCAACCACTGTTAGTTTTAATTGAATGAAATGTCTACAAAATATACACAAATGCACATATAAACAGTGGCTTCCGTAGATTTCATTGTATTTAGGTAAATTTAATAGAATCTGTTAATGCGTGATATATATGTATGATAGTTTTTAGTAATAAATATTTATTATAATTTTTCATTAATAGCATTCCGACTGTCGTTATTTCCAACTATTTCATCTGTCTGGGTATGAGACGAGTTCATAAATGCGTATGTACATGTGCATGCATATGAGTATACATAGTGTACGGTGCAAAAGTTTCCGTACTCAGCATGGTAATAATGATTAGCCCTTTTTGCTTTAGTAAGCTTTGTTGTATGTAGTAATTTCTTACGGTAATTTTCGGCTCATTCATAAATCTCTACATATAAGGCGATGTAATGATTTGCTACCTACATAAAAGCTTAAGTAACTGCAATTAAAAACCAAATTTATGCAGAGAGATTTAAGCGTGATGATATGTATAACTTTACAGAACATATCTTATTTCTCGGGAATACTTAAACGGAGAACATTTTCTTCCCCGTTACTTACTTTAACATTTCAGGGCGACGAATGCTATCTTAAGTCTAAAGCTCTCTGTTAATGTAGTCGAACATTCGATGCGGGAAGAAGGAGATTTCAATTATATTTCGTTGAAGGGCTGGACGACAAATCCACCCTGCAGATTCCGTTTACCTTCGATAGACCTTCTACCTTGTTCCGTGCATAATCCAGCTTACAGTTAAGAAAACGAGGTGCACTGTTTCCGAAATTACGTCGCGTCGTCCACCACGGTGAAGATTATGCAGTGGTCAAACTGCATGTTTACTTCGCGTATGCTCCTCTTTAAGCCTCTTAAATTAATACGTACGGGGAGAGCTTTTATGGGGTATGAATATCTTAGTCGAGTGTCTAGTTGAGGGCATCTGCAATTCCCTTTGTGTTGACTTTGCTGCCAAGAACGCAGATGGGATGTTACGCGGCAGAACGGCGTTTTAGGAGCCCCAACGGTAAACTTCTTTTAGGAATGTTATCCGTTTCTGCAATGGACACGATCAACCCTTTCTGGTATTCAGCAGATTGCCTTAACTAATATCTGTATTATATTATATATTTATAGTTTTTTTTTATTTATAACCTCCTTGATGTAATTACTGTATAATTTCGAAGCTACTTTTATTAGTCCAAAGGGGCAATTTGTCCAGAAGGACTATTCATTTCGTTTTGCCATTTTGCGTTGATTCTCTACGAGCTTTGTTTCACTTTTCAAATTATTGCCACCAAATAGTATCGCCCTGTATTATACTTAAAGAAATTAAATAATGAAGAATCTGCATAAATGTATATATGTTGCTCGTACTGTGATAAAACAACGGTACCTAGAGCCGTCCAATTTTTAATATTGAACGCTTTCACCCGAATAAGGGCATCTGGAAGCCCAAATTTGAAATTTGGAATTTGTTTTATTATCGATTTCATATTTTGTAAAACTTTAACGAATTTTTGATGAACAAACTGGAGGATTTCAATGAGAGCAATAGCAAAACTGTACAGAAAAAAACATTTTTATCTCCAGCGCGCGAGACTGTGCATCGGAAATTCTAAACAGATGCTCATTTTAAAATTATTTTGCGATATTGCTCTTGAACTGAATTTTATGGTTTAAGTGCGAAGAACGTGGTACTTAATAAATAAAGGTAACACACAAAATGTTAAAAAAAACGCCCCTTTGGACGTAATTTAACATCTGAAACCTTTTAGATTTTCTTTTTAGTTTTATTTATTTATTCTTATCACCGAAGCATTTAAATACACTATAATGCGTTCTTGTGACTATACTGTGAGGAAATAAGAGTACGACAGAATGCATGTTTTAAGTAGCAGTATTAAAGTAATTTTTGGAAGTATGAAAAATGGAGGAAAGATTTCAGCGCAAATTTATACAGTGTTTATAGAAAATTGAATTTTTAAGTAATGAGTCCTGCAGGAAGCAATTGTATCATGATTTAGCATTCTATATACTTTTCTCCTGACGCTATAAAGAGTGCCTCAGAAATATGACCTTGCCGAGAAACTGTAACAGAAATCACTGGCTACTTTTCTGTATCATTAATTTTTTACATACGTTGCATATTCAGAATAATATCCTTTTCTCTCGAAACGTATTCTAATTCATCTAAGCAAGATTTTCCTTTTGTTAACATAAAAGTATTTCTTCTTCTAGGCTCCAGATGCCTTGTTATGTTATTCTGTAGCTATTATATTGCTGTAAATCACCTAACTTAAACAACTTATTTAAGAGTAAATAAACTAAAATTATGAAATCGGTACTTTTCTGATGGAAGCAGGGTTATCTTGTATATTTCCGACACGTTCACAGATCTTTGTTGAAATTGCCTGTTCATATATCCTATTCCTTTATTAAGTTTTCTGTATTTATAAATATTCTCAAAAATGATGCTTTCTAAAGTGAAACTTCACTTTGGGAACAGGAAGTAGTCATGCGCAAACTTACTACACTTTTCTTTGTAATAAATGTCTTTATGCGCGACTACATTTATGCGATAAAAATGTTATTGTTTCTCATGTTCAATCTTCGATTCGATAAGAGCAGATACTGATTGCATAAAGTTAAACAAAGTTCTATTTAAACTACTTTTCTTGAAATGGTGGCATTTTAAAGAAAGTAAGTTGAAATGTGTTAGTAATCCGTGTCTCTAGTTGTTATTTGCCATCAAGTAGGACTGGTCGGACAAAAGCACGCGCCAGAAATTTTATAATCGAGCCTGTGTAAACATACTTTTGTCTGCAAAAATTTTGTTAAATTTTAGCAATTTATATTTGCGAATTAATCTCGGAATTATTTCACTTACAAATTTTCTTTATTTGAAAGCATGTGTTTTGAACTCTTGTGTGAAAAATAACCTGATTACGATCACTCTTAATCCTTCGATAAAGTTTAAATTGAATAGTTAAACAAAATTAAAAAAAATCAGCTAAAAGCACTTTTTGTGTTTGTAAAATAATGTTCTTTGTGTATACCATTTTTCATACGCGAAAAAAAGATTTTCGCTTAAGATTTATATATGAAACATACTTTTATGTGTGTAAATATATGGTATCAAAAGAATTTTTTTTGTTAATTGCAATAACACTACAGATATTTATAAAAAGTATCGATTGGACGAACTGTATTGATATGAATTTTTATTTGTATAAATAATTTAGGTGAAAATGTACTATCTTTCGTATAATGTAACATGAAAATCTGAAGAGACGAAACTCTGCCAGAAAAATAAGATTACAGGAGCAAGTCTATTTAACATTCATGCAAATGGTTATTTTGCTAAACTGGCGAGAAATAGCGAAGCTGGCGGTATTTTTGGCGATTAATTTTGTCGCCGAATTTGGCGATCATTTGGCTACATTTTAATGCGGTCCCTGTATAACTATAATTGGTACTCTAATTGAATAACTGTAATAGATTCTTATATGTAACTGTAACCGTATCCAGCCTTTGTATGTCATTTTAACCATATACGTCTTTCCGTAATTTCGAAGTAATAGAGATGTTTGTGCGACCGGGGGAAAACTATATAAAACCGGAGAGAGCATCAATCTCAGTTATTAGTTCAGAGCTGACGTCGGAGCATGGAGATATGCGTGAAAGCTTCGCTTTCTAGATGCGCTTTGCACTGCGTTGTGTTTAACGTTCTTGGTAGTTTGAAGTGTAACTACTGATAATGCTCTGCCCAGCTGAGAGGAGCTGTACGAGTATTTTTATGGAAAGTTCCAGAACTGTAAAGTGTTTCTTTTGGGAAAATAAATTTTATCAGGCTATCATAGGTTCTGTCTGCATTCGATTCATTACGAACTCGTACTCACGCAACATTATTTTTGTTAGAAAGCAAAATGACAATGTTAATTGCTAAGAAGCGCATTTACTACTCAGCTTGCTAAGTAATTGCAGACTGATTAAATCTGGAATATAAATTCAAAATTTCATGCAAAGAAGCATGGAGGAAATAAAAAAGATTTTATGTTTATCACAATAGTTACCATGTTTATCACACGTGCCAAGTCATGTCTGCCATAGTTATATGATAGCGTAACATAAGTAATGTTCTACAAATTTTGAAAAAACTCAGTTTCTAGACGTTTTTAGATGAAAGAGAAATATTTTAAAAAAGAAATGAGCTCAGCTTTGAATCAAAAATTAAATTCAAGAAAAATTAAATGATTGCATAGTAGTGCTCTTTTGTACCGATAGTGAACGATGCATCTATCTACATGTTGTGTTGCTCTTATCTTCAGAGTGTCGTGTACACACACGCACAGAATGTGTTTAACTTTTAATTTTTCTCAACCAAATAACTATTTTCAATCGTAAATGCATTTCAGTTGCATTTAGTTCACATATGAATCATAAATGCAATTTAAGGTTAATTCTTCGGCAATCAATTATCATTATATTGCGTCATTCTCCTTCTATCCTGATTTGCCTGATTCATCATTATCTGATTTCGCAAAATCCACGTGCTGTGTTCTTACACAAGGTGAACTGTCAAAAAGCTATGATTGAACATTAAAACGCAGTTAAAAATCTTTCTTTCGGTTTTAAGGTTGTCAATCGGTGTTTTTTCCTGTCATGCAAATGGTTGATATTGGTTCTCCTTTACTTCGGGAACTGATAAAATGGTTCTAAATCAAGAACTGCTGGACTTTGAGATTTCAAGACTCTTTGAAAGGCGATTAAAGCGGACAAAGCAAGTGTAAATACCTTATCTGCCTTGGTGAAATGCGACAAAAACCTGTGAAAAAAGCTGTCTTGTTTACTTGTTATCCGACAAGCGAATTTTCCATAATGTTATCTTACCAAGATGTGTAGTGTTGTGATAAGATGTTTTTCGTTAGAAAAACTCGTTCCTGACAATTATTTCTATCTTACTGTTTTGAAGATGGGACAATAAAATGATTTTTGAATCGGATTTATTTGTCATTTCTGGTTCTTTAAAGATGGGTATCAAGGACGAAATTCCTCATAAACCATTGAGTTGAGTGTAATCTCGAGGCTTTCATTCCTATACCGAATCATCGATATAATCTTATACTAGAGAAGGCGAAGAGAATAAATTGTGTGACGTGGACGCACTCAACTGATCAATATTTAACAATATTTTCCCCGAAACATTGTGTACAGTTAGGATTTTGGTTTATTTCATGAGTTGATCTGTTTTGTCAATTTTATTCTTCATTGATGCACAAAGTTTGAGTTATGCTATAAAATAAAACAATAAAATAATTGATCCGCTTTTCGTTTAGTCCTCATTTAACATTATTTATTTAATTTCTTTTAATCTTATTGCTAAGTCTCAAAATGTATATGAACATTAAAGTTTATATATGAATTGTATATGAACATTAAAGTTTATATATGAAATGTATTACTACCATTAATACATATATGAGATGTATAGTACCATTAAAGTTAATTAAAGAACATTTAAAGTGCAGATTTATTCCATACTTCTTAATTCTTTCATTTTCGTTCCCGTGCATTTCACGCATTCGCTTATTCGATTCGTTAGAGGATGATAAATTCCAAATGCTTGAAAGAGTATTTTAGGTTTGTTGATTTTCTTCAGTAAAAGTGAATCTGTATATTTTAAAATTGCTATGTTTAATACTGTTGCTTGCGTACGGATTCGATTGAATGCACTCAGAGCCGATGATAGCTTGATAAAATTTATTTTTGCCAAAAGAAACTCTGTACAGATCTGGTACTTTCCACAAAAAATATTAGTACACCTCTTCTCATTATCACAGATACAGTTGGTAATTACGCTTCAAACTGCTAAGAGCGTTAAACACAGCGCAATGCAAAGAGCATCTGAAAGTCGAAGCTCTCACGGATATCTCAATGCTCTGAAGTCTACTCTGAACTGAAAACCTGAGAGCTGATGCTCTCTCCGGTCTTATATAGTTTTCCCCCAGCCGCCAAGAAAGCTTTAGTACCTTCCACTTCTCGAAATTATTAGAAAGCATGTACGGTTAAAGTTACATATAAGGAAGGATATGGTTACAGTTACATATAGGCATCTAGTACAGTTATTGAATTAGATTATCAGTTACAATTATATAGGGACTGGACCCAATGCTGCCAAGTTTGGAGACTTTTGGCGATTAATTTGGCGATAAAATCAGTTGCCAAAACTATTACCAGCTTGGCGATATCTCGCTAACTTTGTGATGATGAGGCATTGACTGGCATTAACAGCCGGTTTACTTTAAGTTAAGTATTAAGATTCGTTCCCTTTTCTTCAGTTATCATCAGTAAAGTATTTATTTTTAGATGAATTAAAATATGAAATTGGTAACTGATGATGACCGCTATAATACTTAGCTGATGTAAGATTTGGTTTTTTATGCTTATTGTTTAGAAGGTTCAGTTAGGTTTAGTCAATCAGTTAGTTGTACATCTTCGTTCAACCATTTAGATTACTCGTTTGATTTCTACGAAGCCCTTAATAAACTGATTATTATATTTTTTATTCTTCAGAAGTCTGTTGTCAATATATCAATAAATTTTTGTTTCTAAAAACAGTCATGAATATTATGAGAAAATGGTTGCTTAAAAATCATTAATAAATTAATTGAAGGAATATTAGTTATTCTGATGCGTACTAGTCATCAGTATTTTTGAGAGTTAAACAAATCATTAATAATCTTAGGTAACTCATTATTTGTCATAGCAGTTATGTAATTATCGAAGATTGAATGAGAATGACTTAAAATTCTATAAACATTTGGCAAAGAAATTTGGGTATGCGATATCATCTTGTAAGCAAAATTAACCAGCGATAACAAATTGATTGATTAGGGACAACGGAATTTAGCAAATTGATCAAAAGGTGGAACTCAGCACGGGTTAATGTCATCTTTGCATCATTACTTTTTTACTTTGCAATGTTTAAACATGTCTATTAGTACTTACTTTTTAGTTTGCTTATTTTACTTACCTTACTTGCGGACATTACTTTACTTATTTTTCTATATATCTTACTTCGCATGTTTAAGCATTCTTTTCTATAGCTTTTTTACTTTGCATGTTTTACTTATTTTTGCATGTTTAAGGGGGAAAAAATCACTTCTGGAAATTTTATATGAATTTTCTTATTTGCTTTTGTCTCTGATATCATCTGCCGCCATCTATTGGACAAGTCAATTTCAAGTTGTATTTTCTGTATTAATCCTCATTTAATTTATTTTTAGTATTGGATATTTACCTTGTGGGGTGTCTCTTATTTAATTCCAATGTTCAATCTTAGAACCCCACAAACACTAACAAGCGAATAATCGCTTTAAGTGTGAGAACAAACACGTAAGACTTAACAAGGGTTAACTACCCTTTATTTCTTAGAATAAATACAATCAACTGCTAACTCGGAGTATACACAAAGCCTCCACTTGGGCTTGAACTTTAATAATTATGAATTTAAACTAAACTAAGCATAACTAAAGCTATCTGACAAATATAGCCGAAGCTGTCAGGTTTCTAAGTAGTTGGCCCCTAAACATTAATTAAATCGGCAAAGCCAAGCAAGGGCCTAAGGTATGGCCGGAGCGTAGTAGCTAAGAGAGAACGTAGCCAAAAGGCAAACGCGCGCTAGTCAGGAAAATCAGACTCTCTCTCTCGAAGTCGGCGAAACATTGACTTAAATAGTATTCTTAACTCATTTGCATTAACTGCGTTTCTGAAATTACATTCTGGTAGGAAATTGTAAGCTGAAATTAGAATAGATAGAAAAGTTCCATAAATTAAAATAACTGTTAATAAAATTAAGATAAACCTTACAACCTGTTTAAGAATGATATCAAATCAAATGTTTTCATCTCATCACTTAGTTCATTTTTTATAAATAAGAAAAAAACCTTTGAATGACTGTCATAACAATATTTTTGGAGATTTATTTTTGCCAAGATCGTTGTTACACATGTTGGAATATCTTTATTGTTTAAGAAAAGATAATTAATTTTAAAATTCTACGATAAATTTTGAAGCAACCGAAACTCATTTACGTTATTAATAGATATTCGAAGAGCTCTTGAAATACAATATTAGACACACAGGTGTCTTTATCAGCCATATATTTTGATTACTGTATTGATTTTCCGTACAGTCATATACACGCAATCCATCTTCAGAAGCAAAATATTTTCGGTCCTGCAGTAAATTTCATTCTGACGTGCTTTTATTCTCTCTGAGTTTTTCAAATACTTGATTTACTCTTTTCAAATTTCATCTAATTCATTGAGTTATTGGGCCATCGAATGTCTGGAAACTTTTTAAGGTCGTTCAATTATTTCTTCTTTTATTTGAAATTTTTCGTAACATTTTTCCTTTGCTAACTAGATTTCGAAAAGTCTGATGCCTATAAGTTCAGTTTCTCTTTATCTAGTATAAAAGAGTTGAGAAGCACTAAATCATCGGTAAATAAGTTCGTGCTTCTCATTCAAAATCGATCACTGGACTGCAGCGTTCAAACAGCGTTTAATTTCGCCTCTACTCAACCAATTTCAGCGACACGAGATATGTTTAACAAAAAAATAATAATATCACCCTCAGCGGTGGGGCCATCCTGTTAATTTTCTGCGCATCTTTTAGCATTGGTATTTAAATTAGTCCTGACATATTTTTCCCGAGTCAATTCCCTCGTTATCATTTGCCGAACTGTTTCTCACAGCTATATCATAACAGCAGCACATAGAGTTCCAAAAGGGGATAAAGAGGGTGGGTGGAGGGCGCGGCTTCAATTAGATTCGGTCTCCTAATCTCGCCCTACGTTTGTCAGCTGCGCTTTTTATTTTTATTGTCCCCTTTTTTTCTTTTCCTTTTTACCATATGCTGCTAGGAAAGAAGTCAACGGTTCTGTATGCCCATGTGCTTGTCGTAGGTGTTGGATTTTATTCCATTGTTCGGACTAGGGTTCCCACACATTATACCCCTGATGTAGGTCAGGATTCGAACACTTACGGAATGTTAGTGTAAAATTAGAACATTTATGGACTTACACTGAACACTTAATAAAAGAAAACAGTTGGATGAATTGAGCCTGTTTTTTTTTTCATTTATTTTTGGCAAAAAGTTTTAAGATTATGGCTGCGAGCACATAAAGCACACATACCTTATCTTAGTAATATTTTAACATTATGCTGTTAAAAATCTAAATCGTATACCGTATTTCTTTAACCGCACCTTTTTTTTCCTACTTTAAACGTCACAGAAAACTTGATGTGTCTTAGAATCAATGAAGTCTTAGAATCGCAGACTGTTTCATATTACTAATTACAGAAATTATTGATGTAAATGTGCATATTACTTTTTTAATGATACAAAGTCGATTACTAAAAAATATGTCTAGATATAGTTTCTTTTTTTTTTTCTGTATATTATTTTATTTGCTCTGTATGAAAGTCTTTTTTATTTGTTGATGATGCTAAAATTAGGAAACGGTTCTTAGAATGGAAGAAATATATTTTCTTCGCGCCTCTTCATTCAGAATAGGTAACCACCGTGAATGTTATTCGTCATATATTCTAATCACTAGAGAGTCTACTACATCCACAAAAAGTGCAATATAAAATTTATGTTGGCCCCATCGAGTCATTGCTCAATTTCGTTCGCCAGTTTTTAAATTCACTAAAAGAGTATCCATTAACTCATGTTAAGTTTTTATTAATTTTTTTCTCTAATTCGATAGTTAAACTGTGATTTTAGTTACTCCATAGCTGTTATTTTGAAGAAAAATAACACTGCCGGAAAATAAAACTTTTCAAGAAATTGAAATAGTACGCTTTGTTTCTAAAAAGCTATGTAAATAAATAATCGTTAAATTGGATTTATATTTCATTTTCATAAATGGCAGTTTGCTTTCTCTTCTTAAATCTAGTTAAATTTAGAAAATTTTCGTTATGCGGCTCGGATGATCTCTATATTTAAATACTGCTTACTTTTCTAAGATAAAAGTGTTTATCACGGACAACATTATCGCAAGCCAAATACAATTGAATATTGGCGATACACTTTAAAATTGGCAGCTAGGTAAAATTACCTTCGTAATTGTAATTCATATCATGATAAATGAAGTATAACATTTAACTTATAAATTGCAGAAAAGTTTAAAAAACTGTTTTTTTTTCTTTGAGTCAGATCTAAATAAATTTAATCATATTTTATAGATTCTGATAAATGATGTAATTTTTCATGATACCAAAATTAGTTGTGTTTAATTACAAAGAATAAAAATTTGAAATATGGTAAATAAAAATTTTAATTTACTTCAAAAGACACCAATTTATTCTCTATTAGTTAACTATGTATAGTTTCTTATTAGAGAATAAAATTTTATAGAATTGAAAGAAAAAAAATAGTCAATGGCACTTTTAAAATATCTAAATCAGTAAGTAAAAATTTTAAATTTACTTCGAAAGATGCCATTTTACTCCGCGATAAATAACTATACAATTCGAAAAAAATATTAGTTAATAAAAAAATTATATTTTATATATATATTTTTATAAAAAATATATATATATAAAATCTGACACCACATGGCTTCATTGTATGGCTTATTAAGTTATACACATTTTTTGCTGCATTTCATTTAAGCTTGTTTTCTCGAATTTCATTAGAGATATATTTCTCATTCAATGAATTCAGTTCTCACTTCGCGTCAATGCAAAAATGCATAAAAATTCAAAATAACTTCATTAAAAATTGTAAAATACAAAAAAAAAAAATAAATAAATAAAATAAAACACCAAATACAGTTAAAACAGTTAATAAACAATTTATACAATTAGAGTTTCTACACAAAAATAAGATATTCGGCCTGCGGGCAAGAAGTCAGATTTTTTGATGCACAAAATCTGAAAGTTTCCTTTTGAATCCTCGGCATAAAGGCATTGCAGGTGCAGAAACTGGTTTAATTCGCTATTCTAGTGAGTTTGAAATGTAAACAAATGGCGTTTCGTTAGGCTTAACTCGCCACTTAAACTTTTAAGTTGTTGATAATTCTACAACTACTGAGTGCAAATTAACTACAGGAATAAAAATCTTAACCGGACATAGAAATTACGTAATTCAATCACTTTTAAAGCAAAAAAATGCACAATTTATCAACATAAAAGAATTTATGTATTTATATATAATTGGTGCAGCCGATTGCAACGAAAAAGCGGTTTGCAAAACTGCATGCTATAGCAGTCCCATATACAAAATTTTAACATTCTACGTCTACTCATTCTTGAGTTATGCGAGATACATACTTACGTACGTACCGACGTCAAAAAAAATCTTTTCTGAATCCATTTTACAATCCATTTTGGCAAAAACGGTCCTTTATTCTGTCCATAATTACAGATGGTACACAAAAACATCATTCAAATGATTTCGGGAGCAGTAGAAATGGATGTTTTCGTTGAAATGTGACACCGGAAATTTTTAGCGATTACAATACTTCCGTTACTTCGTACAAAGAAGTAAAAACATAACGAAATTTTTTAATCTCCATCGTTATTTGTGTGGTCTGTGCTCCATTTTGCATCGCCGTAGAAAAACAAATTGTTATGTATAGAATTTAAGCTCTGTTTATTATGTAACTTATTTGCATGTATGTTACTATATATAGAATTTTATTCACAACAACTATTGCAGGCGTTACCGTTCATGGCGTTGTAATAGAATCCTATGTATAGTAAAAACCAATTTTTCACATATTCAAGGTTTGTTTAAAGTAGAGTACATGTTACTATAATTTCAGTGCACATAATTTTTGAAATCCATATACTTCTTTGGGTCCAGAGTCATTTACCAAACTGAATTCGCATGTACTATGGACTAAGGCCAATTTACCGACGAATGTAAAACGCACCTCAGATGTTCTGCGTATGGGGATTTGCATTGTTTATCTTTTTTATCTATATTTATGTGTTTCAGCATTTCATATCTGATTAATCACTTTCGCTACAAATATGGTAAATAAAAGGGAAGGTTTTTCTTCTTTTAGTAAACAAGCTTCACTTTCTGATATCGTGTTATCTATATAAAACAATAAGTTTTTATTTTAATGGCTTCTAAATGTTAATAGTCCATTAGTCCAACTACTGAACTCTAATGAGTCTTATTAAAGTCTTTCTGGAAAGTATTAATTAAATACGGGTTGTGCTTTAAAAATTATAACTTCTTTCTAAACTTTGCAATAGAAATAAATACAGAAATATTTTAATATTAATATGCTTGATTTAAATGAATAAGTGCAAAATATATTAGATATAAATGCAAGTTAGCCATTTATTAGATAAATCGGAATGGGAATAACTGTATTAAATATTCATTTCTGGTTGTTTGCTTGAATGCCGCGGCTTGAAGTATACGCTTTGCTAGGATTTTTTTCGATCAATGTGTTGAATTCCGGCCCCCTAAATAAAATTTGAGACGTTCTCAAATTTTTAGACCTATTGCAACAACAGCAAAGTATCGAAACGTTAAGTTGAGTAGGTCCTAAATGCGGGAAATATCTAGATAGACTGATAAGTAGATATTAATCTATTTTATAATTTACTACCCAAAATAGTAACTACTATATATAAATCTATTGCAAAAACGTTTTAATTTTTAGCGTTAGTAACACATATAATATTTATAGTTTTATTTATATAAAGCAATAGCGATATTCTTTTTTTTTTAAAAAAACCCAGGGATAGAGACTCGCTAATCAAACGCTGATGCCAATGTTAACGAAAAGATTCTTCTTTTTATAGATAGTTTAAGACAGTGATCTCAAATTACACAGCCCGCTAATACATTTCCCGTCAATTAATTAGCATTGTTATGACATGAATTATTAGGACAAGAATTTGAAGGAAAGTTTGTGATTTGGTGTGCAGTCTTGCACTGTTTTCATTACCACTGAAAACGAACATGAGTAACACCTCAGGAAATCTATAAACAGAGCTAATCAATTTACACTGTCATATAAATCTTATTCAAAGATTTGAAGATCGATTTGATCGATTTTTTTCTTACATGTTGAAAGATAAAGATGTTAAAGATTTTGTACATGTTGATTTCAGGTGCGCATTTTTTCAATAAGTATCGCTCTGTTTGGAAGAAGTACATTTATATGTGAGCAGTTTTTTTTTTTCCGAAATTTAAAAATTAACGCCAAAACAAAGAAAGTATATTGACCGATGAGTATCTACTATTCATGACGCAGATAATTTCTAGTAATTTTTCTTCAAATTATGAACTTTATCAAAATCGAAATGCAATGAAATATTGTAGTAAGAAATAGAGATGTTTATGATTATTTACGTACAAATGTATGTATTTTTTTCTGTATGCATGAAAGAGAAATTTAATAAATAAATAAAAAAGGAAATAGGTTATCGTTATTTATTCTCGAGTTTTTCCCCAGTTTGAAGTTTTCGTATTTTATTTATTTTTAGTTTAAAGAATTATTTGAAATAAATATCTTTTGAAAAATTGATATTTATCTATTAATGCGTTTGAATTACAAAGCGTAACCATCAGATATATTTTACTGATACCTATAATGTATTTCTTCCGCTTTCTTAGCATGCCTTCGTGATGTAGTGAGCAGCACGCTCGGCGCGTATTCGAGAGTTCCCGTCGAGAGCATTGTTCAATTTAACATCTCGCCTTGAAAGAACCTAATGTCTCTACATACCAGCCTTTAGATTTCAGACAGAAAATAGATATAAATTGGAGTTTTTCCCTTCCATCTCTAATATTACTTTATATTTTAATGAATATTTAGCAAATAAAATTTTTAATTTAGTTTTGTTCCGTCAGCTGCTTTCAAATCGTGTATTCAGCCCGCCTGCAATTTGATTTTGGGACCACTGGTTTAAGACAATACTATCCGTAAGTAAATAGTATTCATTTATTTTCTTTTCTTGATGATTTTATTCATAATATTTCTTTTCGTTCGCTTTCTTTATTCTGAGAACACATTGCACTATAATACATATAAATGCAAAATATATATTAAACGACTGTTTTTCTTAAGGTTACGGTTTCGATCGACAGTTAAGTTTCTTCAGAAGGGAAAAGTTGTAGGTGGACTGAGGAAGTCGGTGACCTTACGCCCGAGATCGCTTAAGGATCAGTAATGCTTTAAGATAAATTGTTTTGTTCAAAGAAGCAGATATGCTAGATACCCATTAGGACTGAATCACATTTATTCGAATCAAGTGGGGCGGAGCAATTTCAGATGATATTTTTTTTTCGGACATTTCAAACAAAATAGAAAAGGCTGATTTTTATACAAAATATTTGATTGACTCGCTTTCGATGATTACATTATTTTCGAATGCATTAAAAATAATTAATTAATATGAATGCGTAATTTTTGAATGCATTTATCTCTAATCGTAGGAAGTTTTGCATTTTTATGACAGGAATCAGATAAGCAACTTTTGCCGTCTTTTCTTCCGCTATCTTGTATGGTAAAAATTGCCATTTCTTAAAAAATGGTGAAAATTTCCGTTGAAAGAACCGAAAGTGATTAATTTTTAGCTTTTTTTTTTTCAGTGTTTTGTCTAAAGTGACTTTTACCGTGGTATAATATATATTAGTTTAGTGCGCAATATTGAAAACACACTCTATTTGCGGGCTTTAGTTTTATAAGCATACAAGTAGTGCTCTGCTTTACTGTGTTCGCCCCAGGAGAAAAGATAACTAAATATTTCCAAGAATGTATCTTTTCTTCTCCGTGTGAATAATTGCTTTCAGTTCCTGCTCTACCTAGTTCTGACCCTGCGCGCGTATCCTTCGTGATAAACTTGTTATTGTCCAGGGAGGGACAGGAAGGGGGCCTTGAAAAGCGAAAACGTCTAATTTAATCCCACCCGCTACCTTCTGAGCGTGACCGAGGTTGCGCTGCATCAGAAAAAAAAAAGGGGGGAGAAAACGCTTTGGTCGCGTGGTCCAACATCTGCCCCGGGGCCCTCAATAGATATAGTAAGAGTAATAGCGTGTAGTTTACTGTACTTTCTCTGGGAGATATTCAACCCCCCTGACCGTTACCTGTCTACGCTTCACGGCAGCGCCCCCTCACCCAGGTGGCTGCGAGGGGGGTCTCACCACCTGGTTCATGAATCCCCGCCCCCGTCCACCCTCTCCGACGATCTTCAGTCGATGACTCAAAAGGAGAACTAGACAAGTTGTCGACCACGGAGGTTCCCCCCCTCTCCTTAATTTATTGGTGGGATGGGGTGCTCTATACTTCGGTCGTTCACACGCACTGCCTAAAAAGTGTATCGCGAGCATTCGGAGATGTCGTTAGGAGCCTGTCCAGGTGGTGTATGGGCAGGTAGTGAGTGCAACCGCTGCCGTGGGGTCACTAGATTGTGACTTGAGTACCGTTAGATGTTTTAGCGGCGTAAAGTCACACTGTAGCGAAGTTGCAGCATTTGCCTGCTTTCCAGATGACATGTCTTCAAATACATGCAAGATATCTCGAAGCAGAAATATGAGAGAGCTGTAGAAAGTATTTAATATGAATCTCATGTTTAGAAAGGATTAGAAAATAATAATAATAGTAATTACTATGAATTCATGCAAAGTATACTCGTTGACCTAATTAAGTGTTCGAAATCTTACAGTATAAAGAATTATATATTACAATCCGTGAAAACTTAAGTATTCCCCCCTCCCCGCCTGAGACATGTAAGGTTTTTTTAAGCTAAAACACCTATCTATAAAAGCGTTAGTTTCGGAATTCAGGTTTAAAAAAATATCGATGGGAAATATCGATAAGGGTGTAAGTTTCATCCTAATTTTATAACAGTTATTATAAGTTTGCGTCTTTCCTATCCTTTCTAGCTTCAATTTCCTACCAGAATGTGTTTTCAGAAACGCGTTTAATCCAAATGAGTAAGCGTAGTATTTAAGTTGATGTTTCACTGACTTCGTGAGAAAGCCCGAGTTCCTGATTAGCGTGCGTTTGCCTTTGGCTACGTCTCTCTCTAAGCTATTGCTACGCTCGGCCATACTTTAGGCCCTTGATTGGCTTCGCCGACTTAATTGGAATTTAGGGGCCAGCTATTTAGAATCTTGAAAGCTTCGGCTATACCTTTCAGTTAGCTTTATCTAAGCTTAGTTAAGTTTAATTTCATATTAATTTGAGTTCAAGCCCAAGTGGAGGCTTTGCTGCACGTTCCGAGTTAGGAGCTGATTGTGTCATATTTATTTTGAGAAATAAAGGGTAGTTAATCCTTCTTGAGTCGTACGTCTCTGTTCACACACTTAAGCGATTATTCGCTTACCAGTGTTAGGGGTTTCAAAGATTGAACTGTGAAATAAAAAGGTAAAACCCCACAAGGACTTTTTCGAAATAATTATTTCGTGCGTATATATATAATATAGTTTTTTTAGCACTGTCCCCGAGGAATTTAACAATGTGTTTCAAATATAAATGTTTAACATTTTATTGAATTTAATAACATACTGTGTATAATGAAATAAATGCAGACTAACAAACAGTTCAAAACCTAATCCGATTGTGCGCGCGCTGCAAGCAGCAAAAAGTAACAAATGGGGGTAATAATGCAAAATCAATTAAAAAAGAAATAATAATATACATGTCTTTGCACAATGTAAAAACACACGTACCCCTCCCTCCCTCCAAAAAAAAAACTGAATCCAAGGAGGTAAGGAGGTGAAAGGGCTCCCCCCCCCAAAAAAGTTAGTTCCTTAGTTTGGCATATTGCTGGTGAAATATCCCAAAACGCTTTTTCAATCATATTTCATAAATTTTGACAAAAAAGTCTTGTGTAAAATCAGATTTAAAAAAAAATTCTGAAAGGTTTCATATTTTAATAGTCGCCCAAAATCGTTTTTTACTCTCTTGTTGAGCTTGCAATCTACCAGTCTGCTGTTACAGTCACTTCTATTAACCCCCCCCCTTCTTTTTTTAGCTTTATTATTAAGCATCATTTTCTTCGCTTTTACGTCAAACACAGTTCAACCACAAAATTACAAAAAATTTAAAAGCAGCCTATGTTTGGAATTTCCGAGTTCATGCTACCAGTCTTCAGTTTTCTTAGTAAAATAAATTACAACTTTTTTTGTCTTTTTATTATTTACGTTTTGTATGTTAACTTTATTTATAAAATGTCACGTTCTTGGTGCTTACACCGCATAACTTTCGATTCTAAAGCAAAATCGCAAAGTGTTTAAAGCAGCGTATCTTTAGAATTTCTGATAGACAGTCTCACGCGCTGAAGACGAATCTTCCTGCCCTACATTGCTCGCTTTGAAATCCTTGTGTTTGTTAATCAAAAATTCATTTAAGTTTTACAGAATATGAAACAGATAATAAAACAAATTCGAAATTCAAAATTCGGGATTCCAGGTGCCCACGTCCGGATGGAGGACTACGTTATTCAAAATTTGATGACTCTAGGTACCATTCTTTTTTCACGATGCCAGAAACATGCGAGCATTCATGCAGATTCTTCATTATTTAATTTCTTTAATACAGGGCGATAATATTTGGTTTGAAAAGTGATGCGCCTTTTATAGTAATTCAACACAAAATGGCCTTTCTAGATTATTATCCCGTTCGGGACTAACGTCCCGTTTGGCTAATAAAGCGGTTTATTTCAATAGAGTTATTTCCGGTGGGAGGGAGAAGGAACTATATACAAAATACGCATGAAAATAAGGCTTACAAAGGAAACATGTATCCCTTTGTAAAACATTTTGATTTAAGTTGTTTTATGAACGTTTCTTGCTTTAATCTTCAAAATGCATTTCATCTGCAGAAATGAACTTAGCTTTCATCATTGATATAAATGCTAAAACGGCATAAAATATTAAAAGTAATTTTTAAATGTTTTTAAAGTCTAGCCAAACCTGACATACTAACTACACTCATTCGTTAAAGCTTTCTAGTTTTAGCAGTGGTGCTCATATTTTATACAAAAAGATCCGGAAGTGATGGCTAATGAGATTTTACGCAATTATGATGTCGGATGATAAACTGTTAGGGAAGATTAAACTTGTACGTAAAGATGCTTACTCTCCTGAAATTCCACTCACCATTGACCGACCGGCGAACCCTTCCTCCATTCCCTCCCAGTTCGATGTTTGCCAGTCGTAAGTTTCCCCCATTCCATTCCGAGATTGGTCGCCTTTCAGGGGTAGTTCGAGTCCATTAGTTTGCTAAGACAGAGTCCAGATTAGCTGGAGGGGGGAGGATTAAGCAAAGTCTAAAGTTATTAACGAAAGGACATATTCTCTCCCCATCTTTTCTTGGGGCTAAAAGGTCACTTAAAGGATTTAGACATGCCGGCGAGCTAATTATTCCGAATACCCGGTCTCATTTTCGACTCAATTACCGTTGGGCTATTTCCGCCACCGGCTAAATGCCGGTTACCCGCAGTCTGTGGGTCTTGGAGGCAGACTTAAGTCCGAATTAGGACGCGAGGGAGAGATCGAATTAAATTATGAAAACGATTCGAACTGTCCTCGCGCCGTAAGTTCTGATACCATAACGAATATTGCCCCTTTGACTCAAGGTAGTAAAGGCATTTGGCCATGGGAAAAGCTCTTGGTGGGCATTGTACTTTCAAAGTATAGGCTTTAGATCCTCAGGGTTTTGGTTGAAATGTGGGGTCAGTTCTCGAAGCTGGCGTTTGGATGATTATGACCGGCTAGCGATCTTGAATTTTAATCTGAGGCTTTCGTCCACGACTTCCACTCGCGAATTAATTAAAACATCAAGTTTCTCTCGGGAGAAAACTCAGATCTTCCAGTGTGGACATTCTGAGCGACTGCTTTCCAGCGTTTCAAAGCGTAGCTTTTAAAGTTGCTTTGCAAAAACAAGATGATATTAAATTTTTTTAATATGAAATTTAAAAGCAGCAATATTGCAAAGCAAATAAGTAATATAAACAAAAAAAGCTGTTGATTTTATATTCTTTCGTTGACTTTTATTTGAAAGATATTATTTGCCTGGTTTCTTTTCCAGTTTTTATTCTGAAAATTTGTTAGCACGCTTTTCATAACAGTTCTAATTTTAAAGAGCTTAAAATTAACTTCCGAAAGCTTTCTAAACTGACATGTGATATATTGTCAGTCTCTTTGTATCTCAACTTCACAGTAGAGTAAACCTTCCCGGAAGTATGAAGTCTCTCTCCGCCCAAGGGGCTGTGACGTCACATGAGTGCCTCTAACTTTTGCTTGAGTAACTTTACGTCATAGCCGGATATGAGGAACCTTGGAAAGGCAAGCTACTCATATGACCGGAAATACCCTTTCAAATATGCCCGATACCCCCGCTACGGGATGTCTTGCGATGTAAGAAGGTCATTAAATTTTATAGTAAATGTTCAGTAAATCGACTTCAGAAGTGAAGGAAAATTTTAATAAAGAAATTTGCGGTTAAAAAACTAAATTAAGAAATAAAAGCCGGAATTTATTATTTAGTGCTTAATTATATTTGCATAGTTATAGTTATATCATTAAATAAATAAAAATGAATGATTCCTTTTTTCGTTTTCTTTCTTTTGTATCCGCGTTTTTTACGCCTCATTTCAAATGAGACTTTTTCAAAGAAAAATTATCAAAGTGCGCATTTATATGTACATACACTCGATAATTCTTTCGCTCATAAATATCGTATAAGTTTTATTTACTAGTATTTGCGGAGCTTATTTCGCTCATAATGTGGCATATTTTATGAAACATTTTCATGAAAAAAGTATCATTTCTTACCTTGCCGGTTAGTAGGTGCTGCTGACTATCATGCGAATGGTCTCGGGTTCGAATTAATTATAAAGTATGGATGATAGTGCCTCATGTTTGCTGCGGAAAAGAGTACTTAGAACCCATCGATCTAAAGTCCTATCGATGATAATTAGGTAGGTATTTTACCTTGGGGAAATAATAAAAAGAGATGTAAGTTTGAAGGATAAATGTTCTGATGTTCTATGAATCAAATTTTTACTTCCTTGAACGATGAAAAGGAAGTATTGTAATCGCGAGAAATTTCGGAATTTCTCGCGATTTAAAAAATAATATCCATTTTGACCGCTCTCGATTCCATTTGAACGATGTTTTTGCACTACATCTATACGTATGGACAGAATAAAGGATTCTTTTTCCCAAAACGGATTGCAAAATGGATTTAGAAGAGATTTTTTTGTGACGTCTGTACGTACATGTGTGTGTATCTCGCATAACTCAAGAACGAGAAGCCGTAGAACGTTGAAATTTTAAATGTAGGACTCCATGTATAATATGTAGTTGTGCACCTCCCTTTTTCGTTGTAATCGGCTGCACCAATCGCGTATAATATATATATGTGTATATTTATTATACGTGTTATCTGTGTTATGTGTTATTATTTGTGTTATCTGTTTCGGTGAGTTTAGTTTCTTTCTTATATGTTGGTAAATTTTGAATTTTTTGCTTTAAAACTGACTAATTATATTGTTCTTATGTTTATGTTTCTTATTAATGTTTTTATTTCTTTAATTAATGTGCATGTAATAGTTGTAGAATTATTAACAGCATAAAAGTTGTTTAAGTTCCTCTAAGCCTAATGACGCCGCTATTTGTTTACATTTGAAACTTAGTAGCATAGTGAATTAAGTCAATTTGTGCATCAAATTCAGTGTCTTTTAGTTGAGTGAGGCCGAAATTTTTGGGAACCGAAAAATTTGTCTTTCTGTCTAATTTTAATTGTAAAAATTGTTTTTTTAACGGTTTATAACTGTATTTGGTGTTTTAGGTTTTTCTGTATTTTGCAGTTTTTAATGAAGATGTTTTGAGTTTTTTCTTGCCGCGAAGTGAGAACTGAATCGATTGAATGAGAAATGTATCTCTAATGAAATTGGGGGGGGGGGGGGTTAAATGAAATGGGGCAAAAAATGTGCATAATTTAATAGACTGTGCAAGGAGCTCATGTGGTGTCCGCATCAGATTTTTTGAGAAAGCGTCTCTGAATAATTTTTATCCTAGCACGTAAATATAGTTTTCAGCAATCTGAGACATGAAATAATAAAAAAAAAGAAACAATAATAAAATTAACTGTCCCCTTTTCCAGTTTTATTCTAGATATGTATTAATTCAAAATCTTTCTAATAAACCTAATCTTAAATTAATCTTTAAATTTAATCTTTCATGTTTATGAATTAAGTTATAGAAATTTCTGAATGGCGATTCATGTAAAATTTTGCCTCTGCATTTCGCAATTTTTAATGGACATGTTTTGAGTTTTTATGTATTTTTGCCTTCCCAAGAAGTGAGAACTGAAATAATTGAATGAGAAAAATATCTCTAGTGAAATTCGAAGAAATAAGTTTAGTTAAATGCAGCAAAAAGTGCGTATAATTTAATAGATCGTACAAGAAAGTCATGTGGTGTCCACATCAGGTGTTTTTCATTAAAATTGCCTATCGACTGCCTTATGACCACTGCTCGAATCCTGCAGCTATTATTTAACGTGGCCCAACAGAGTAAATGCTTTACATTTATGTAACTTCAAAATCAATTTTAACGGTGTTTTCCCCCCTCGCTTTGCTCTTTGTTAAACATGTCAACTTACTTAACCGAGCTATGTAAAAATTCCGAGATAAATTAACGTTAGACGTTCAGAATGCAGAAACTCTCCACTTTTAAGCAGTTAAAAAGTGTTCAAAAAGTTAGGTAAGTAAAATCGTGAATATTATTATTACATTCCAAGCCGTTTTTCGAAACCAACTAAATTTAATTTTTCTAACAAGCTTGCGCATGATCTCAAAACGTTATTTGGCAACGACTGTGGATGTTCGATAGTTTAGAATTGGCTTCGATTAAACACAGTTTAGAATTTTTGAGTGAGAAATGTTGTTTTTGACATCTGACGGCTATCCACGGAAGATTAACGAATTGTCGTCCCAGTTTCTGTTTAACTGTCAGCACAAAAAGTGCATCCCAAATGTTAAACTTGAGAAGAATTTTATTAACCGCTTCCTATGAGTGCTTCAAAACTTGCATGATGACAGATTAAAATAGTTTCTGTCGAACGAAACTTAAAAAAAGGGCTACTTGCCTTTGCGCTAAGATCTAGGTATGATTACAACAATGGTTTGAACTCAAACCTCCAAAAACATAAGGTCGGAAGGGATACACGTGTGTAACGCGAATGCGAGCGGTTTCCCATGAGATGTTCGCCACGAAGGCATATAGCCTTTGTACGCTTTGCCATGTCGGAATAACTTAATGGATACATCTCATTTCTTCGTAACTTACCGAGCGCCGCCATCATTCCTCGGTGCTTCCTTCCCATTAACTGCAGGCGACAGTGAAGGTAATGGCAACACGACACAATTCCACTATGCTCACGGATAAGATGAACCTCCTGCTTTTAAACTTCGTTGTTAGCTATTCAATTCACATAACTTCTGGTCAGAAAGAGCATCGTCACAGCTTATTGAGAAAACGATAAAAACCTATCTTAAAGCTAATTCTTAGTGAGACTTGAAATATAATTATCGTAAGGTCATTTCTAGAAACGCTAACAAGCCACGTGTCATTAAAGCGAGGAGGTCGAGAAAAGTTATGGGAGTAAGCATATATTGGGTTAAGGGTGTTATGGGAAAAGGTCCACATTGCGTGAATTCCTCGGTTCAGAAAACCATTCCGCACGAGGTATGCGGATTCCATTCTTTCTGAAGTCTTGTGGGAAAATATTGCGCTCAAAAATCTTCCCCCAAAATCTCTCTTGCCGCAAAAACGACTTCCGCCAGCGAATCTCACGCCATCTGGAAGCACATACATAAGGAGAGAACAATATAATAAAAATCGGAAGTGGACAAACAGCGCTTAGAAAAGAACTCCGGCCCAACTCCACCCAGTGGAACCACCGGTGAAACCTTACTTGGTGAACTCCCACGCGTCGTGGTATTTAATGTTTAAATAGCCACTGGCGGAAGCTCAGTATCCTCCAGCACCCACCGCCTCTTCCCCTCTCTCCTCTCCAGCATCCTTCTTTGCTTTTCATACGAAGTCAGCTGATTGGGACAAATATGAGCGACTTTATCTTTGTGCGTCTGGTTATGCTGGGTTTCCGGCGAAGACTTAGGTAAATGTGGGAAATGGAACTGGGTAAGCGTGTAGCGTGAATTCCCTTCCTCCGGCATCCCAAGTTTCCCGTGTTTTTCAATTAAGAACGTGGCCTGGGTGACAAAAATGTGCTAAGGCGTTAATTACCTCTGCGAAATATTTCAGCAAGTTTGTTTTGTGTGTCGTGCTTCCGGAAAGGGCAGAAAAAAAAACAGATGACGAGAGAAGTTCTGGTTCTTCGTTCCCGAAAAGATCTATACTCGGAGAAAAGATAATCAGAAAAAAAAGTACAAGCGGCGCATTTCCGGTTGGTAACATACTTTGTAAAATAAAAATAGTTTAGTAGAAAAGCCTCATTTGCTAAAGATCGCTTTAAAGCTGTTATTAGATGAAAGTAATGAGTAAACTCCCCATTGAAATATATATTTCTTCGATTCTATATAGTTTAATTTTTAAGTCAGAAGAGCGTTTACCAATAAATTTCTTTAACATGAGTGGACTCGTTTAACAAATGCTTCGTTACAGAGCTTTGCAAAAGCATTTCTATCACCTGGTAAGATTTCGGATCTTCGGATCTTTGGAGCACTTGTGTTCACCCAATTCTGTTTTTCGAACCTTTTTAAAATTGCGCTAAAATATTAAAGTTAAGAACTATAATTGCATATACATTGCATATTTGCTTTTCCATATGCATATGGAAAAGCAGCACTTATGGGAGCACTTAAATGAATGGGAACACTTAAAAAGCATGTCGGCTGAAAACCGTCTTGAGGCACTGATGTTATAAGGGAAGGGACGTAATACAGCGTCGGATTACATTCTATGCTGTGCTCCTGGTCAAACTGGAATGAAACTTCCGTATAGCCGTCGTAAAATTTGTTTAATTTAAGCAATCCATAAGTATTCCTAATCTAGAAACTCAGTATAATCATTTATGGATTCAGAAATTAGGCGTGGAACTTTGAAATTCTGTGTGTAGGACTACTATAACATCTAGTTGTGCGTCTCTTTTTTTTATTGCTATCGGCAATGTCAAAAGTATATATATGTACACACACACACTCACACCCACCTTCTTTACCCGGCCTTTATTTTCGCAATCGTTGGTCGTAATAGACATACACTTGAATTACAGAAATGTTTTAAGTGACAAAAATATTCATATTTTGGCCGTGTCAAATTAAAATAATAGTAATAATAATTTTCGACAACTAACGAAATCTAGCTTTTAATGCCGTCTCCCAGTTCCTATTCTTATATTTAGGAAAGTTTATACTCGTTTAAAAAAACAAAATTATAAGAAACTTGACTCCCCTACGACAAAAATTGACCGATATACTCATTTTCAAAATCTGCAATTTTTGATGTCATTTTCAACTTATCTTTAGGGATCGATTAGATAAAATAGAATAATTCAATGAAATAAGGTTAAATGAAGTGTAGCAAAAAATTTACCGTTTTCAACCGTAATACAATAAGAAAAGCTTTAACTTGTTAATTTACATCTCATTTAATTTATTCTTGCGAACTACTATCAGTCATAATTGAAAAAATGCATTCACATGTCTGGAAGAAACGATTCTCAATGTTTTTCTAAGTTTAATAAACAGAGAGAACCAATTTTTATGAAATAAAATCAGAAAAATTAGGTGTATGACTTAATTTCTTAGATCTCGAAACGAGAAAATTTTATGAATGCGTATCAGCTTAGCTGAACTTCAAAAAAATTCTTTTAAATGAAATTTCCTGAAACTTTTACCTTTTACGCACCAGAGTGTTTGTTCATTAAGGTTGCCTGCCTACTGAAGTAATTCATAGAGGATTAATAAAGTTTTGCATTTATATACATAGTTTTCTCACCACAAATACTATGTAATTTGATTATAACTAACTAAAATTCTAATATGTAATAATTTTTAAAATGTAACTTAACGTTCTCGTTTACAAGTATCATTCATCCGTAAACAATATTAATCGTATACTAGAGTACTATTATGTGTAACAAACCATAAAAAATGAAGTATACTCGAGAACTTTTGTCTTTTTTTTTAAATAGGGAAAATTTTTTTGTTATAGAATCTCTTATTATTTTTCAGTAGGCTTATCAGTGGCCCAAAGTCTTGAAACGCTGGTAGTCCGTCTTGAGATCTATTCCCGGCCATCCAACAAAATAGCTTTCGTGTTTTTCGTGCGTAAAGTTATCTCCCCTCAGAAAAACCTCCATGAAGATTATAAGGTGTTTTCTCCCTCCTTCAAGCATGCCTTCGTGGTATAACGGTAGCACACTCGGCGCGTATTCGAAAAGTCCAGGTTCGTGTTCCGGCGAGGTCACTGCACATTTTTCACATCTCCTGTTTCAAAATAACCTAATATCTTTACAGTGGCGCCGGAACTAAAAGGTGGTACACAATAATTCGTCGATTTGGCGATTGGGTCGCCTAATCTCCAGTCGCCCTTTAAAAGGAGGAGTATATAAGGTATTTTCTCCCTCTTTCCAACATGCCTTCGTGATGTAACGGTAGCGCACTCGGCGCGTATTCAAGAGGTCCAAGTTCGAGTCCCGACGAGGATATTGCACATTTTTCACATCTCCTGCTTCAAAGTAACCTAATGTCTCTACGAGGTATTTCTTCCACTAAGCAGTTAGACCTAATATGTTTTACTGTAATTAAACATTCTAGTCCTATCTTGGGATGCAAAAAGGATTCGTGTAAGAAAACTTAGTGGAAACATAAAAAAAATGTGAAATCTGATAATCTAAAAGCGAGAAAGCGATAGACAGAATAAATAAGCAGTTCTGTTAAGTAAACTTAAGTAGATATTTTCAGTTGTCAGTTATATTATTCGTACAGAGTCTTTCTTATCTCAACCGGCTTTTTTGGTTAATTTTTTTTAAAGAAGAAGAATGTTCTTTGATCAGAAGTAACTGAATTTAAATTATTATTTCACTCATTTTATTTATTTATCTGAATGTTAAAATCATTATCTTACATTTTGATAACCGTGTCTCCATAATTTTAATAATTTAAGAGCAATTAGAAAGTGAAGTTTTTAGTGGCCTTCTTCATAAAAATTATTATTATTATTTTTTTTAGGATAAAGCCTTTTATGACCGTAATTACAGAATTACTAATGCATTTTTATTTTCTAGTCGCGGCAAGGAAGTTTAAGACTCCTGATTTTGATATTTAACTGTGGAACAAAATGTCAGAAATTCTGCTTTTAAATAGACAAGCGGGATTTATCCTAAACAAGACAGCATTCTAAGTCGAACACATTCGGAAGTCATATTTGCTTTTGCAGAAAATTGTCTCTTCCGAAGAAAATGTTTATCGTATGACGATATTCCTCTTCTGGAAACCCTTACAGAAGAGTCCTCGTGATCCCTTGCCTTTTTAAGCGAAGTTTCTGTTTGCTTTGATGGCAGCTGTTTTAATTCTCTTTTGATTCTGGGTTGAGAGGAAAGACAAAAAAGAAAAGAAAACAGTTAGTCTATAGCTTGTTTTTAGAATACGCAGCTAGTCTGCTTGCGTAGGTAGAGATCACACATATCGTATATCACTGACAGGAAAGGGTTCCCGTTTTTAAAGAAGGCTGAGAATTATTAGTCAATCTCGAATTGTTATTATTCGTAATCAATTATCAATTTTTATAACTTTCCGTGTATGGAATAGTGTAAGCCTTTCTTCGGATAAAGTATGTATTATTTATTTATTTTGTGAATACTAAATTTACTGACGTACATTTTGTTTAAGAAGAAATTTACTGATGTACATTTCTTTTATTTTAAAAGAATTTTTTTTTTCATTTTTATTGAACCACCTGTGGCGGCTAAAAACATTACTTTATTTATTTTAGGATGTCTTTCCATTATGCAATTTCTGTACCATATTAACCACCTATATAAACAGACTTCTGTTTTCTTTTCTGTTGGATAATATTAATTAGACGGGGCTATTGCCACTCGGACGGTATCGTAGTTATTAGAGCCTACTGCAGTACCGAAGGGCCCGAGTTCGAATCCCGGAGGCGTGGATCTTTGTAAATGAGTAGCGTCTTTACGGTATAGGGGCAGTTTAAATATATGTCGAACCGAAAGTCCTCTCATATAGTTTGGTTGTAGGGAAGAGGGTGGGAGACCCTCGGGCCTTTTTTGATCTCATCTCCACAATCTTTCTTAATTTTACAAAAAATTGGCATTGTCTTTAAAAAAAATTCAGTCTTTCTCTCTCCTTTCTTCCTTTTTTTGTGCTGATATACAGAATGTAATAACCAGCAAAATATACGCATGAAAAAGAAAAAGCTGAAAAAGTAAGATTTTTTTAATATATAGATATAGAGAGAGAGAGGATTGTCAATCATAGATGAAAGTTATTTGCAGTGTTTTTAGTGTATTTAGATATCTCTAAAGAAATATTTCAGTTAATTTCCTAAATTTTCCAGAAAAATTGTCAACTCTTAAGAATAATTTATACCAAAAACTTGCATCTGTTTCTCAGTCTTAAGTGAGCAACTTTTGTTTAAAATAAAATTTTCAAAAAGTGCGATAAAAATTCAGAATTATTTTTAAATGTCATCCAAGTGTTTTCTTTCCGTATATGTTTATCTCTTCGATAACATATAGTTATCATTAAACGAAGTCTTGTTTCACGATAAGTTTACAATTCAGTCAGTCAAGAGCTCTAATTAGTGTTAACTTTCCTTTTCTAGATTACCGTGACAAAGCACACATTGAATATACAGCAATTAACTTTATAAATAATTGTAAAATGCTTTCAAAGTTTGATGAATCTTAAATGTATTAAATATCCTTTTTAAAAGTTAGTAGAGTAGTTATGAACTGTAAAATTTAAATGTTTTCTCCCCATTGATGTGATGGAGAATTATTATCTTTTATGAGCTTCGAGCTATTATTTTCAAATAATATAAAACTCTTTTTATTATAATGCTTTATTAAACGGATTTACTTGCATGAAAGATCTATATATAGCAATTAAAGGACTTAAAGGAAACATTTGCGCATTATCACCGAATCCGTCGTACCATGTGATGGGATAAGTTTTGATAATTCTTTGAAAATATGTAATTCAAAACAATGTTTTATTTATTTTTTCTTTGAAATTATTTTAACGTTTTTATTTATTTACTTTTTTGAAATTCTTATCACATGGTTTATTTATTTAAAAATAAGTATTGCACTGATTATCTTTAAAAAAAAGTAAGCCTATTTTTTACCTACAGTTTTAATAGTAAAATGTTCGTTCTGTTTTATTTAAATCCGAGATATTTCGAAGAATTAGTACGTTCTGTAAAGCATATCTGAGCAAATATTGATATTTCACTAACTGAAATTCAGTATTACTATGTGTTTATTAATTTTCTTATTAAATTTTGGTACTTTTTTAAAAAAAATTTATAATTTTTCTGAATTCCTTGAAAGATTTATCATGAGGATAGTGTACAAATAAATTCAAGATAACTGCATATTTTTTGTTTAATTTTTCATTTCACAGTAAAGCGTTTTTATTTTGAGCATTGATTTATCTTTAAAGTTAAGAACTTTCCTTATAGTGCTGTGTTATTTAAACATTTCAAAAAATTTATTTTTAACTGGTATTTAGAAGATCAATATACAAGAAACTTTTTTTAAAGAATTAATAAGATGCATTTAATTTCTTCTTATCTTAAACTAGGATCTTCAGGTTTCTAATATAGGCATTATAATTGATTAATTCAGAGTTTATTTTCGTTGAGTGGCATGTAATTTTCTGCAGATACCTTTTTTAGGTATTTATTTGTTACAGCAACTACCGCAAGTATGCGCCAAAACTGGAAAACGTAATTACCAGTTATAATTATTCTGTAAGGCGCATGTCTCAAATCTCGCGAAACGCTTACGCGGTGGCCAAATTTAACAAGAAATTGCCAATTTATTTCGTGGAACTAAAGCTGTCTTAACATTGGAAAGTAGATTCTACTGTGCGCAAGGCAGAATATATGATAAATATAAGTGAAAATTTTATAAATAATCGATGTTAATATCATCAGCAATTTCCTTTAATATGCGAGAGAGCTTATCAAAGTTGAGATGATTTACATTACCGGAAATTCGTATTACGAAAATAATTCTTTTGTTTACAAGGAGATTATAATACTGAGGGAAAAAATTCGAAAGCTTTCAGATTTTATAGGGGCGTTTTTTTTTTCATTAACATGCACATACACGTTTCGAGAGCATTTAGGCTAATGTTTCTTTGAGCTAAAAAATATTTAAAAACAGCCTATCTTTAGAGTTTCCTATAGACAGTTTCGCGCACTGATTGATTTTTCTAATACAGTGTTGTCATTGCTTGCTTTGAAATCATTGAGTTTGTTAATAAAAAAATTCGTTGAAGTTTTACAAAATATGAAATACATAATAAAAAAAATTCGAAATTCATAATTCGGGCTTCCAGGTATCCATATTCGAGTGGAAGACTACGTTATTCAAAATTTGATGGCTCTAGAAACCGTTGTTTTTTCGCAATGCGAAAAACATATATTCATGGAAATTCTTCATTATTTAATTTTTTTTAACTATAATATAGGGCGATAATATTTGGTGGCAACAGTAGGAAAAGTGATTCAACGCAAAATCTCTTTTTAGGATATAAGTGTAAGAGCATTTCTAATTTTCTATGGAAAATAGGAATATTTGGAAACTTTAACTATCCAAATTCTGCGAAGCTGTAGTTCTCGGCAAGTACGTGTTATTTTGCACGCAGTTATCTGCAGCTGCTTTTAATAATTAATATTTAATAATTAATACGCAGTAATAATTTACATTTATTTGTAGGATTAAGTCCGCAATTTAGAATTCGTAACATCATAAAGAAAACATGCTGTTCAGTATATAATAGTGCAGAAATAGACTTTTGGCAAAACTTATCAAGAGCTGTTATTTGTACAGTATGTTATTAAAATCTTTAAAGAATTGAAAATGTGTCTACCGTAATTAGTTTGGTATCATTCCATAGTAAAATATAAATCTATGTCTAACTAAGCATTATATGCGCCTTCTATCTCTCTCTGTTCTTTTAGCCCAAAGTGACTATTAGTGGGAATAGGAATGGAATTTCGAAAGGGATTTTGCGTCGAATCACTGGAAATGCCTCCTTTCACTTTTTATATAAGTCAGTTGCCATTCGGCAAAATGTAAAATTTTTATCTTTCAAATTTAATCTGTTTTGGATTAACAAATTAAGCTATTTGAAAGCAGTAGTGAAGTTCTTAAGAACGTTTGTTTCTTACTGTTAAATCGTATTGATTTAAATAATAAAAATATATTTAATTCGTGATCTATTTAATTAAAAATATTCAATACTTTCGTAGAAAGACATTTTATCATTTATATCATATTTTGTAAAACTTTAATGAAATTTTTTATTAACAAGCTCAACGATTTGAAAGCGAGCAGTGGCAACACTGTACAAAATAAAACATTTTTATCTCCAGCACGCGAGATTGTCTATCGAAAATTCTAAAGAAAAATATTTTGTGATTTTG
>KK115172.1:1690585-1702145 GCA_000611955.2 Stegodyphus mimosarum
TCGTCTGAATTTATGAGGAATCAGCATAAATTATTAAATAATATATTAATTATTGAAATCAATCTATTAGTTTCTTTAATAATTAATTAAGAACCTAACAGATCGATAACAAGCTAGTAGATAGTTAAATTGTCTTTGAGGTGTTAAAGAAAAAACTGGAAAGGATAATAAACCATAGTTTATTATAAAAAGTTGTGAAATCTGTCATTTCTAAATTATTTAGTAAATCGTTATTCATTTAGCTTTAAATTTTCATTTTAAAATATAAATTTGTACAGCCATCAAGTATTTAAGTATATTAAATAATAAATCACTTTATATTTAAGCTTCACAATATTTCTGTAAGAGGGTCTTTTAACATAAAATCTTAGTACGTATGAATTGTAATAACAGCGGGGGAGAATTTTGAAACATAAGCAATTTGTCTGAAAAAGAATTTTTAATAAAAAAGGAATATGAGTGAATTAAATATTTAAGTAAGATATAAAAAAACTATTGTACCTTTTCTTACTAATTTTAGCTCCGATTAATTTCGTAGTTGAAATCATAATGAATTAACTTCAAAGTGCAGTTTTTCAATTTTATTTTAATTGCTTGATTTTAGCTAAGCCAAATCGCATGTTTTTTCTGGAATGTATATGATTTTATTTTTTATTCTGAATTTATTTTTAACTATGGCACTGCAATTGTCATAGCCTGCATTTTGGGCATTAGTTGCTGTTTTTGCTTCTAATTTCGCCATTGTTGTTTCACACTTAGTATTTTAATCTGCCTTTGTTATGAAATCATAAATGTAGCTTCTTCCATTTTGTGCAGCTTTTCTATTACTATGTATATCTTTATGTCAGCCACTGCTTCTTTTGTTATAATGAGATTAATAAGTTCTTACTATTAATAATATTAACTAGTAACTGGAAATTCATATCCCACTGTGCACTTACGCTTGGGTACAGCTGATGCTCAACATAATTATGTTTGCCAGTGATGGCTAGGGCAATTATGTTTGCCAGTGATGGCTAGGGCAATTATGTTAAACTAATTTAATCGTTCACTTGAGTTTTCAAAAGTTCTTTCATTCAAATTTTTTAATTATTAATAACGGTTAACTAATGATAAAATTGATGATTGAGTATTAAAACAATTTTTATAATCATTTTCATTATACTAATTATATAAAAAAGACAACTTTCTTCAAAATGATAATAAGAATACATCAAAAATAAAATGTTAAATGTACAAATAATTAATAAAAAATCGCTTAGTGTAAGTAAATTTTCCGGGCTATAGCTACGAATGTTAAATAAAACTTTCTGATGAAAGCGGGGCAGAAATAAAAATGATTTCAGTGAAAATTCTGCAGCCGCAGAAGTGGAAATGACAAGAGAGAAATATGTGCTCACGTGATAACAACAACTAAAAAAACCTTTTCGAAAATATAGTCCTGCAAATTTATTAATGTTATGCCTATTCTTTTTGCTAATTATTAGTGTATTTAACCCTAGCGTCTTTCACATTCTTTAAAACAAATAATAAATTTATATCTAAATGAGACTGCTAGTATCTGATCCTATATCAAATGGTTTGATAAATTTACATCAATAAATATTCCGTTTGAATCCAAAGAAAGATTTATTAAACACCGCAAGAATCTAATCGGCAGAATATAATATCCAGCATTCTGAAAAACCAAGCACAAATCTATAATATGTTCTGTTAGTGTTGCCATTTATTATTCCTGAACATATTTTTTTAATTCGAATAACTTTGTATCATTTCTTGCTTTGCCTTTCATCGAAATCAAAACTGTCTATTCAAATCAAAGTATTAGGAATTCATCAACATCCTAATCTTTCCGGAAGTTTCGATAGTAGAAAATTTTGAAGTTTTAAATTTTTAAATTTTAAATTTAATGCTGATACCAATTGCAGAATTCTGTGTTAAACTCAGTTTTCATCTCTTCTTGTAATGAATTTTAAAAATGCTTTTCTTACTGTGTTTTTATAAGATGTATATTTGCATGCTTATCTTATTTAAGATATCTGATATCTGTCTCGTTAATGCTTCTAATAACTCTTTAAAGAGCTGTACGGTTTGATGAAAATCCTAATTTTATTAAAATCCTTTTTTAAAGAATTTTTATGCCTTAAAAGCTAAAAAACACTATTCAGACATTAATCAAATAATGAAATAACACGATTGGAAAGTTTTTGATACTGCATAATTTTATTCATCTGTTTTGATACTCATAATTTTACTATTAATTAGTTCTTGAATTGTAACCATTTTATTTTGCAAAAGGTGTCAAGACTATGAAATTGCGAATGCTTAAAATATTAAGTTTCTTGATCTCCATTTCTTATTTTATTCTTTATTTATGTGCTCCAAATAGCTGGAAAAGAGTATAATCGGAAACTGGCTCTCTAAAATTGCAGTTAATGAATGTGACCGTAAAAAATAACCCTGCCGTAGTTTCAAATAAATGATATCGCAGTATTCTATTTGAAACAGGATTTAATTAAAATAATATCAAAATTTGTGTAAATTATTCTGTTTCCTTTTTCGGAAAATGTTCTTTTCATGCGTACGTATGTTTTCCCTCTGAGAAACATGCTTAGATTCTTCCAAGCAGCATCACAAATACAGGGTAGAATAGTGCTCTCATTCAAGTCAGACGAAGTTTATTCAGTCTTTTAACTAAAAGCTTGTCTATTACACCGATATTTCACAAAAGCCAACTTCACTATTTCATCTTTATCTTCATTTGCTTTTTGCTGCTTTCCGGTGAACCTCTTTGAGTCCCTGCATTCAAATGGTCTCAGTCTGATTAAATCTTCTAGAATTTACGATGCTTGTATTTTTCTATCTGCACTTGACCATACAAGATTTTAATGAGGTCGGACACTGTTACCTTTCCATATATAAAAGACTCCTACTTTGCATCGTCAAAAATGATTTTTTTCAAATTTACATTTACTTAAATGTGCTAACATTTCAGAGAAAACTTAAATGGAAGCAATTCTGTGCAAATGCAATCCCACTTCTAGCCGCATATTGCATTTTTTGTAGGGGGGTCATGATAAGATAAATCTGTTTTAGACAGTTTTTATCGAGAATGGGTTTGAAATATTTTTTTGGAAAATTTTTCCCATCAAATTAGTAAAATAAAATAAAACTCAGTTCACGGATTGGATCAATAACAAATTCTGCCCAACTATGTATATATTTCACGCAATCATTTTCATTCTAAAATGAGGAATATACGCGAGAAAATATTTAGACGCTTCAGGTTTCAAATATCGCTATTAATTTAAGTAAATAAAATCAAAAAATAATCTAGTATAAAAGAATCCGATCTCTTGGAAATTCACTTTTCTTTTCACTGTAAAAACGTCCAATCCAGAGCCAATCTAAAGCTTAAAATATTTACCTAACGCCAACTACTCTTTGAACTCCTAAACGCTCTCCAAAAAGAATAAAAAATAAACAAATAAAAACGCTTGAGAAAGAGAACCTATCTAAGGCGTCTGAAACTCTCCTTCTCTACAGAGTGGGTAGAAGGAGAAGGGAGGAAGTAGAGGAACTCCCTTGGGCATGATTAAAATCTTCGCAATTTCTGTGTGAACAAGTCTACATATCATCAAAGGAGGCTTTAATGACTGTCGGTTTCAATTTCTATTCATGCATCATCAAGGTCTGAGTCTTCGGTATCTGAGTCAACAGAGTTGTCTAAGATGTCGTCAGCCAGGTGGCGCTTTTCTTTAGTTTTGAAATCCGTCCTGCCAGCTTTAAGAGTTTCGCGGGAAGCTGAATTCTCTTTGATGTCTCTTGTGGCTATTTACTCGCTTAAAAATAAAAAAGTAGTTTTTTTGGTCTTCTGTCTAATATCGTTTATTTTTTATTTTAAATATTGAAAGTTTTTTTTTCCGTTCACGATAAATTTTTTTCAGTTAATAACTACTATCATACTCGGGCGTTAGCAAACCACCGGTTAATAGATTTTGTTTTTTTTTCTTTTCACAAATGTATGAATATATTGCACTATAAATACATGGATTCAAACCATATCTGTAGTAGAATTTATAAAAATTTTATTGACGATTCCTTTTTTGAATACTCTGAAACTTGAGTTGAGGTTATAGTTTCTGCTTCAGTGTAATATTTTCCATGTTTTCGAAATCTGCCATATTCTCTGAACAATATTAATTAGTATAAGCAATATGAAACTGCACTAAAGCGTACGATGAGGAGATTTTTAATATATTTTGACCATCGTAACCTAAATTTGTAATTTATTTATATATTCATAGGTCTTCTTCGTATACGTTTAACGTACTAAGGATCTTAAACGCCAAATAATTGTGTTATTTAACACCTTTTTTATTTACTATTAATCATACTTTTAGATCAGTCTTTTCCTTAAGAAAACAATGCAAAAGTGATAATTTTAGCAATTTGAAATAGTGTGTATCGTAATATTGTCGTATCTATTGCTGTATTATCGATTGCAGTATTATGGATACTATAATGTAGTAAAATTAAAAATATTAATTATTTTGTTTTAATTATTTTAAAAAATTAGAAATTGTTTAAATGTTGAAAACTTTTTAACGTAAAATAATAATTTCTGTATTAACATTTGATTGCAAATATAAAACGCATTTTTTTCTCTCAGTCAGTTTCCCGCAATTTACATTCGAGATAGTTTATTTTGTAGTCCCTAGCGATCTGAAATCAAGAGCTTTCTATTAAGACCTATATCAATGGCAGTTAATTACATGTCTCTTGAACCACAATTCCTTAATCTGTCTTGTTTGGCTTATTGTAGTGATAATTAGGCTCGTAATTTATTATTGCAGGTGATAATAATAATCATCATCATCATTCTCTTTCCTTCCTTTCTTCTTTTTGCACGAAAGCTTTTCTTGCTGATATATATTTACTTTTATGCAGAATTTTTTTTATCCATTGTACAACTAAAATTAATTAAAATTAAGGAATATTATAAGAAGGAGGGTGAAAAGTGAGATTAGTTTCTGAGAAATAGTTTAAGTTATTGGTTGATTAATTTTCTTTTAAAAGCGTAATTTTTGGATTCTTTAAAACAGACAACCCGCTTTTTGACATAATGACCACCAATTTCGATGACTCGGTGATGGATTCATGGTTTGTAACTCCTGATATCTTCGTTGAAAATTTTCTTTCATCAGGCTATCCGGGTGTTCCTGAGCTGCTCTAATGAATTTATATCAGTCCGTATAGTTTGGGTGTGCCAAAAAAGTTAGGAAGCCGGTGCTAGATCAGGAGAATAGCTTGAAGCTTGAATTAGATTTGATTACTAACTCACTGTCTTCTAAAGCAGTGATCTTCAAGCTTTGTCGACTCACGGAATCCTTAGAACTACAAGGTTTTTTGGGGGGGGGGAGGAACCCAATCTTACAATTAGAAAATTGTATTGAAAATAATATTTAAAGTAGATCAGCGTGTTATAAGTACTTTATGTAAAGGTAATTGAAGAAAAGTATTGTAACTTATTAAAATTTTTAACATAAAATTAGGATAATTTACTCGTGAATAGCCTAAACTCATGCTCCAGGTATCACCTGTCCTTGCATTACATTTAGTGACAGGGGTAAGCTTGAATTTTTTTACAGAGATTGTCGAAGTCTAGCTCTGTTGATTGTATCTGCTGTCGCATATTATATTTTGCAATTTGATTTGTTTCTATGTTTTGTTTCTGTTGCTATATACCTTGAAAAATTTTTTTCACTTAAATATGTTATTCCGAATGGCATTAAAATGTTTATAGATGTGTAAGACACTTCTGGCATTCGTCTAGAACCGACAACCAAAAATGTAGGAGACGCTCTTGCTTAAATTGAGATTTAAGCGTCAAATCTGTTGATATGTCGAAAAATCTTTCCTTCACTGGCAAGCTTTCTGATTTATCGGCAGTCATCGAAAGGAATTTTTGTACAGTCATACTTAGTTTTTTTCCTTGGAAAATATTCTCTTATAGCTCTTTTCAACTGAAAAAGGTGCTCTAATATATAATTTTTATCACTGTCGTCTAAATTCAATTCGTTTTCCAGTAGAAAATTATTTAATTTTGCAAAGCGTTGCACGTCATAGTCTTTGACATATTCTGACCACTTGTTAAGTTTTGCATAATTTTTTTCTTTAATTCTTATAATATATACATTTAGTCCTTAAACTGATGTGTTTACTTTAAAAGGTATTTCTCCCGCCTTCTTCGCAAGCCTTCGTGGTCAGCACGCTCGACGCGTAACCGAGAGGTCCGTGGTTTGATTTCCGGCGAAGGCGTTACTCATTTTTCATGTCCCCTGCTTCGAAATAACCTAATGTCTCTACAACCTCATTTTGAACGTCAGTAGCCCATATACGAAGCGTTTGATTAATTTACAAAGATAATTAAAAATGTCTTTATATTAGATATTAAATACTAGTCAACAAGTGTGAGTGCTTTATCATTTTCTTTTCCAATTTGTATTTTGACTCTTGGAGCCCCTTATTTTGACACATGGAACCCCTGGGTTCCGCGGAACACAGTTTGAAGACCTCTGTTCTAAAGAAACTATCGCCATTAACAACAATAATGTTGAAATGTGCTAAATAGCTGAGATTTCAAAGAGAAAAAAGCAACTTTGTGCTTTTATTGCCTTCTTTGGCAATGTGGCTCAGTGCCTGACCGACCAACAGTTGCGTATTAAGACGTGGAACTGGCGAAACAGTAACGAGTTTTAAGTTAACTATCACTTTCGGTTTATCGTTTGTGAATCAAATCTGATTTGTCTATAAATTTTATGTATGGCTCGATGTTAGTATAAACAATACGCACTTTTATTATATTTCCCATATCATGGATAGTGCTAATATACATACTCAGGTCACATGCGTCTTATGCTTTGATTTGAAAATATCGCACCGATGAAATAATGTTTCGAATCCACGAATCAGTGACTTAAAAAACACACAATTTTTAAAAGCTTAAAATTCCAGTGGAGTGTTAAGCGTTGCCATACATTTCTTTTGACATTCGCTACATTGTGGATATTTGATATATTCTTTCTTTTGACATTCGCAATATTATTTATTTTTGATATATTCTTTCTTTAAAAGTAATACATTGCGGTAACGTTTTGTGGCAGCATCCTTTTATTTGCAAAGTGATTCGATGAGAAAAGGAAACGAATACGGAATTAAGGATTGAGGCTAATATCTTTAACTGCTTTGCAACAAGTGCTCGTTTTCATAATCAGTTTATTCTCGTTGCATTTGGCATGATTGCAAGAACACAGTTAATACTTCTAAATGTAATGCGTGGTTTTGAATCGCATGCTTATTTTAAATGCCGAATTCGGGAAGTTTTAGATTATCTCTTTTTTTTTTTTTTTTTTCAAAAATCGGTTTAAAGCTTCAAGTAAAGTATGATTCCAGTTTATCAGTTTTAGCAAAAATCGAATATATTGTTCTGATTGGTATAAAAATCCTTAAATACTAATACTGAAAATTTTTGGATTATATTTTAATGTATATTTTCATTAAAAACAACAGCTGCAGGTTTCGAGTAAAGAGCGTTTTCCGTTGTCCATTAAAAACTGTTATGGACTTCCTGCTAAATACCACTTCCGATCGTCCATTTTTTCCCAAAATATAATCAACGACTTAAATATGAATGTAGAATTACGAAAATGAAAATTTTTGGACGTTTCGTGTAAGAGTTATCGTGAACGAAAAACTCGCCGCACTCAGACAGACACACAGACAGATAGGCATCATTGTAAAAATAGCAAAAACGTGTTCTGAACATTAACTCATGCTTATTTATTAAAAACTCACTTTCGAACTTTTAGACCGAAAACCTTACCTCCTTTACCTAGGTATATAGGTTGGCGGGGTAAAATAGTAAATGCCTGTTTTTCCTCTTAGCGTAGCCGTCAGGTTCATGTGCCTTTCTTTTGATCCAAGTCCTGCTAGTGCAAACAGGCCTTTAAGTAAAATACCACTTCCGATTGTACAATGTTTCCCAAAATCTAATGAACTCTTTATATGAACGTAAAATTCTTAAATACTGAAAATGGAAATTTTCGAAAGCTCCATATAAAGTCATCGTGGCCGAAAACATCGTCTCACACACAGAGACATCATTTTAAAAATTGTAAAAGCATGTTTTAGGTCTTGCTTATTCTCTGAAATCTCAGTATCCAAATTTGGACCAAAAACATTACCTGTGTATAGAGGTTGGCGGGAGGTTAAAAAAAAGTGATGATCGAAATCAAAACTATAGCAATACTTCCCAATTTTTTATGAAAATTAAGTGTGGACGGTGCCTGTAAGATATCTTTAAGGAGTTCTTGGAATCAGAAATTCTAAAAATAGGTTATGAATCAATGTTTTATAATCAGAAAAGAGGAAAGAAAAGCAAATAGAAAATTTTCTTTATCAAAAGTATTTCAGCTATTTCATTTAGGAGCCAATTTGCTGGTTGACTCTGCTGTGACTCAGACAGTGCTTTCAAATTCTAAATTTTTATGACTTCTGCTTTAATTAATGGCTATCGTTACTGCTTTTCTACAGCTTCACTTGTGAGAATGCTATCTTATTAAGGCTATTTAAATGGTCTTAGCTTTCAGCGTCCACAAATGGGATTTTGAACGTTTCTACTTTATTTATTTATTTTTTCTTTAAAAGGAATCTTGTTCATGTAAGTATGTACTAAGACGATTATGTGGTTGTCTTTTATGGTTTTTCATGTTCTCTTTTGCAATTGTAAAGCTTCGTTGAGAATGATTCAGAAAGCTTTGGGATTCCTAAGTCTAGGTAATGCATCTACTTAATGTTTCTAGGATTTTAAGCTCTTTCGGATAAAATTCAAGTATTATTGTTATGTGTTCTGTAAGGCGCTATGTCCATGTTTCAATTATATGCTATGTTTTCTCGCGCATTTTAAAAAAACATAAAATTCATTTCTGAACAATGGCATTGTAATGTCCTGTTTAAAGTGTAACTAAGTTTTGTATTTCTTACCAGCTGGATTTATTTTTTATTGGAATTAATCCCTACATTTCATGTGGGATTAATGCGTTGCTTATATAGATCTAATATTAATAAATTTATAACGCTGCTATGGAATTATTCAACCTCTAGCTTCCATTAGAATTGATCCATAAATTGAAGATTGATTTAATTTTCGATATAGTATACTTTGCATTAAGTATTTCGCTTAAATAACTTTAAAGTGACGCATCGGAGATAGAATAAAAGATGCCATGTCCTGCATGTTTTTAGTCTTTAGTACTTATGGCAAAATTTATAAGATTACCTCTGTGTTTCTTTTCGGAAGTTACTTAGCCATAGATGTATTCTTATTTTCGGTCTAATGCAATTTGATTTTGAGACCATTGGCCTATTATAGAGTAAGACAGATGTCCTAACATCGTTTCCGCCTGGAACCAACATCCCATCTGGGATTCGGATTCTTTCAGAGATCCAAGAGAGCCCATGAGTGAATGAAATTGCTGAACGTAGGTAGTTATGTCGAGGTTCATATCCAGCTATAAAGGAGCGCCGGGTTCAAAACCAGTTCCCTGTAAAGAGTTCTCCACAAATGCACTCTTTCTCTTAATCTAATCTAGTAAATCTCAAGATGAAAATTAGCGTAGCGAGGCATCTGGAATATAATATCAGTGTTTTTCACTTAGGGGCCTTAATCTTTTGCTTCGAACATTGAAATTTGAGGATGCGCAAGATCATCCTACATGGAAAATCACATCAGCACACATGCGCACTTCACAAAATATTAAACAAAAAATAAAACAAATTAAAAGATTTATTGAACAGTTCAGTTTATTAAGTAGCAGAAAAATTAAGAAAAGCTTAAAGGTTTTTCTGCAATACACGTTTAAAATAACGGAATTCAATGGTCATATTAACTATTTTAGAGCTTTTAGAGCTTTAACGTGTTTGTAACAACATTTACTTTCTAGTGCGCACAGAACTTTCGGACGGTTAACTTACGTTCTCGCGAACTTGTTGCGATGATTAATGAATATCTAGTTCACTAATAGTAATTTATAACCTAGGAGTTTTTTAATCGTAATTATCACCTATAAGGCTGGGATTAATTCTGTTTTTTAGTAACTAGATATCTAACACTAAGGAACTAACTCTAAGGAGCTCTCTGAAACTAAGGAGAAGAGGGCAGTAGTGGAGTAGATCAGTAGTCTTCAAACTTTGTCGACTTACAGAACCCTTAGAACTATCGGGTTTTTTTCCGTGGAAACCACATCCTACCCTTAGTAGATCAATATGCTGTAGGTACATTATGTAATGACAGCTAATAAGGTTGTTTTAGTTTAATAGTTTCAGCTAAGAACGTTGACGCAGTTGAGTAAAATTTTAATAAACTACATTTCTTAATTTTCAAAGCATTTTTTTCAAGTATATTTTGACGCTTAAATTTCCTTAATTAGTTATGCGTTTCAAGCATTAAATAGGATATATATAAAGGAAAATAAATTTAGAACTACCGATGTAACGAGACATAGAAACGCAGAAATACGGATGACGTAGATACTTGAGAGCTTAAAACGTGTACCCATATTGAAAAGGAAGAATTCTAATTGCGACGTAATAACTAAGAAACTTGGCAGTCGAGGCGGATTAAATACCATTTTTATTTAAATTGACATTTGTGGCCACAATTCACTTGGTACTTTAATCGTGTCTATTTCCTGAACATTTATATTTTTGATACTGTTGCATTAGGAAGAGAGCACGGAGAACTAGCGTCCAAGCAGCACAGAGGATGAACCTAATGGCGCGCATTTATCCAGAATGGCAATCTATTAAGAGAAAGGTTTTGGTTTACGTTAGGAAGGTTTCAATTCTCAAAATTTTGAGCTCAAGTTTCGGCGACATACATTTATCTAGGAATGACGCAGTCCAAAAATGTTATTAGTTTTTTTTGGAATAAAGAGGAAATAACCATATTAAAATATAGGAATTAAAAGGCTTTACTAAATTAAATTACAAAGCTGATTTATATATTTTTATCTTACACCATACATACATATATATATATATATATATAAATTATAGTAAACAGTAACTACTTAAAATAGTAATTTTAAGATAAATTATAATTTAAACAGAAATTGTGTAAACAAATTAATGCTAATTATGAACTAATCTATAATATCATTTAAATTCAGTAGCATAAGTAAATCAAGTTCAATTTCAACCAAAACTTGAAAAAAATTCTACTAATTAATAAAAATGAAACTAAAATTTATTAAAATGCATACATGAATGATTGCTGAGTAGGCCGGAGACAGACTTATCAAGGGGAAGTTGCCTCCAAACCTAGCTCTCCAATCATTCAATTCGTGTTTCGTCATTTATGTATTCAAGGGCAATAGTTAAAACCAAAAGTAAAGAACATTCAAAAAAATTTACCACCTAATTGGTTTGAGAAATTAAAAACCAGGAGTAAATCATAAATAGTGAAACATTCCGAAAAAAATTAAATTTTTCTAATTTT
>KK115172.1:1703068-1742662 GCA_000611955.2 Stegodyphus mimosarum
TGCCTTCGTGGAAGCCCACTCGGCGCGTATTCGAGAGGTCCAGGTTCGAGATCATTGCTCATTTTTCAGATCTCCTGCCTCAAAAAAATCCTAATGACTCTACACATGTATGGAAAAATAATGACGAAACGTGTTTTTATTCCTGAATATTTTTCACCCTAAATATTATGACGTTTGAGACAAAAGCATATCCATTTGTTAAATTTAATCGTAGTCATGACAGCATGTATCATTCGGGAACAATAGTAGGGGAGTAACTGTTCTTGTTATTGACACTCTAACATGTTAATCCAACCATTATCCTCACGTTCCCTCTATGATGTAGAAGTCAGAATTTCGAAGTGAAATGTATGAGAGAAAACTGTATACAGTGAAAAAATTAATCGCTTTTTGCTGGTAGGAACTTTTGGATGCCATGCATTGTACCTAGAGTTTTTTCATTCTATTTCCATCAAATTCAAACTCATATATTGTTAAAAAAAACTCAGATGCGGACTTAGCATAAGATACGTGAAATAAATTTGTTTAAGATTTCTGATCTAAATATAAAAAGAGGTTAATTGTAATTTTAAGTCCTAATTAACAATTAGTGTTTAAGTAATGTTTTTCTCAATGAAAAAAGCAGTTTCCGTCAATAAAATACTAATATGTTGAAAACATGATTAATATTTTAATGCTTGATGAAGGTATGCGGTTTTTTTAATTGTGGAACATCGAATTAGAAATACGATTTTTAAATAACGCCTTATTAATCTAATCATTATATATTTCTGGTATGCCAGCGATATTTTACTAATGCCATTATTATTAAGTACAATTTTTATGATATTCTTCTAGAGCATTAAAAAGAAAGTAAGAAAATAGGGGAAAAAGAATACATGTGAGATTTACTTAAAATGCATTTTCAGTGGCCGATAGATTTATAGCAGCTACGTAACTCCAATTAGTTATATGTAATAAAGACAGCATAAAACTGAATATTTTTATTTTATAAATTTTAAAATTCATATTGCTTTTAGAGAGGTATTTCGAAAGTAATGCAGCGAATATAGTTACCTGAAAAGTTTTTCTTCTCATATTATTTTGCTTCTTCAAATGCACTTTCTTAGATTAAAAAATAGAATTTATTGATTTGATTACTTCGGATATCGGATATTAAAATAATTTTTGGAATATTAACTGGAAGTTATGCGCTTGTTTCTGTATTTAACAAACATTGTCAAACCAAATACTAAAGCTCCTGGTAAAAATAAGGTCTACATTTTTTAAGTTATGGAGTAAAATTATGCATTTATTATGTTAGATGCAAACAGGAAGAGTTATAGATTTCTAGATCCTTAATTATTGTAGCTAATTTTGTAATAAATGAACCATCATTTGACTTGAGTCTCAGTTTTAATTTTCTGCATTAAGTTAAAGGAAAGAGAAGGAGAAAATGTATATGTGTTATGTTTTAATTTCCATATTATTTATAGATACTTATTTATTATTAATATGTTGCTCCCATAAAATTGCTTAATTTGTTCAAAGATTATTAGTTTTATTATTATAATTATTTATTATTTAATAATATCTTTGTCTAAAATTTTGATAATAGGGCATCACCTAGAATTATTTTTCTTTTATTTTAGTTTTCCCATATTATTGCTTTTAACTCAGTTTGTAAAAAAGCGAGATATTTTTTTAGTTTGCTTTTCCAATTGAAGTGTTTTTTCGTTTGCTTTACGAGTTTTGTATTTAAGCTGTATCGTAAATTAATTTAAGCGCAATTATAATGAAACCTATTGACTGATTGAGCCCTGAAATAATTGCCTTGTAGTATTAATATTTTTATTGTCTTACCTTATGGTATCGTAAATCTAATTTTTCTGTCTGTGTGATGTATATGTACTTGTATAAACAAAGTATATGAATGTGATTATGTATTGGTCACCGTGCCCGGTACCAGTTAATGGCCGGGGCGCTACATTTTGGCTTGTTTTTGTTTGGCTCCTTAACAGCATCGATGCACACCAGCACCTTGACGCCAATGCACCTACGGAAAGCGAAGCTAATGTTCTTCTACGCCCGATATCCTAGTTCCGCCGTCCTCAAAATGTACTTTCCGGACATCAAATTCAACAAGAACAACACCGCCCAGCTCGTCAAGTGGTTCTCCAATTTCAGGTAAGTTTTTCTCTCATTTTGCTTAAAATGGTTCATTACGAGATCCTTTTCCATCAGAAGACTCTCAGGTTCTTCAAGCATTGCTCAAAAGTTAACGTTTGTGCTGAATGTATATTAATTAATTCTCCCTAAATCTATAAACTGACAATGATGAAAAAACTTTTTATGTTTTGAATATTTTATTTATTAGTCCCAGAACTTTCAAAATAACTAGCAGTTACCCAGTCAAGAACTGCTCTGTATAGGGTATTACAATTCAATAAAAATCCTAATAGTTCATTGCTATACTGGCCGGAATGATGCTTTTTTGTAATTTTTCAAGGATTGTTCAGAAAACTATACTTATTTTATTTATGGCGAAATATTAAAAAATATACAAAGCAAACTTTTAACTTGCATTTTACGTTAAATGGAAGTATATTTAATTATTCTCATCTCAAGGTATGGTATGTAAACCGTTTAATTAACTCTTTTGTAAAATATCTTCCGATACCAAGTTTATGTTTATATGTTTATTTACTGTAAGCCTTCCTATCAATATTATTATTAAAATGCTTCTAACGGTGCGAGGTCGTTTTCATATGAAACTGTTTTGTATTCAATCCAGTGCAATTAACCTTTAGAAACGTTTTTAATTTGAATCTGTTTGTAAAGTCTGGTATTAAATCCAGACCATGTAATTAGGCAGTTAGAAAAAATCTGCTGAAATGGTTTTAATTGTAAATATTTGAGGGATGAAAATCTTGATGTTTAACATTACCTGTTTCAAAATATATCGGAATTCTACCTGTCTGAGAGTATATTGAAATTAAAATTAATTTAAAAGCAAAGAAATTCAACTGAAACATATTTCCATCGAAATAACTCCTCCCTGTTAAAATGATGCAAAACGTTTCTTTAATTGAGAGAGATCAAAGAAGCAGAATGATTGAAGGACATAATATTATAAATTGGGATGGATATTTGAAAAGAGAAAAGTGTACGTCATTGAATTGTCCAACGAGATGAGTATCTTGCTCATGTGAAACTGGAAAAAGATTATTGAATGATAAAAATGCTTGGCTAGATATTTTTAAGATCGATAATATATCCTCAAATACACATTGGATCACAGCATGCACATTCCTCACCACATCCCGTCGAATAGCATTTAATGTTACATAATTATTGCCATTGAAAAGCTTAAAGTGTTATCAAATTTTAATACTTTTAAATGCTTCATGCCGCCCAGATGGGAAAGTGGTTAGTGACTCCGTACCGAAGGGCCCAGGTTCAAATCCCGGAGAAGGCATGAAAGTAAATTGTTTGTTCCTTCATAGGAGGCAACGGTGGCCCACATATTAAATGCCTCCATAACAAAATGACAACAGCTTCCGGCCTTAGTAATGGCCGATACCTATAATAGCTAGCGCCCCAAATTAGGAAAAAAATGCTGCATTTAGTTACAATGAAAATCAATGTACTGTTGTGCTTTGAAAGATAATAAAAATTTTTAAATCATCTGGCCATACGCTTTGTTGGATTTCTTAATTATGTTACATCCCTCATGTAAAAATGTCAGAACCTCTTCCAGTGGGTAATACTTACAGTAGTTTTTCGTAAAAGTAAAAAAAAAAAGTTACAATCGAAGGGTATTTTTCATATCGTAGCTATATGTATGAATTTTACCATTCTCTTGTTATTCAGACAAGACTAAAATAAAATGCGTGCTTATCTAAATTCTAAATGAATGGAATTCATAAATTATTTCTTCTGCAACAGTTAATGGGATCTTATTTCACTCCAATTGTTTAGAATATTCAGTTCGTGAAATATAGTTTAGTAAGCATTGTCATGCTTTGAAATGATAAGCAGTAAACAATAATACAACCGCAAGCGTAGATTGAAACCACAAAGAATATGGAAATACCTCGTATTACATATTTTTAAGGAAAAAGGCTTTCACTTAACTTTCACCGATAACTAAAAAATGCTTTTTATATCTGACATTCATTAAAATTCCTTTGTAGGACAAAAATTATCACTTCGCTATCCGTTGATATTGTTTTATCACAATTGAAATTGCCGAAGACGGCGCAATGATCGTTCTTCGCCTTCTTCTTTATCTACCCAGGTATTGTATACTCAAATTCCAGACCTTTATATAATTAGATCTTATCAATCACCTGATTCTTCTTAGTACGACGCCTTCCGAAATGGCAAGATTTTCACTCTTGTGATTGTTGTCTCTATACCTTCGCGGTTACAGTTATCGGACACCTGATTTCTTAGATTGACGTCTAATGACCTAAAAGAATATTTTTATATTTACTTTTTACTATTACATTGCAAGATTTGAGATTGGGACTATGTTAGCGAACATCTTATCTTAAAACTTTGTTATCTCTCGAAAATAATGCAACAGTGATAAGTCTCGTGGCTGGCGTTTACATTTATGGTAAAAGTCGAGTCCAGGTTGTTCGCCCTTGTCAATCAAGTTTTTGGAGCAAACCATATCCCCTCAAGAATATGTTGAATCCTGTCAGGAATAAAGAACGTTCTCGTCTACATGTAGCTGAGATGTTTACTTACGAAATAAAAAATATTTGCTTATGCCCTGAATGGGATTTCTTTGGCATATTAATGTACAAATATGATGCTTCATGAATATCGCTGTGTTTGTTATAAACGAAATCGAGGCAATACTATGCGCTTATCGCCATTTTAGCACTTTTTGAGTAAGGTAAATGTATTAAATTAATTTCCGATTAGATTCAAATCAGAATTGTTTGATAATCTGCCGTGAAAATTGGAATAATGAGATTTTATACAGAATGAGTTTTAATAGCTGACACCTGTAACGCTGGCTTCGGATAAATGAGGAAGTTCTTTTCCTAAAAATTGACCTGTGTTCCGCGATAATGAATCAAATTCGGGTAGTAATCCTAGCTTGCGTTTACATTTCTTGTAAAAGTTGGGTCCACTTTGTTTGCCCTTGTCAGTCACGTTCTTTGAACACATTTTCCCCTCGACGACGTGAAGCATACAAACAGGGACTATGTTTCCGTTATTAGGAGGCTAAAATATTTACTTATATTATACAATAAGCGTATTATATTGTAATAATATGTTTGCAATTCTTTTCTTACATTTTGGCGTTGTTGCGCTTGACAATTCGGTTTCAGTACACGACTTTTCAAGTTGCATATTTTAAATAACTGGAGGATTAATTTTTAAACTAGTAGGTTCATCGTAACTGCTATTTAAAATTACTTTAAACTGGAATCATATACGAAGAATTAGGTTGTACTTTTTAAAGATTTTATGATTATATTTTTTAAACTTATAAAGTTTTAATGCTAATTTCTTGTAGGTGTTAGGTTAACTGCAAACTAAAATTTTCAGGTAGTAATTTAATTTGTTTAAAATCTGTGAGGGAATCTTAAACAGTATCATATATATGGTGATATATATTTAATGACAGAACTGGTGATAATTCTGTGAATAATGAGAAATTAATTTTCATGGGCATAGGCTCCGTACATCTCAGATTACACACTTCTGTAGTTTCTCGAAATCACGTTTTTCATTTTGTGAACACAGGCATTCATAGATGGATGGACCCATACACCAACGGGGAGAGGAGAACGTAATTATTACCCTAATTATAAATACAGAGCTATTTGCTTTCTTACAGATCTTTAAAATTAATCGAAACTATATTATAAACTGAACTAAAATAGCACAAAATATTCAAGTCTTCATCAAAAGAGAAAAGAAAATATGTAGACAAAAATAAAGGTACGCGTGTTAAGTGTATTTTTACTGTCGTATACGGAGCTCCTTTGCCATAAATAGCAATGCCTATGACATAAAGTAATTGATCTTCATTAAGAAAATAAAGCTATACAGCTAACAGAGGAATGAAGTAATTCCTTATAAGCTAATATGTAGTCGTTATTTATATCGTTATTTCATCTGATTTAAGTAAATTTAGTATTAAAGATAAATCCAATGTGTACAGTAAGCAAACCTGGATTAAATGCAAGATAAAAAATTAATTTTAGACGAAAGAAAAGAAAAAGTGGTAAAATGAAAATGTAATAATAATTAAAAAATCTAAAAGCTTTCATATTTTATATTACGCTCAAAGGGGCGATTTTTAGCGTTTTCTGTGTTACCTTTATTCATTAAATATCATGTTCTTCGCATTTAAATCACAATTCACTGAAAAGCAATATCATAAAATATTAGAAAAAGCAGTCTCGCGCGCTGGGGATAAAAATGTATTTTTCCCCCCAGTGTTGCCACTGCTTGCTTTGAAAATGTTGAGTTTGTTAATAAAAAATTCTTTAAAGTTTTACGAAATATGAAGTAGACAAAACAAATTCCACACTCCAAATCTGAGCTTCTAGACGCCTTTATTCGAGTGAAAGATTACATTATCCAAAATTTGATGTCTCTAGGTACCGTTGTTTTTTTTTAACAGTGCGAGAAATATGCATATATTCATGCAAATTCTTCATTATTTAATTTCTTTAAATATAATTCAAGGCTCTAATATTGGTGGCAACAATTTGCAAAGTGAAACGCCGTTTTATAGTGGACGACGCAAAATGTCAAAACGAAATTAATAGCCCATCTGGATAAATTGCCTCTTTGGGCTAATAATTAATTAATGATGGTATTAAATAATATTAAAAGAAATAAACCTAGTTTTATTTCAATTCCACAGAAGCTGTAAACTATCCTTGTTTGAATAATGCCTTGTTTGAATGGTATTTTTAATGCTATTAATCTTCGTGTCAGATCTATCTGTAAAATAGAATAATCACACAAATATATACGAAGGTTATTGTTACTCGAAGGTTAAAGCAACAAGAAGAAGCGTAATTTTCATGAATTTGCAAGAATAGTTCCGAAGGTTTAAATAACGAAAGAAAAGGCAATAAAAAATGACACGAGTGACGAAAGAGATTGCTTTTTTTTCGTCATTTGCACGTCTACAACTGAAGAAGAAGGTTCTATATTTAAGCCTTCAAAACTAGTCCTGCAAATGATGAATATTACGCTTATTCTTAGCGCTTTAACCCCTCCAATTATCGTTACTCAGCGTGTTATTTTAACTCCAAGTACTCAAAGGATTTAAAGATTTACATTTTCATCCATACGAAATCCAAAAGATTCAAATTTGTAAGGGTGTAAGCGCGTTACATTTGGCGTCATATCGATTATGTGCTATTTCTATCACATTTCTCCCAAATTTATCAACTTTTTGAACGATGTAATCTCTAGATGCCAGGTGTGTTTTAAAACCAGTTCCTAAGAATTAATAGTCAAACTTTGCAATTATCATTTACGTTTCATTTCAAAGACATCGTTTCCCAAATTATCCCATCCAGATGTTTATTCATTGATTTATTACTTATTTAACATAATTCGGTGTATTTTAATTGATTTTTCAAAAGTGATCTTCTACAGAAATCTTAAAATATCGCATATATTTTTATGTACTTAACACAGAAAATTAACAATAATCTAAAAGTACAATAATCTAAAACCAGTTTTAATGTGAGGGGATGTAGTGTATGCCATATACTTGCAGATATTAATAAACGTTTTGCGCAAATAATTTAATTTTGTTCAAAGTGTATCATTTTCTCCTGTGTGATTACTTTGAAGTATTACGATAAAAATCAAAGTAGCTATCAAAGTATTATCTGCTCAAAGTAGTTGTAGTACTAGTACTGTATCTCGTACAGACTAAGTCGCTGTTCATTGTTAGGAAATCTGTTGTAATACTCTAGAAACATAGTTAGTTCTTGAAAGAGTTTCCTCAGCGATTGCTTTAAAAAGAAGGTCATATCTCCACTTTATATTCTCTTCAGGAAATGGTTGCGAACTAACTGTGGCATCCTGGATCCGTTTCTTTGTCCAAACGCGTCTGCGATGTACATGTATTGACAGCGGAAATTATTAGGAAAAAAGCAAAGAAAACGAGGACTTGGCATCCTTCGCTCTGAAAGATGTCCGAGAGCAAAAGGTGTCCGATGAAAGAGATAGAAGTAAAACAACAACAACAGAAAAAAAAATGAAACAGAGTAGGATTTCGCGGGCGGATGCCTTTTCTGTTTCAGTCCGTGGACCGTGACCATAGGAAGCAGTTCCCGCATCTGGTCATTACCTGCAGATGTTGTGCTCTTGCAAGAACCAGTTGGTGGCTTTATTTTATGGTATATTATTTTTGACGTCACCCTCATCTCATTAAGGGGAGAGAATAGATTTCGAGCTTTATTGTTGTGCCTCGGAAAAGGAACTAGGCTGCGTGAATAGAAATAGAAGTTTTTTCACTCGCGAAAAAACTTCTTTGTTGGATATTATTTGTTGTTCGGATATCTTTTGCCTTCTTTGGAGAGGGCTGATTCTTTATGGAATTTTTTTTGGGTTTCACTGCGCCGCTTGAGGACGCAGAAAGCGATGTCATTGGCTGCGAGGCTCAGCCAGGCACTCCTTCTACATTCTTTTCCTCGAATGGCGGCGCATCTTTTGATTTCTTTTCATCGCCGGAAACACTAGGGAGTCCGCCTATCGTCTTAGCTCTGAGCAGTGAGAACTGCGCTTTGTGACAAGATAAATATATACACATTTTCAATTTTTGTATTCTATAACATAATGTAAAACTATAAATCTTTGTAAAAGGAACTTTCGTTAGAAATATTTAAAGAAATAATGCAGCAGAAGAGGATATTTTAATTTAAGTCAAGAAAAGAAGTTCATTTTTAGAACTAGAAATTAAAAAGTAGCATTTGAATAAACAAATTGTAATTATATGTTTATGATTGATGTTCGTAAACTTTTCATAAAAGACTTCCCAAAAATTAATAAATGCTTTTCAAAATAAATAGCTCCTAATCAGTTGGTCCAAGTGTTATTCAAGTATTACAAATATGCATTTACTTTAGAAACTGTTAATGATGGATATAGTCGTCCCAAATTGTGTAATAGTGGTATACCTGGACTTCCTTTAGAGCAAAACATAAATCCTTGGATTTTTTTTCTGTATTTTACTAAATCAATTTTTTCAATAATATTCTAAAAATAAAAAAAAAACATATGTAGTTATTCACTCGTTAGTTATAAAACATAGTTTCTCTATTCAATTCAAATAACTTCCACGGTTAAATTAATTGTTGTAAATTAACGCTATTGAATAAATTTTTTGTCAGAGAACTCCGATCAGCCTTTTGGTTAAGTGATAAAAGCTGTAGGTTTATAAGCAGTTTGCGAAACTCACTCTAATCTATTGAGTAAATATCTTGAACATGAAACTTTACTATTCTAGGAAATTCATTACAGATAGCAATATTGCGGTTTAGTCTGTATTGAAATCATGAACATATACGTTTCAGTGCAATTTGCATCACGGATATTTACAATTAGATTGTATGAATACAGGCTGATGCGGTCGATAAATGTTATTTAGCTGATAATTTTGTTAACACAAGAAATCGTGTAAAAGTCGTTATCGATGCTATAAAACAAATTTAAAAGGCGTAAGAAACTGCGTTCGATAAGAATCTTATTTAATATATCAGTAACGCTGCCTTCGCATAGTGTATCACAATTTGAAGTACAAAATGAAGGAATAGTGCTTATTAGATATTTCAAATAAAGGGATTTTTAGGAAAGCTGTTAAAGAAATATTTAATAAAAATGGCTTTCACTTGCCTTAGTATATATTGCCTATATTAGTAAATTGCAATTTAGTAGTTAATTAATAATAATTACAACGCTGCGCAGATTTTGCTTAAATGCTTGCATATGCATGTAATGCTGAAGTTTTACTTTGTAAATGCTTTCATCTGTTAATATTTCTTTCGGTTCCGTTTTCATGTCTTAAAATATGTTTTATTAATTTATTTTATTATTTTTTTATAAATGCGTGACTTATTTAAGAAATCGAATAGACTTATAAATTACAGTAAAATAGATCAAATGGAGTGTTACCTTTCCCACCGCATTTCTTCAACGCTGACATCACGTTTCAATTTTCCCTTCTAGCGCATGCGCGATAAGAATCTTATCTCTGCGGAACTGCAAAAAAGAACTTTTCGCTTCTGTTTTGAAAGTTCGATCTGTTCGTCGCTCAGATTAATGTCATTCTAACACCATGTATATATTTTAATGTATTAAAGGAATTTATTCTTTACAAATTGGTGTTTAATAATCATCTAAAAACCCTAAAGTTTAAACAAGAATAAAAATTTTAGGTTTTACTGAAATTTTCTTTTGTTTGTTTATTAATCATATTACCTCACATAATGAGACTCGGAATTTGAAATTACATCCGAAGTTTATATTGTTTTTTAATAAAGGCATATTACATAATTTTTAATAATTATTACTATAATAGGCGTAATATTAAGGAATGCAAATATTACCACTTAGAGAGTTAGGTAAATCGCATAATTTATTAGTCAAGCTTACAATTTAAGTAAAATAATAGTTAAATATAATTATTTACGTAAAATTGTGAACGAAGCAATAACAACGTGTACATCAGTAATTTAAAACACTTTTATTTTCATTCTATTAAAATAATCTTCGTGGCAATTTATATGGGCAATGCTATTGAAAAGAATTTTGACTTAATTTTTCATAGTATTTAAGTATGTGTCAGTTTAAATTTTAAGTTAAATTTCGCTTAAACTTAGAAGATGTAGAAGAACTTAGAAGACTTAGAACTGTAGAAGATGCGTGAACATTGCGTCTCAGGCACTGGAAGTAATGTTTTCTTGCGTCCGTAGTCTTACTGCAAGGAAACAACTTATACAGGGTAAAATTTCCCCTTAGAAATTTTCGTCAATCTTAAAACCTGACACAAAGATAATAGCTATTTACAACTCGTTTCTCTGTAGTTTATTGTTCAATACACTTTTAACGCCTTTAGAGAAGATTCTATAAGCGCTGCGATGCAAGACCTTGCTTGAATTAAAAAAAAAGAAACAAAAGCCGCTTCGACTATAAAATGTTCGGTCAGTCAAAATCCCACGGAAAGTAATTAACTGAATTTTTCTTTCATTTGTGGCTCATTTAGCGCCTAATTAAGACGCCAGTATTCCCTTTAGTGTGTTGCGATAGCGCTCGAAACAAACACTCACCCCCTTCCCTTCTTAAAAAAAGGAAACGCTTTAAAAATTTAAATACTTCTCTTGTTAACAACATAACTCTTTCATAATTCCATTCTCTCCTCTTCTACCTCTTGCTGGGTTTAGTTTTATCTACATTTTCCTGATAAGCCTCTTTTCTAGTAAAAGGAAGATTTGAGGCATCTCCCCGCAACCCTATGTTTCTGTGTGGTTTTTCAAGGGGGCATCGGATTTGATTAATTTACACCTGCAGCCCCCTCCCCCTGCTTATGCTATAAATTACCCCCCACTATCTTATTTATTAAGCAGATAGTGCAGCAGCTATTTTAAGTGTAATTATTGCGGCGATAAAAGAACCTCGCTTGCATCTCCATTCGGAAGAATCTGATAGTGCGAAGAAAAGGGGGCTGAAATGTGCCCCCCGAGATGTTGTTAATTACGATGTTATGGTAATTAAGTAGCGCGCCTAGGTTACGCACTCTTTATTGCCGTTTATTCTTGCATTTTATCCCGATTAGCTGAAGTTGTTCTTTCAGGCGGTCGTAGAAATTAACCCTAGGGTCGTATGTCTCAGAAGCATTTTGCAGTTTTCTTGGATAACGTATAATTCCGCGGAGGAATATAGTTCTTGCTTCTTTTGCGTTTTGCTTTAAGCTGTAATATGAGCCGACAAGTCGTATATCAGACCTTTTATATTTGAATGTAACATTTTATATAAACTATGCTAAACTGGAAGTGCTTTAAAAATGGAAAAAAATTCTTGATTCATATCCCCGTAGATTTTTACCATTTCTGTAATAAATATTCCGTAGAGGAATATAAGTTTCTTGTTTTGTATTGTACTTTAAATGTCATACATTTATTATTATGTGTAATATTTTCGGGTAATTTCTGTTTTTGCGTATCATTTTTGTTAAAATGCAATGATAGTTCGCATAATTCTGGGAAAAAAATTATATAATAGATAGTTTTTTGGAAAAGTCTTGTTGCTATAAATTTAATTTCAATGAATTTTTTAACTTTTTCTTGCTATGCGTCCGTATGTTAAGAAACAATTAAGAAGTAAATACTTTATTTGTAATGCGTATCTTTTAAAAGAACCTTCTGCTGGATGTTTTTGAAGGATCATTTATTCTTATTCTTACTGAAATTACTTCTTTGTATTTATTATTTTTATCAATCTGACAACTGCTTAATGATTCTTCTACTTAGGATCGCAACACAGATCGTGAGTAAAGAAAAATTTCTCTGAGTTTTGGAATATGATGTTTAATCATAGTTGTTGATAAAAGAAGAGAAAGAAGAGTTAAACATTAAGCCATAGAGAATTTTAGCCATCCTCATACATGGAATCTTAATTTCCTTCAGGATACAGGACCAACCATAAAATTTTGATATTATTTCGCCAAAAATATTTTCCTTTAATTTTCTTCCGTTCTTTTATTTAAAATGAAACATTTGGCGTTTTATTATGAACCATTAATTTGAGATTTGGAAAAGGTTCTTCAGAATACAATTAAAGTGGTCATTCGGAATCATTTGCGATTCTGGCCTAAGAAAATCGGGCTTCAAAGGATTAGAACTCAATCAAACTTTTCATCGAAGCTCTTGCGTATCATTTCGAGCGCGCTTAGATCTATCGGAGCCGCTCGAGGGATGCTGGGAAAAGGCAGCGAGGGTTTTGGGGAGTGGAATGGTCAAGTGGGCCCAATAGTCTAATCTGCGGATCGGCATGGCAAGATGTTTACAGCGCGGCGGCAACTCTTTCTAGGAAAGCATCGCATCGAACTACGCACGGCGTCCGAGCTAACCACTGGCTATTGTATTATAGCGGGGACGACACCCGCCCAGCCAGCAACCGATGAATGGCGCAAACATAAGGAGGTCCAGTCTGTGCCATCTGATGATGAAGCTGATGAATTCGGAACCGATGATCCCGACTTCCTAATTCTCTTTGGGCTTTTGCATTCTTAGGGCGGACGGGGAATTTGAAAGGGTTCGTTAATGCCCCTTTTAAAGCGGCCGGTCGCCCAGAGACCGTCTTTGGAAGGGTTGCCGTGGGGAAGGAGGCATGCTTCAAAAGCGTTTAGAGCTCTGCGCTACATCTTAACGGACAGCACAATGGACCGTCCCCGAAATGGCGCAAACTGTTCCTTAATGCAGAGGCGTTTGTTCTGTCCTTTTATTCTAGAATCTCGTTCCAAGGATGTAAGAACAGGAAACTTTGGGATGATTAATCCAATAAATATTCGCATGTTAAACAAGCTTCAATATAAGGAATTTAAATTTCGCTATATATTTTATGATCGTCTTCGTTAGTTTATGCTCAGTATTTTTATAAATTTCGCTATATATTTTATGATCATCCTCGTAGTTTATGTTCAGTATTTTAGGCTTTCCTTGTCTTTAATTATACGCAGTTGACATTCACTGATTTGAAAAATCGCATTTTAAATATAATCAAGAAGGCTTCCAAGTAAAGAAAAATCAGTCACAGATGTGTAGTTCTGGCGAATATGAAGCTCCTTATCATTTTCGTTTCCCACATCGAGTAGTACTTCCTATATTCTGCGCTTCCTTTAGTTTAAAATGTTCTTAAATATAAAAGTTAAAGCTGTTCAATGGCTCTTTTTAGGGGACAGCGATTGAATATTTTTTTACTTCGATGTATGAAAGTTAAAGCCCTTATTTAAAGTATCTTATAAAATGTCATGTTTAATTTTTAAAAAACCCTTGGAAGAAATGGTTAAAATATTTCGTTCTAGCATGTTTCTTACAAATAAGAACATATTTTTTTCTTTCTTTCTAGCTTGTACTTTAATCAGCAGCAATGTATCCTGTTTTTCATATTCCCATTAAATATTTCTAATTTTTATGTTTTGAAACTATTAATTATTCCTTAGTCTAATCCTTCGTCAACTTGGCAGAGAATCAATCATAAGTAGAAGAAATTATTTTACATTCTCCTTGAGTCGTCAATTCTAAATTCTTAAATTTCTTCTTTATACTTCGGACCAAACACGTTTAAATTGGCAGCAGTAACCTCATTCACTCTTTCTTATTTTATTCTGAAGATATTCGTTAAGAATTCTTTCCTACTTTTCTTTTCTTACATCATGATGTGTTGGGGAAAAAGACGGTATGGCGTTTGGCTTCTTTGCAAATGACTGCAGTAAGCGCCTCTTATTCTGATCAAGTTTCTTCTGGGCTGTTTTGATAACATTAAATTATGAGGAAAATATATCCTTCAAAATAACAATGGAACTAATTTTGATATAAATAGGTTCTTTCACAAAATTTTAACTAGGAAAATGTGGAAGTTTCTTTATAAACTGTTCGTAGCAAGGTTCAATTATGAGCTGTTTGTAACATTTCTGGAAATTATTTCCCCAGTGCTGTACTCCTAAAAGCGATAGTCAAAGGCATTCCTCACTGAAAGAGAACATGTCAATGTAAAATTAAAAATTAGGCCAAAAAAAGCAAAGTTGAGATAGGAGTTTTCAGGGTATTTTGTAACCATAAAACAAATTAATTATGCAGAATTTCTTTTCTCCTGCAGAGCATCTGATCATCCTGTAAATCGACACAGTTTATTCGAAACTATCCCAAGACTAAGTTTGCTTTCTTGCTTAGTTATAAATGTTTGACTAAAATCGAAATCTATATCTTCGCTTTCGATTATTTGCTTCGAGACATTTCTCTGTCATTTAACAATTTTTATAATCGATTTTGATCTTACTTGGTGACTTTTATTTATTGACTTTATTTCAATTTAAAAATCATTGATTCTATGATATTTTGATCATATGACCCGAACTATTGATCAGAGTAGGCGAAGTATTTTCCATGTTTTCGTGTGTACAAACGGGCAGAACTTTGGCGATTGGATTACAACACCCGAATGATAACAGTAGACGCGATCACATTTAAACGGTGTCTACTGTAAACTGTCTTTTATTTAGTGTAGACGCTTGTTGATGTTCGGCTGAAAACCATTTTGTTTATATTTTCTATACGAAAAAAAGGAAGGTTTATATTTTCTGCGTGAAAAAAAAAATATGTTTTGTTTACTATTTTGAGAATATTATAACTTGTTATGAATTAAAATTCTTTTTGTATTCTCAAGAGAAAAATTATTTATTTTCTTTTTCTCTTTCGAATGTGATGTATTTCGAATAAAAGGCACATAATTTTCTTTAGAAGTTACCTGCAGTTACCTTAAGAGTTTAAGAACAGCGATAAATATTTATTCTTTTTATTACAATCTGAGTTTTATGCTGTGTCCCACGTTCCTAAGGCGGTGCAATAAAATAAATGGAAAATTTTAGCAATAATAATAAAAAGCTTTTGATAGAAAATACCGGAAGAGAAAATTAACTGCAACAGTTTCATATAAAAGGTAAGCAAAAGGTTGGCATTAGAAGTTGAAACTGAATGCCTGAAACTGCAGCATTAAAAACTGAACACTGAATTATCTAAATTAAAAGTTTAACATCTAGAATGATGTTGAAAATTTAACAATGATTCTAAAATTTAGTTAAAGCATTGTTGCAATGAAATAATCTGTATTCGTAGGAGGAAAAGTAGCAGAATATAAAATGTAAATTCTTGTATGTTAACAGTTTTACATAAGGTAAAATTATTTGATATATAATGATGTGGCCGCAGACTTTAAAATAAAAGTTATCACTTTATTCAATTAATAAACAATTTTTTCCATTAGATTCACATATAATATGAATTATAGGTACTCCAAAAGGTCTGTTAAGATTACGAACATAAAAAATCGATCAAGATCGGGAAAGCTTTAATCTCTCCAATGATTCGAGCTTTTTGTTGCAGTTTTTACAAAATATTAAAAAAATCGATTTCATTGTCTGATAGGAATGCTTTCTTTCGTTGTCTAAATATAACGATACATTTTTAAAGCATTTGATTGGTAGAGGGATGACACCGATATAGAAATGCGATGTTGATTGGCCATAAAGGAAATGAATTTATGAGATACGCGCAGAGTTCACTGATCCCATAAAAAGACCAGAGACGTTTTTCCTCTTCAGTGACTTGTCCATTATGAGATTGCTGATTCCTCGTTTGTATATATATTTTCAAAGTTGTCTAACTGAGAAACAACGAAATCGTTCAGAGACAAATGAACAATTAAGGACCATTATATTTTTATAAAAAGGATTATATTTTCATATGTAAACTCCTAGATATTCTATCCATTCCATTCCCATGAAAGAGCATAACTGTTCGCATGTGATAGTTTAACTTCGAATATGTGTGTGGGGGGCTGTTTGAGTGTTTTTTAATTGACTATCAAGACCTTTGTTGTATTTCTGTTTTCTGCAGACGCAATAGTTATTTCACTTCTATTTGAAGGAAAAAATGGTTGTGCTTGAAGCATTAGTTTCTTCAGCTAAAAAAGAAGTAATTTCTTAACACTTTCAAATTTTAACATAGACGAAAAATGTTGATATTATGGTGTTTTAGAGTATTTCATTAATTTTGCTTAAATTTTATTCATCATTTCAAAGAACTGGATCTTCAAAACTTTTTAACTCAAAAATGAATCATATCTCAATTATTTAAAGGTACTGCATTTGTATGTAAGATGCTTCACTTACCAAATCGATTAACTCCATTTTTTGAATTTTATTAAATTTTAATATCAAAGCACTTGATTGGCTCCGAATTGTATAACTCAAAGAATAATAAGTATTAATACCACTAAATGACAAAATCGTTTTAGCCATTTATAACAAATAATTTATTTCAGAAGCCAATCTGATTAACTCCATGCTTTAATGTATATATATCATAATAAAAATCTAGTTAACCCACTGCGCTCTTTTTCCTCTGCTTGAAGTTTATTGAAATTGCTTCAAAGTACAGAAATACAAGCTGAATCAATTTAAATGAAATTTCTGGTAAGTGCACACAGTTACTTGCCTAATGCTTCACAATTTGCTGTTGTAGAATCTCAAGCAAAAAAAGTCCAGAACATTTTATCGCCAGATGATTGGTATAATATAATAAAAACCTATAACAAGAAAGCACCGTTTCAAGTGGTTCAGATAACGCATCAGGATGTTTTCTTTGAAAGTCCTTTAGAAAATTCTATCAGTAACAGAAAGGTAACAGTTACAAGGATACCAGTAAATTGGTTCGAAATGCACTAGATAAAATTAGAAAAACCGAAACCTCACCTCATACAGTTCAAATGTGACTTGATACCGAACGATAGCAAAGATACCGAACGATTTGTGCGTGTGTACCGAATTTAATGCCATTAATATAAGAAAATGTGTAGTAGACAGACCACCATGTCTGAAAAATATAGACTAGCCTTTATTGCATCCAACACATAGAAGTATGACAAGAGAAAAGGGGAAGGATATGATGGATTCGTTGAAATGCCGGGAGATCAAATACAGCTGACGAAGAAACTATCATTTATATTGATGATAAATCAATTTAAACAAAGTAATAATACTCGTAATATTATGTAACAGTAACAGAATAGTTATTATTCATTTCTGCTAAAATCTTTAATAAAACATATATGTATTTATATAATGAAGTTTTCCGTAATAAAGAAATAATTCAAAGAAGACTGAATTTGAAATAATAACTTTCTATCACTTGCCAAATCGATTAATTCCTTTAATCACGAAAAAAAATTGTTGTAATAATAATTATTACTCCATGGATATTCTATCTTATACTTTCTATATTGATTAGATAAAAGATGTGTCTGCAGTAACACAGTCTACATCGTATTTTTTAATTTGTAATTTAAAAATAATTTTTAAAAAATATATACTGTTCTATCATTTTTCTCAACTTCTTGTTTTATGGTGTTAATCGATTTGGAAAATGAAGCATAAATGACAATGTTTCTTGCTCTTTCTTGCATATTCGCTTTAACTGAGCTTTTCATTTTGATTCCAGAAGTTTCATTTCAGTACATGGTCCTAAGTGTATGACAGAATACTTGCAATTTGAATATAAATGATATAGAATGAATAGCCATTTTAAAATACCTTATCAATGGAAATTTTTAGCGAAAGTTAGTCAAAGCTAGATATCGAAAATTCACTGTAACGTCCAACTAATTCATTTACACATCAGACTGGCATCCTTTTAAAATATTCTGTGCCAGATTCCATCCTCATTTCCTTTCCCCCAAACCTCCATCGAACACTTTGCCATTAAAGATCTTCGTCTCCTCCAAAACTGAGTTAGTAAGTTCTGAATTCGTACATCATGTGTGAAAAGTTCGTAGGTGAAAGCTAAACTCAGTTAGCTTAGGCAGAGGTCCATTCCTAATCGATGTCTTTACCTTTAATTCAATTCGGATCATCAAAAGGAACTCTCTTAACTTGAAACAGATAGACAATTGCGAGTGGGTATGGTGAATGGTACCAAGCAGTTACATTCTTCATTTGGAATTAAATGTCCATTTCAGTTGGTTGGATATTATTTGATGATATACGAGCACCAGATTTTCCAGTTGTAATGCTTATTTTGTAAAGAATATTTTCTTAATCTGCAGAGTTAGTACCAATTTCAAGCAAGGAGTGGTACAGATTCAGCCGTATCCTAATTTTAGATGATACCTTTGAGCATAATGCTTTCCAATTAGGGGGAAAGGTCTCTTTGAGAACGGTTATACTTTGGAACCTTTGACACCATCAGGGGGCCACTAATTACTCCGCGCCGCGAAATCTCACCGGCGAGTTCGTCTTAAACGAATTCGCTTTAACGAAGTTTTCTAGCCTCTTCTCTCTTCGCCCTTACCTCCTCGCACCTTTTCCGTTTAGAAGCCGTGAATTATCTGTGTCTTAATTCGATTGTCCTGGTCGGTAACTGGAAAAGAGCTGGTACGTTGAAATCAGATTTTGAGAAAGAGGATTCTTAGTGGATGGCAGTTGCAGTTAGGGTTGTGAGGAGAAAATGGTTTTCGAACGAAGACAGACACTTTTCACTGCTTTATTTAGACTCTTCCACTTACCAGTCTGCACTTGTAAAAGTCATGCAGAGGACCTTTGAGACAAAATCCGTCTTTACTAGTATTTGTCTCCTATTTATGGCATTTTTAGTGGCCGATATGTTCATTTTGATGTCATTGGCCTAAAAGAAGAACTTTTCTTGCTGGCATAAGTAGGGTTTGGGAAACACATTCGCTCCGTAAAAATAACAAGTGTTTTGTACTCCCTTCTTTGCTTCTGTAGCGAAAGCGCTGTATCAGAATTTACTGCCATATCTATCTGTGTTAAAGCTGAAAACAAAAATGTGCAGCTGTATTTTCCTTTTCCATATTTCCCTTTAATTTGATTGTACCTTTAATTAAAATTTTAATGACTCTTTTTAGTATTTTTAACTTACTTGTGAATATTTACCCCGCTGTAGCAAGTGCACCCGTGGATTTGTGGCTAAACCAAGAACGTTGGTAATTTTTTTCGAGACGGATTCGGTAGCAAAACACAATACCGCATGAGTAGTTTTATAGGTCTCCCCTTAAATAAAATAAATACATTTCTCCTGGAGAGTTCTTCACGAAGATGGTAGGCTGAGATGATAGGATACGTAGATGGTAGGCTGAGAGCCTCGTATGCTAATTACGTATCTATTAAAGGAATTTATAGCATTGAAATTAAAATACAAAATATGAATTAATGCAATTAATACTATCAAGAAATTTCTATTTTTTCTTATCATCTACCTGGATTTGAAAATAATGAACTCCAGTTCTGGTTGAAAACGTGCTCTTATTTCAGGAGCAAAGCAACGCAGTTACCAACGACGGCAACGATTGTCGATATCCTGTCGGTAGTCGAAGCTGTAAATGCAAACTGGGCAAATTTGCCATTTAGTATTTCTAGAAATATCTTGTTAAAACGAAGTGTACAATTGCGAGGGAAGTTTAATAATCTAATCGCCATTCTACTAACTTAAATTCTTTAACATTTATTTCCTCCTAGTCTTATATTTTCATGATTAAATATTTATATAAGGATGACACAAATTTATGTCAGAATTCCGAAAAACAAAGAATATTATCTTTCCAAACCACAGAATGTAGTACGTACATGATACAGACGGAAAGATGCAAAAAGATTGTTGCCTCCGTCTTTTAAGAACGTTTATTGATTAATTTATATTGCCAGATTTCAGATGGAATCTGCACTTACTGCGAAGTAATCTCCAAAGATTCCTCCCCGCACGAGAAGGAGCGGGAAATCCAGTGTTCTTCATTAGATTCTTATTATCTCGGTCTCGTGTTACAGATTAACTTTTCCACCTTCCTTCTCTTCCCATGATTGTCTTCATGAAGATGCACACCCCATCTTAGCGCAGTTTGATTTCAGAAAATGTGAGCTATTCCGCCTTCTCGAGTTTTAGCGAGAAACTACGCAACGCCCATTTACACGAGCGTCTGAAATTTGAATTAGCAAGCGATAGCAATACTTAACTTCGTGTTGCTAAGAATTAATGGACAAGTTAGAGTAAAGAAAGCTAATCAAATTCAGATCTTGGAGGCGTGTGATTAGAAAGTGGAATGTGGCTAATGGAATATATTTACTTTTTATTGCTACCCTGTTGTTCGTTAAAATAAACATTTAGAAAGCAGGTCTTAAAAAAATAACATCGCGCATAAAGGTGTGACTATGTTTAATTCCTCTGTGACACTTTCCCATGATAATTAATTCTGAATTCTTCAGCTCAGATAATCAATAGTTTCATAATGTCTGTTAGTATATGGTTTATTATATTTCACCCAATATCGAGAAAAAAAATTTTAATTCTGAGAGAAATATGTTCCTTAAAATTATTTTGTGCGTGTGTAGGAGGTAACGCAAAAATTCGTCCCCTGGTGATAATGATGTTCATTTCTTCCTGTTTCAGGTAATCTCGTATATTTTGCAGCATGTGACAGTCGCATTATTGATTTATTGCACAAAAGGCGGGAATAATTTGTTACATATAAGTAAGCTTACCGAGAACAAAGAATAATGGTTTTTTACATACAACAAAACTTAGCTTACTTTATTTTAAAAATTACCATACATGTGGAAAATTTTACGTCACTCTATTTATACATAATATTGTAAATCCTACCAACATACTATTCTTCATGTGTATTCTATCACAAGAAAAGACAATACAAAAAAAAAAAGAAAGAAATTAAAAGAAAAATCTAAACTGGTTCAAATTTGAACGGTCGCCCAAAGGGGATTGTTAAGGTTTTTTACGCTCTCGCTGAGCTTGCAGTCTGCCAGTTTTGCTATTAAACCCACTCCATTTTTTGGGGGGGGGCTTTATTGTTAAGGATAATTTTCTTCTGACTTGCGCCATATAATATTTAACAGCAAAATCACGAAAATTTTAAAAGCAGCATAGCAGCATATGTTTAGAATTCCCGATGCAGTGTTAAGTGCTGGCATACATTTTCCTATTTTTTCAGTCTTTTCTCAGTTCATTATATTAATGTTCAGTTTTCTTAATTAGGTGGCTTGCAAAATTCCTTTTGTTTTTTATTATTAACATTCTGTGTGTTAACTTTATTTATTAAATATCATATTCTTCGAACTTACTCCACATAAAATTCGATTCCACAGCAAAATCACAAAATATTGAAAAGCAGCATATCTTCAGAATTTTCAGGTAGGCAGTCTCGCGCACTGGAGATTTAAAGGTTTTTTTCCGTGAAGCGTTGCCACTGCTTGCTTTGAAATCTTTGAGTTTGTTAATCCAAAATTCATTAAAATTTTACAAAATATAAAATTTGAAATTCAAACTTCGGGCTTCCAGGGTCGCATGTTCGGGTGGAGGACTACGTTATTCAAAATTTAATGGCCTTAGTTACCGTCATTTTTTTCACAGTGTGAGCAATGATATGATCATATGTGAAGATTCTTCATTATTTAATTTCTTTTAAAATAATAGAGAGTGAAAATATTTTATTCCAACAACTTGAAAAATGATTCGCCGTTTATAGTGCACGTTTCCAGACTAATAGCCGTTTCAGGCTAACATCCTTTTGGGTCAAAAAGCAGGGTCTTGTGAGTATTCATTTTTTTTTCTAAATATACGTTAAGGGGCAAGGGGACCGTATGAAAGCTCATACTTCGTAAGTTTTATAAAATTATTTTTTTTTAATTTAAAATGCCAAAATGTTAAATCTGCGTTATTTAAAACATTTTTTGTAATTGGAAGTGTATGTCTACTACCATAGCTACGACCAGCTACACTTCCAATTACAAAAATAAAGAATAAAGGTCGAGTAAGAACATACATATATATATGTATATGTGTAGGGGAATGATTTAATGCGTTTGACGAAGATAACCAAGCTGGATTTCGATAAATCACCAATCTTTATTTTCAAGCATATCAAATCGTTTTCTTAGTGAATGAAATACTTCTATATCATAAGCAGTTACAATGATTTCTTATATACACACGTTAACGGGGATGCGACGTCATTTTAGACAAAGGGGCGTAGCAGCGGAATAATTTTAGCAGTGGCGGAAGCTAGGAAAAGGAATGAAGTGACGTAATTGCCTCGCGTCCGACAATTTAAAATTGTAAAATTAAATGCCTTGTTATTTATATGAGTTACCGACATATTTTAAAATTTCTTCTTCTCTTTGTTTTACTCAATCATCAGTTTAAACATTTTTAAGCATCATATTGTTTTGTGTATGAATTTAGATCACATACTTCGAGTATTTGGTATTTCCTAATGTAAATGAAAAATATGTTATATTTCTTGGCTTTTCCACATTTTGAAAAGACTTTCAATCAAATATACGAAGCGGGATCATTCCTTAATTATTGATGATTTTGTGGAAAAAGACTTAATTCCCCTTGAAAAATCGGCCTTCTTCCGTGGGATCAATAATAACTAATTTTCTTTTGATGTGTATTTTTAGTACTTTCAGTTTTTATTATAAATTCCATTATAATTTAAAAGTTCTGTTAAGTAATTTGTTTTATTAATTATTAGTCAAAAAACAAAAATCAGCGTTATATTTGCAAATTTTTCATTACTATTGGATAAAAGATTGCTTTTAACTTTTGCCGTTATATAAGTACATGCTTATTAAAGTTATGTAAGAATCCTATGATTAATTTTGAACTAATATTAATTTTGAAATAACGCTTTTGAACTAATAGTCATTTTGAAATAAAGTTTCGTAGAAAGATTTATTATATTACACTTTGGAATACAAAAGTGGAAAAAAGGAGATTTAAGGGTCTATTACAAATTAAAGTTTTGATTTATCTTACAAGTGTTCACTTTAAAGAGAAGTACTGAGATAAAAATACAAAATCACAACAAAAATTCATCACTGAATTCACAACATTCATAAGGATATCAAAACTGGAAAATATGACTAATATTTTTCATTGAGATACCAAAAATTAGACTCGTAGTTATGAGATTTATGCCTTTTAATTTTTATTCTAAATGTGTAGAGTCGTTAAGCTTTTTTGAAGCAGGAGAGATGAAAAATGTGCAGCGCCGTCGCCGGGACTCGAATCCTAGAACTCTCGAATACATGTCGAGCATGTGTTTAGAAACGACGTCTCAGATATACTGCAGCTGTGCTGTGAACCATAGAAAAGTTACTTTCTAAAAGGATTCTGAATTTCTTGTATGAACTTTCGAATTCCTTTGATATTCATTTAACGTTATACAATATTCACTTTACAGAATTGTGAATAGATTTCTTTCACAGATTAAGAAGGCATAATGTATTTCTAAAATCTTTATTATTTACATCGCAGTTAGGAAACTGACTTCTGCCGTTTATTTTCTCTGTTTACTGTATATGAGAAGAACTAAATGATTTACATTCTTTTCAAAGCTAAAATTGCATTGAAAATCATCGTCCGATGAATGCTAATGAGTCGTTCTTTTACCAACAGGGAATTCTTCTATATACAAATGGAGAAGTACGCTCGGCAGGCAATGAGCGAAGGTATCAAGACATCTGAAGATCTGAAGGTGAACACAGATTCCGAATTACTGCGTGTTCTCAATCTACATTATAACAGAAACAATCATATCGAGGTAAGCTAAAACATTTAAAAAATTTCATCATCAAAAACTGTTTATGTACTTTTTTTAAATATATTAACATGTCAATATAAGCGAGCAACATATGACTTTTTAAAATTTTGGCTAATTTATAGATATGGACAACAGGTTTCTTATTCATCCTACAAGAAATTTTACTTTTCGTGCTAAGATAGTTGAGTTGGTGCTAGTTTACAGTCATATCAAACAGAAATTGGAATGTTTATAGATGTTTTAGGAAATTGTCAGTATATAATAACTAATATTTATTTAATTAACGATTCAGCTACACTCTCGTCTTATTTGCTGAAGAATGTGCACTGGACTGGTTGACTAGAAATGATGCATAAACTAATATGGCCATCCACCGCAGTGACTCTAATCGAAATTCTAGTACGCGTGTAGACAAACTGAAGGCTTTGTCGTCGATACATTACCGAAATAATCCAGCTTCTCTGTATAAATCTGGAAGTGTTAGAATCATGCGTCTTACAAATCCCGCGCACTCCTAATTAGATTTCCAATCCAAACAGTAAGATTTATAATGATATGAGGTGTTTAAGGCCACTGTTGCATTTAAGATAAGCTTTCTCTCCCGTAGGTTCAGTGCTGTAATTAAGCTGTGTATGTGATTCTCAGAAAATCGGGTAGAAATCACATAAAATTATGGTTTCTTAATAAGCACTAATAACTTATTGCTTATGAATGCGACTCAGCGTATGCAGTACACATAACTAACAAGTAATTGGTTAGATTAATTTGTTAACTCTTTGATATACTCATGTATTTCCAAATCCGGCAAGCAAAAACGTAGTTGTGTATATATAATTAAATGCATTGTTTGTGATCAAATCTCGTTCTGTGTTAACAGATAATGGAATTACAGCTAGAAAATACGAAGTAATTCAAAATAACTTTCGCCAGTAAACTAAAACGATGTATTTTATTTGCTGTCACTAGGGGTTTGCTGTAAAAAGGATTCTAGTTGTATTTATATGCAACAGTCTGTCTTGGATTTTTTATTAACTTTAATTGCGTGTTCTTATTATAGATTTATGTGCCATTTCGTGATGACTGTCTTCTGTTTATATGTACTGTTGGCTCTTAAAACTGATGGGCCGTAAAACAAGCACACCACAAGCCTGGAATTTGCATGGCAAATAAACAGAACATGCTGAGATATGCAAGTGATTAGAATTTTTCTTTATGCGCAGATTTCAGGTACGAGCCGTGACAGCTCGAAGCAATATCAGAAAGCATACTGAATGCTAATTTTTCACTCAGAAATCGCATTTATTTGTTCTCTTTTATGTTAGAGGTCGTGCTATGTCTCGTATGAGAAGGAGAAATTCATACCACCAGTCTCAGAATTCTGTCGCCGGGAAACTGTGGCCTATCATAATGTGGATTTTTGTGCCGTGCAAATGCTATTCATTTCTCTCGAAATTCAGAGATTGCTATGAAAATTTTCGATCGATGTGCCAAAGAAAGACACAGAAAATGACGTGCGGAATCTTAATGCCCGCCGTCATCAACGCCCAAGACGATAGACATCATGTCCACGTCGCTGTAAGGGTCATAAGCCATATCCGATACTCTGAATCATGGAACTGGGTACGTTACCAGATATGCACATCTACAGTGCCACTATGCGTGCATTGCTACAGATTGTCAGAGAGGCTGTTATTACTTATTAGTACAAGAACCAGCGCCTATAATGTCGCGTTCGACAGCATGCATGTGACATCGTCTCTTTTTTTTTATGAATTCCTCTTTTGCTTACTGCATCAGAATGGCCGTTTCCGTGTAGGAAAGGCACTGACGGGACCACTGGGAACTTACATTCCCCATCATCAAACAGCGAATGGAGCTTGGAATGGTATAGATGTAGTTCGCTATGTTTACTGTTCGCTCTTATTCCATGTATTCAGTATTTTGGACGGCCGCACTCACACTGAGGTTTAAATACTCTTGACCGCGCCATATCTCCGTGCCTCATATTTCAACAAGACAGTCGAGACTGTATGTTCCGACGCTGTCATACGCTTCTTTAATACACAGGGTGTTAAAAACCTGTCTTACTCGGTGCGTTTCTATTTCTTTTAGGAATTATCTGATCAACAAATGCAGAAAAAAAAGAGTGCGATAATATACGTAAAGGAATTCTGGCATAGCATTAAAACCGCGTGAACTGCAGTTATTACCCATCATACGAACAGCAACTGTAAATCCCACCCATAGTCTATTCCACTCCATGGCCAGTTGTATAACAGCTGCTGCTGTTGCCATATTCAAATGTTCGGGATATTAGATGTTCTGTACTTTAAAATTACCTTGAATTTTACTCATGTCATTCTTCCAATGTAATTTATTTTTAAAATAAATGTGATGCTGCAGGCTGCTTTCTTACATGCCCTAGCAATTTTAATGACCAGCTATATGTGTTACAACACATCATCAAGAGGTATATATGTATATTAATAATAAAGACTTTTTGTTCTCTTTTTAAATCAATAAAACGTCGGTCGAGTTTTTAATATCAAAGAGGATAACAAAACCCCATTTCTCTTCTGTAACTTAAAATATAGTCGTTTAGGTTATAATAATAGTATAATAATTGGTATTTTAGTATGTTTAAGTTTATCTAATGTTTTATTTCTCTTACAGGCTCCAGAAAACTTTCGGTATGTGGTCGAACAAACTTTGCGGGAGTTCTACAAAGCCCTGGTGGCCGGTAAAGACTCCGAGCAATCCTGGAAGAAGTCCATCTACAAGATCATCGCTCGTATGGACGACAATGTTCCCGAATATTTCAAATCCCCGAACTTTCTCGAAACGTTAGAGTGACGATGGTGGAACTTGTAAATCCCGTGCCTTCTTTGGACTTCATATCGATACTTGAATGACAGAGACCGATAATCAGTACTCACGAGTACTTCAAGTTTACTGAAAATTTCAAATATTCAAATGTGCGAAGTAAGATCAATTTTTCCTGGGTACTGCTAACAGCTTGAGGATGGAGTGCACTTTGAACTAAAGTACAATACTTCGTCATCGATGCAGTCTTTGTAGAAGTTTCATTTCAAAAGCTACCAGTTACACAGAGAACGATTTCTTTAAAAAAAATCTGTTACGCCACTGTTTTGTTAACTGTTGTGGATATACTGGCACAAAATTTTACGTTACTCTACGTTTGATAATGAATAAATTTTGTTGAATATTTATTTGATAAATAAAAAGAACAAATAATCTGAGCTACGCTTATTCATGTTTTATCGACTTCTTAATTTTTGTGACATTCTAAGGGTGCGCAATCAATCCTGCTTACTCTGCCACGAGCATTCCAGCGTCGGGACGTTTTGATCCCACTGCTGTTGTCAGCAAACACAAAGGGAAGAGTCTCATGAAGCTGTTAGCCTTACCCTATTTGGAGACTATTTATGATTGAGAATCAACAAAACAGAAAACGCATATCCATTTTTTGCTGATGCTGATCTTCGGATGAACTCTGTCACGAGTGATGCACGAGACACATATGTAAATATTCTAAAATTTCTGTGGAGGCCCTTCGGAACAAAACAAAAACAGCCAGCTGAATGTTAATCACTTTAGGAACAGTTGAAGAAGTGGCAAACGTATTCTAACGAACGTCGATGTTTGCATTAATTTTGAAACGGTTATTTATATTTAAATCTCAAATTTTAAAATACAAATTGTATTGCATATCTTGATTAATAACCTATTTAGTTTAAACTAACCAAGGTTAGTAATTAGAATTTTAATTCTTAAAATATTTATTTAACTTTTTATTTTAAACGTTATTTCAATAACTTAAAAAAAGATTTCAGGTATGGAAAAATAAATTAATTTCTTTCTTTAATTGCTTTCTTTTTAAATTTTTTATTGTTAAATTTTTTATATTAATGCATTAATATGAAGGCAATATAACAGTGGCATATAGAATGTTCAAAGTGTGACATTCTTTTATTAATTTTTGCTTTTAATTTGATTCAAATAATGTAAAGATTTTGTGAACTGAAACTATTTAATGGAATTAATTCGCATTTCATTTAATGAAAAAATCATTAACGAATAAATACTGTGTTTTATAATTTTAATTTGCAGTACAAATTGCTTATTTAATACAAATTTAATTGTTCCACTATTATAGTACATAAACGTAATTCATTATTTTAGCTGTTAATAGTTCTATGAAGGTCCTTATGGTCAATACGATTTGAATATCTTTAAACTCCTTCAGCTGTTCCAGGTTTTTGTAGCTATCTGGCTCTTAAACTTCACATAATTTGTTATATATATATATATATCATACTGTTATAAGATTTCGATAACAGTTTCTGCTATCTTCGATGAAAAAGATTTTTTTTTAATCGATGTAGTCAGTTTTTAACGATCACGACAAGAGGTCTAGTCAGTATTGAAGATATCACGTAGACCAGTATGGGTTAAGGGTCACAAAATTTAACTGTATTCATTTATAAAGCATAGTGTCAGCAATATATGTTTAGTTTCGTATTGATAATGTTTAAGTATTATCATATGTATGATAAAAAAGGCCTTTTCTGTTCACCTTTATTCAATCGTATATTTTCTCTATATCTGGATCTGCTTTATATGCAATTTTATTTTACAAAATTAACTTTGGAAAGATTTTCGTATGTTGCGTGTTATAATTAGTAAGAAGTTCTAAAGTGATGATACTAATACTGTAAAAGAAATTAAATTTAGAGAGTTATCATTAAAATATATATATATATTTGCGCGACTGTTGAATAATTGTTAAAAAATTGGTGAAACGAATCGTTGAACGTTGACGCAACAGTACGTTAAAAGTTTCCTGTTAAAATTTCACCATCCATATTAAATTAATTTATAATTTTTATTAATTTTAAATATTTATATGATTCATATTCTTGCTTCATTAAATTTAGTTTTAAAAATTAGTTTATCGAATTGTAATGACATACAAGAAAAATGAAATACATACAAGAAATGTGAGCTAATTTATAAATTATTTCTAAACTAATATTATTTGGTCTTGAAAATTTTTTAAAAAGTTTATATATAACATATGACAGTTACTAAATACGTTTAAGGCATTAAGTCATCTTTATTGTAAGTATTGCGTATTCATATTAAATAGTATATATATATGTACAATTTTTTACATGATTATGGAGTATCTAGACACATATCATGTTATTAAGAATACTTGAAGTGTAATAATAATTATTATTTCTCAAGAACTTTTCTTGGATTAGTTTTATGTTAGGAAAGCTGAAATAAATTTGCCTCTCAATAATTAAATCGCTCGGAATTATTTCATTCATTCGTTGAATCGAGGAAACTAAAAATTATCTTCGCTTCCAAAAGAAGCATTTGCTTTTCTGTTTCTCAATGCGATATTACATAAAATAAGTCAGCATAATCTCTTAGCCTTTATTTTCATTGTGAGCTAGTCATGTATGACATTTTTCTCCTGAAATATAATTTATTGCTTTTTATTGTATTCATTTTTATTTGTATAAAGTCTATTATATATTTACGTTATTAGTATTATTGTAAAAACTGCAGCCCATGATGTATGAATAGGTCTGAGTTCTTTTTTTTTAGTATTACTTTTCAACCAAAGAAATAATTATATATTTTTATGATTTCTGGAAGCGCTATCAGAGTTTCGGTATGGGTATTAAGAAAATGTATTAATTTATATAAATATTTTCTAAACTAAATAACAAAACTGGGGAAACAATCACAGTTTCTTTTCAATAACAAACGGCTTGTTATTGTATTTGACAGATATATATGCAATATTGCTCTGATAGCTCTTTTGCGAATCAAAAGAATACACTGATATGATCTTTTTTCTAGTCAAAGAATCTCCTTAAAGTCATTAGCGGTAAGATTAAACCTGTTTGCATTAACTAAAGCTTTACAATAAGTAAATCAACTTCGTTTAAAAAACGAAATTACTTCTTTATTTTGCATTTACATGAAAATTCAACAGGTCATACGTTCTGATATAAGTTAAAAAATCAGTTAACCAGGTGCTTAAATGCGTTTTGGAATTTATTTCATCGTTTAATGCTTTAATCATTATCAGATTTGAATTCTCCGGGTATATTTTTAAAGATCTTTGAATTTTCCGTGCGCAGTTTCTGTAACAGATTCTAATATATTACTCAGACTTTTATAACGGGTAGTAACGAAATTTTTAAAATAAAGCAAATGGTTTAGGAATGGTAATAATTTAAAATTGTTTTATATCAGTGAATAATTTCCGTTTTTATAACGACGGTGTATCATGAGAATAATAATAAAAAAAATTCCTAATTATATAATTAATTAGGAATTTTATTATTATTTAAAAACAGTTTGATAAATAATATAACAACATAATTTAAACGATTTCCTATTCACTTAAAAGTATTCGGCAGTCTTACATTTTTAACCAAACTAAGTTAAAAGTCTATTTTTATTATTAAAAAGTAGTTTACTGATTCGTAGACCTGCTATTTTAAGCTGATTAAATATAGTTAACGAATAAAAACTATAAATTGGAGAGTAATATTGTTTGTGAAAATTTAATCGCTATGAATTTATCAGTTTAACTGTTGTAAATAGCAGCTATCAATAGGTTAACTATTTGAAGGAATATGGTATTGTTCTTAAGTTTTCAACAATTACATAATATTTTTTAAAAAATGCCTAAGTTTCATTGTAGCAGTATTTATGTGAAAAGTGTCACCAGTGCGTTTTTAGACATAAAACCATTAATAAGAAAATTCGATATTGTATATCCTAACAAAGACGATCCTTGCGAAACGAAAAACCATTTCCTCTTCTGAACTTCTATAAAGCTGTTCTTCTAAATGGCGGACATCCTTTTATTGCAAGCTGGGAACAGCGAATCAAGCAGGATAACTCCTAGACTTCCTTTTTTCGAAAGCTACATCCTCTACTCTAACTTTTGTGGCCTCGTCTTCTGACGTCAAGATCTACGACGTGTTGCCAGTCGTAAGGTATCAATTTACCTCCCTAGAAAATGAATCATTCCTTATTGAAACAATCTTAACGAAATATGTTGGCTTTCATGCGTATAACCGAGCGAATTCTTTTCTATGCGCCTTTATAATCTGCATTAATGAGGTGTAATAAATTTATACGTAAAATAGTTATTACGGAATTTATACATCCATTCAGAAAAAAAAAGAAGAGTATTTAAAATATTTAAATCGTGAAATTCATTTAAAATGCAAATATTCAAATCCTGTATATTATTTTCTAATACATTAACTGGACTTTTTCTTGCATAGTTCTGCTTCGTATGACAATTTATAAATAATTATTTTATTAAATGCCGTTAATTTTGAAATTTAAATTAAAGATCGCAAATTAAACTTTTAATTATGAAATGTTATTAAAAATACTTTAAGAATATTTTTATAGCAATTTCACATTTTTTTAAAGATTTATATAAGTATTTCTTAATTTTGTTGAGTGTCCGTTTAATAAAATTTTGTTTAGATTGTTACTTATGTTTTACATTTACTTATTTATTGTTATTTTCCCCCTATCTTAAATAGATATTATTTTAATTTATTATGCAAGAATGCGCGCTGCTACATTCAGATCTTCCTTTAAAAAACAACAAAACTGAAAAATGATAATACAAAATGTAAGGTTTTTTTTATATCTATCTACCAGATACATTTCTTAATGTGTTTTTTTTTAATTTGATTTTAAAATAAGATTTCTTTGATTGTAGAAATGGGCATATAGTCATATATATATTACTTGGTTATTGATGCTTGATTGGTATGGAATATTCATAAACATTCCCGGTTGTACGAAAAGATATTTAGAAAACTAATTTAATTTCTAAAAATCCAGTGAAATTTGAAGCAAACAAATTATTAATATACAAAGATTTAGTTATGTAAAATATGAAGTTGTATTGTAATATTGATAAATTATATTTTATTGTCTTTCATTGGTTTATTTATAGTAATGTGTTTTATGTAATCTATTTTATATAAATATTGTTTAGCTTTTGTTACATTCCATCCCTCTGTATTTAAATTACTTTTTTTAATCAAAATACTAAGGTAAGCAGAAATACCAAAGAAAGAAATGTTTCGCGATGCCACTAGTCAGTAAAAATACATGAGATTTTCCTGGACTGAAAGGAAAATGCATATTATTTGGTGAAAGATTTTATCTTCAGTTTATGAAATGTGGATAATTAAAATAAAAATACGTATTTCTATGTTGGTTAGTGTAAAGTATATATATTAAATAAATTTAAAGGGCTTGTACAAATTTTTTTCTATATAAAATTTTTATAGAAAAATCAAATCTTGTATTAGACCTGATTCTGTATTCCTGCCTCGATAGTTGAGCAGTTTTCCTTCAGTATTGTTTACTGGTGTGTGTTTTATTGCACAAAACTTGTAATTATTTTTAATTTATTTTTTTTCATTTTATATTCAATCACCACATCATAGAATAGGAAAGATGTAAATGAGAAATTTATCTATAAATATGCTATTTGCACTCTATGGAAATGTTTTTTCATCTATTGTACATCCTGAATACTTAAAGAAAATTCATATAAATAGTTTGTATTTACAAACTTTGTATGTTATTTAGAAGAATGTTTACAGAGTCCGTTGCACTTTCTAACAGAAGTGCCCGGATGCGATGATGGAAAAAAAGTTCGGAAATTTTATCTGGAAATGTATTTATTATTCGAAGTTTTTCCTCATCAAGTTTTGAACTGTGTGTTATCTGTGAAATTTCTCATCAAGCAAAATTTCATATTTTACTGGCATGTTTCGCTTATCAAATGGCAACTTCTGTGAATGTCATATCACAGCATTGTTCTTTTTTTAAAATGTGTGTACGTGTCTGTTTTTGTCCTTACAATATATATATACATACATATATATATATAGCTCAAATAAATGATTTTTTAAAAATGTTTACTGCTGTTTTCTTTACCGTTCATTTGTTTCCAAACATCTTGAAATTTATTTTTAATAGTTATAAAATTTTTGTAAAGCCCGAAAGGAAATGAATTTTCTCTAAGATTAGCAAACAAAGTTAAAAGTTTATTTCGTGTTCAACGAAGTGCACATCCAGAAAACCACCAATCTAGACCTTAGCTTCAAACGACTGGTGATATCTGAACGCCACCTATACCCAAAAATCATGAAAAGACACCAAAAGCTCAGTACTTTAGGACTGGACCTATGGCAGGTCACGCGTTAGGACCGAAAAACGGAAAAGAGAAAGAAGCGATTCGTAGGCTACACCCCAATAATTCATTCCAATCAACATCAATAATTTCCATGATCTTTTAAAACACCAGACGTACTGAGCTGAGTCCACGAACTTTAATTATGAACTTTTGACTGAAGGATCTCAGCCCATTACAGTCTTACCTGTAACAAATATCCTCACATAACAAGAATCAGATATTCCAGTATATTAGCAAAATCAAATCCCATATATTTCTTTTGTTTCTAATAGGATTCTGAGTCTTAAGATACTATAACTTCATGCCGTTATCTTTCTTATTTAATAAATATATTTATAATGATTAAGAAATTTTTAGTAGCAATATAAACACTAGAAAATCCCAAAGCATAATGACTTTCTATCCATTGAAAAAATGAGGTCGATTATAAATTCTTTTTATCTCTATAGTACCGTAAAATTCCAGTTATCCGGATTGTTTGTTCTGCTTTTTAGGTCAAGTGAAAATGAACTCCATGTTAATTTTTTACTCCATTGACTTTTTATCCATTTAAAGACTTTCTGACTTTCTTTCCATTGAAGACCATTCTGACTTTTTTCCAGCGAAATAGTGAAGTCAATTACAAATTCATTTCTCCTCTATAGTACGATAAAATTCCAGTTATCCGGAACTCAAACTATCCGGATCGTTTGTTCTGCTTTTTAAGCCAAGTGAAAATAAACTCGTTAGTAATTTCTTATTCCATTGACTATTTTTCCATTTAAAGATTTTCTGACTTTCTTTCCATTGAAGACCATTCTGACATTCTTTCAGCGAAATAATGCATATAAATTTATTCTAACTTTCCTTTAAAATAATGAAGTCATTATAAATTTATTTCTCCGCTGTAGTATAGTAAAATTCCTGTATGGAATTCAAATTATCCGGATCATTTGTCCTGCTTTTTAGGCCAAGTAAAACTGAACTCGTTAATTTTTTTATAATATAGCATACATATTTTTAAGAAGCTGTTAAACTAACTAAGATGTACGTGTATAATGTGTATTCAGTATGCTTACAGTGTTTGACAAGTATTACGTTTATAATTATAACAATATGTAAAAATTAATCAAAAGATTGTTGGTATTTTAACTACGCCTAATCATTTTTAAAATATTTTTTGACTTGTTATGGAGATATGGTAAGTTTCTCTTTTCTGAGAACTCTCGAAGCATACCTGGAGATGTTACGTTAGTTCGGCTGAACTATTGAGATATTTAATAATTCTGATATACCATTAAAATTCCATTCAATGGTTCGGATATACAATTAAAATTACTTTCAATGGTTCGGGTATGCTATTAAAATTGCATTCAATAGGCTTGTATATATTCACGCAAATAAAAAAAAAATGCGATGTGAAAGTTTCAGCAAGTTGTAGTCTATCATTTAGAAATGTTTACCATTAAAGCTTAAATATTGTTTTTAATATTTAACAAAAAAAATCTGAATGCTTTCAGGTTTTATATTACGCCCAAAGGAACGTTTTGTGTTTACCGTTTTGTGTGTTACCTTTATTTTTTAACGTTTTGTGTTAAAAAATAAACACAAAACGTTTTGTGTTTTGTGTGTTACCTTTATTCATTAAATATCATGTTGTTCGCTCTTAAACCATAAAATTCAATTCAAAAGAAATATCACAAAATAATTTTAAAAGAGCATATCTTTAGAATTTTTGATACACAGTCTCGCGTGCTGGAGATATTTTTTTTCCGTACAGTCTTGCCATTGCTCGCTTTGAAATCGTTGAGTTTATTGATAAAAAATTCGTTAAAATTTTACAAAATATGAAATAGATATCAAAACAAATTCAGATTCTAAAAAGCAAATTCCGAATTCGGGCTTTCAGGTGCCCAAGTTCGGGTGGAGGACTATATTATTCAGAATTTGATGGCTCTAGGTACAACTGTTTTTTCACATTGCGAGAAACATGCAATACATTCATGTATATTCTTCATTACTTAATTTCTTTAAATATAATTCAGGGCTGTAATATTTGGTGGCAACAACAACAATTTGCAAAGTGAAACGTCGTTTTATAGTGGTCGACGCAAAATGCCAAAACGAAATTAATAGCCCATGAGGACAAATTGCCTCTTTGGGCTAATAATTAATTAATGATGGTATTAAATAATGTTAAAAGAAATAAACATAATTTTATTTCAATTCCACAGAAGCTGTAAACTATCTTCCACCTTATTTGAATGGTATTTTTAATGCTATTAATCTTCGTGACAGATCTATTTATAGAATAGAATAATCACGCAAACATACACGAAGGTTATTAGAAGCATACACGAAATCAATAGCCCCTTTGGGCTAAAAATTAAAAACTGTACACCGATTTTGGCATATAAATGTCAGTTTAGAATCTAAAATCATTTTAAGCTAAGTAATTATAAGAGTCTGTTAATTTAAGAATTGCTCCATAGACCATAAAATCTCATTGCAAAACAACCTGTTCAAAAACGGCAAAAATAAATGGCCGAAAACAAGTTTGGTGTGATAATATTTCCTTGTTGATTAGTGCCACGTGTAGGCTTTTGCGCTTGACAAAGAAAACACTTATTTTTTTTCCAAGATGTAGCTATGCGTTTATTCCGCTTTATCGTCTGCCTATTCACTAGACAAGTATCAAGTATGTCCGTCAAGTGATAACATTTTTTATTTTTCCAGTTCAACAAATCCGCAAAATTACTTAATTTTCGTTGAAATGAAGTATGATAAGCAAAGAAATAAAGTTTTTTACAGTTTCATGGCAATAAATTCTGTAGCCAAATAAATTATTTCGCCTAACGAAAAAAAATTATCTGGATTATTCAGATGCGTGTAGGTCCAGCGAATTAGGATATTTGGCGTTCTACGAAGATTTGTAAGATAGAGAAAAAAAAAGCAAACTTATATGCGAAGTTAAAATGAAATTAGTTTATTCGTAATATCATTCACAAAGACAACAATATTTCTTTGTTCTAATCATTGCAGGATAAAAAGATAAACATCTCCTCTTATTTGTATTATTCTGCAAATAACTTCGTAAAAAACACAATTTCCAGAGTCTAAGAAAAATTAGTAAAAAAATGAAAGACAGGAATATGCAATCTGATCTTCATATCCAAATTCCAATTTAAGTTTTTATCTTGAAATAATAAGTAGGATTAAGATTCAGGTATCACTGATGTTCTTAGCCCGAAATTTCTTCAAATTCCAAGCCAAGCAAAACAACGTAACATAATTTGGGGCTATTGGAGTCAAATAAACCCAAGCTATTACTATGCTTGTAGTACCTATACTTCTTTAAATTTAAAAACAATTTACTTGATTTAATTTTAAAAGTGTATCTTAACTATTTAATTGTAAATCCGTAATGAAAAACCAATAAATGTTAAACACAGTTTTTTATAGTTCATTGAAATAGTTTTTAAATTTCACTTTGATATTTCAGAAATTTCACCTTAAAATATTCGGCAGGTTAAAATATCATTCTTTTGCTACATTTTCTCTAAATACTGCATACCATCATCGACGCCAGGCGAAAAACACGAATCCGTTAAACTTTGTTTCGAGGGAAACTCTTTAAACGCACTGACTCGCAAACTTGGTTATGAGAAAAATCGAATTTTAACTTCAGCACATTGATTCTCTTAATTCACCTTCTTAGAATATCTTAGCTAAGCCAAAAAAAGCCTTTTTTAATATAGTGTAAAAAAATGATGATGTAGAAAATGTATGCAGGTGAAAATAGTCAAAAAAGCAGATTTGTGGTTTTGGCGTGGTGTCGACAAATTGCGTTTGTCCATTGCGTTTTTGTTCCCTAGAGATGTGAATAGTGATAGAATTATTAACTGAAGACAAAAGATAAATATATCGGAATGAAAAATCTCAGACAAAGTTGGATCTCATTCAGAAGGGTTTAGGTTGGTTTGATTTAATTGATTATGGCAAAGTACACTAGGGTTATCTGCCTAAGGGGAGAGATGCCTTCGTGGAAGACTTTCTAAGGGACACTGGCTCGTACATACGTTACACATGGGTTACGAAAAGGAACATGCTGCTATTCCGTTCGCCTAGAATCGAATCCAAGTCGGAACTAGCAGTTGATTCATAGATTTTACCGCTCAGCCGCTGGTGGGCCATTTAGAAGGCAGACAAACTGTACAATAACTCCTATTCATTTTCATTGCGTTATTAAAACAATGTTGGATAATTAATATGTAATCATTAATGACATGGTTATCATTTATCAATTGTTCATTACTTTATCATTTTTAATATGGTACCATTTATTAATAAAATTTATTCATACTAGCAAGGTTTTACTTTTCTGGGTGTTTGTGATAGATTCATCATAATCTGAAAGACGATATTGCTTCTTCTTTTATTTTTATCTAAAACCATTTATAGTACAAATAACTAAATTCCAGATCTTTATAAATAAAATTCAAATCGTTGTATCACCGACGGTACTCATATGATTCATAAAACTACCTCGATTCCGTTGCCAAGAGTCTAAATAGTATTAAAAAGTTTCTTGGCTCATTCTATTGCATAGGTTAATAATATAACTGTAACAAACTAAAGGATTACGTTAATGATATCGTGGAATGGCAACGACTCACCAGTTTCTAGCTCCACCGTTTTATTGTGTCTTTTCATGCTATGTATAGAGGAGATTGAAAAAAAATTAAAACTGGATACATTAAAGAATTCTCATGATTTTTTTTTCTTTTAAGAAAAAATATATGTATACATTTGTTGGCATTCGCTCTTCAGTATTAAATTGTTTTCAAATGTTCGCTCTTCAGTATTAAATTGTTTTCAAATGTGCAAAATTGCCACGTTAATATATTTCTTACCACAATTGTATTATTGGGAGTGTTATCACTAAATTTTACCTTAACCTTGTGAGATTTAAAATTGAAATTAAAAAATATTTAATTATGTATTTCCACCTCTTTCGTTATTTAAAGAAGATTTAGGGGTGGCAGGCTATTAGCAGAACAATCTCTAGATAACTAGCCGCCCACAGCAAAAAAAAAAAAAAAAAAAAAAATTAACAAGAAAAATTCGAAATCTTTACACGTTAAACCTACTACAGAAACTGATTTATCAGTTATTATCCTGATATTCTAAATTGTAAATTTATGAATATTTCTGGTTTCTATTGAGTATTTTCAAAATATTTGCGTTTAGGTAAAGCACTTTTGGCGAACATCATTTTGAAATAAAGTTGTTCATGGTAAACGATAGCAGAATGCATATATAAGAAATATTTGCTGTCTCACCGTTACCAGCTAAAATTTTGAAAACGAATGTGAACTTGCATTCTTGCAATATAAAGTGAGCGAATTGCCAAAAAATTTATCTTTAATAAGAAAATATATGTTCGAGCAGGCATATCATGTGCAAACTAAAGGTGGATAAAAATTTTAATTTCTTTTCAATGAGAAATATTTACTCCTGTAGGCCTATAATATTTAAATTAACCAAGAATTCTAAAGATTCCGAAATCTGTGAACCAAACTTTGCCGAAATACAAGCAAAAAACTTCTCATAAACACGTTTCAGTACATCTTTGTTATAGAGCATCCCAACCCTATTTGGCGATTTTATATTTGCGCCAAGATCTCAGTTATAATTTCGCCAAGCTCGTGAAGCGCGAATGTAAAATAAACAGCACAATACATACTAACAGTAATAATACTCACTTGTCGTTTCCTAAGAATGTTTTTAAGAATTCTTATCCTTATTGTTATTATTTTATCTCATGTAATTGTTCTAGTCAACTGCAGCATTTAAGCTGTTTGTTACGCCGTTTCATGGATGTCAACTACCCTGCCCAAAAATACATAAGTCTAATAGTAGTGAATATATTCAATATATTC
>KK115172.1:1742705-1761393 GCA_000611955.2 Stegodyphus mimosarum
GTACTTCCCTTGTACTAAGTAAAAAGGAAGTATCGTAATCGCGAAAAATTTCGGGTATCATATTTCAACGAAAATATCCATTTTGAGAGCTATCGAATGTAATTTAACGATGTTTTTGCTTGACATCTGTACGTAAGGGCAGAATAATCTTTTTCTCCAAACGAATTATAAAAACTAATTTAAAATAGATTCATAAGAGATTTTTTCGTCGGGTCTGTACGTGCGTATATATATATCTCACATAACTCAAAAATTACTAGCCTCAGAACGTTGAAGTTTTGTATATAGGGCTGCCATAACACGTAGATATGCTTCTCCTATTTAGGTTGCAATCGGCTGCACCAAAAGTATATAAATATATGTATATATACATATCCACTCTGTTACTCGGCTCAGTGAGCTCAGTTTCTTTATTCTTATATGTCTGCAAATTGTGCATTTTTCTCTTTAAAACTGATTGAATTTTGTTATTCTTATCTTCAGGTTGAGGTTTTCATGCCATGTTATAGTTGTAGAATTATTAACAATTTAAAAGTTGTTTAAGTGCGGCTAAGCCTAATTATTTTTACCATTGCAGCCGTATTTGTTTATATTTCAAACTTAGCAGACTGGTGGATTTGTTACCAAGCTAGAAAATCTAAGCTTCGCAACAACAAAGTAGCGTATTCTTTTATTATTGCGAATTAAATCATGCTTAATCCATTTTGGAATTATTATTTCAGTTATGAAATTATCTCATATATTGACTCAACATAGGGGCCACAACAAATTAAGTCAGTTTCTACCAAAAAATCTGCCTTCTTGCTCGCTGGCCGAATTGCTTGCTTTTGCGTAGAAACTGTAATTGTAATTGTAAAAAAAAATTTTTTTAATTGTTTTAAATGTATTTTTTCTATAGCTTTCAGTTTTCAATATAGATATTTTGAGCTTTTATGTATTTTTGCTTTATCGCGAATTGAGAACTGAATTAATTGAATGAGAAATATATCTCTAATGAAATTCGAGGGAATAAGTTGAAATGAAAGGCAGGAAAAAATGCCTATATTTTAATATTCCGTACAAGGAAGTCATGTGGTGTACACATCAGATGTTTAACATTGCACTTCCAGATGGTTACGTCGTTAACATAAAAGTTTCATGCTCTGACTATTTTCCCATACTCGTCAGGTAAAAGATCTCTTTCTTGAAAAAAATATATGATATCCACCTCATTACTTGGTAAGGTAAAGATTGTTAACGTCACTTTCACAAAAAAAAAAAAAAAAAAAAAAAAAAAAAAGAATAAATATATTTTGAAGTAAACAATGTTGAATTCGAAAACCTTATCAAATATGAATACTATAAAAACATGCGACGAGAGCAAAAATGCAACATGGTGATTATAATGCGATTAAGTGGCAAGGTAACGTGGTTATAATGCGAACACGCAGCCGATGCTAATATATGATCTTCGTGGCGAGGTATAAGTACAACGCAGCTAAGAATTTTCGGGAGATGGCTTGGTTGACTGGCGATTCAATCTCGGGCACTACTTTAATGAAGAAGTACCCACATTTCTTTCTATTCTTAAATAAAAGTAATAATTACTGTTAAAATCTGATATGCAAAATACTAACCGTCAAATATAATATTTTTTTCCTAATCCTAGGAGCTTTACAGGTTTTCCTGCATGTTCTTTTTCAGCGAAAAAAAATATATATATATAAATAAATAAGTATAACAAAACATTATTAAAAAAATAAATTACCGGTTTGAATAAAATTAAAAGAAAAATATACATTGCCGATTGTAATATATATCTTATAATACCATTTGATCACTATCATTAAATTTTATGTTTAATTAAGATGACAATTTACACAGGAAATGCGATCAGAAATTTTGCGATAAAGTATTTTTGAAGCCTGAGACATTTTCGGCAACATTCTAATTGAAATATGTGTTTAAATTCAGAGATTAGAATCGACTTGAGATTCCAATGATTGGCAATATTTTTACGGTGTATGCCCACATTAATAATTTGTCCCTTTCAATGCATGTTAATAATTTGTCCCTTTCAATACATATAAAACATAATTATGTTTATAAGGAAGTTTTTTTCAAAAACTCTCTTCAAGATTTACTTTGGTAACGTAACGTGCCCAAATGCGCGACAGACCATCGCCCTTGAAATGTTTACATTTAGTTCTCTTTGGACTTGTGCTGCCATCTATCGCTCAAATAGTAATTTAATTATTTACAGTACGCTGTAATATTTACAGTTTAAAGAATTTATGTTTCATATTAAATATCCTCAAAACTAAACCATGTGATTATTGAATGATTAGCGAAATAATATTGTGGATCCAGAGTTGGTTTAAAGATTTCCAGGGCCTCACGTAATTTGGGAAATGGGACTTCCTAACGGGATCCCCTTTAAAATTATACTTACTGTAGCATGGTCAGACTGTTACATCATTTATTATCACTAATTTTTTATTTCGACTTTAATGCACGCCAAATTTGAAAAATTTAGAGCACAAAAGGATTGTTTAAGTGAGAATTTCAGCCTATTGTTATTAATATTTACAGGTGACAGCAGCACTTCTTAAGCTGGAGGCCTCCTGCAGCTGTTCTGTTGAGGGGCCCTTAACAGATCCTGCGCGGACCTTACAGTGCCTCGGAAACTGATAGAAAAACTAAAAGAACATACACAAGACAAATCATCCAACGGGCCTTGGCAAGTGTTGTTATTGGCAGCAACATAAAATCTTTAAATTTTCTTCCAAACATTCTCGCTCGCAGATAAAAATATTTTATTCCATACATTGTTGCCACTGTTCGCTTTGAAATCGTTGAGTTTCTTAATCAATAATTCGTTGAAGTTTTACAAAATATGAAATAGATACCAAAACAAATTCAGAGTCTAAAAAGCAAATTCCAAATTCGGGCTTCCAAGTGCCCAAGTTCTGGTGGAGGACTACATTATTCAGAATTTGATGGCTCTAGGTACAATTGTTTTTTCACATTGCGAGAAACATGCAATACACTCATGTATATTATTCATTACTTAATTTCTTTAAATATAATACAGGGCGATAATATTTGGTGGCAACAATCTGAAAAAGGATACGCCGCTTATAGTGATTCAGCGCAAAACGCCGTTTCGAGATTTATATCCCATTCGGAATCAACGTCTTTTTTGGGCTAAAAACAAATTATCTTAATAAGAATAATATCATTTATCTTCGATAAGTGTATATGATCACCATTCGTAACCACTGTTGACCCATTCTTATGAATATCAATGATAATCAACTATATTATTAATAAATATAATTAAATTCAATCTATACATTGATAACGTTCTCTCCCTAAATTAGTAAACTTAAGTTTAAATGGTATAATTATACTAAAACTTATTTTAACTGGCAAAAAATAATTAAATTTATTAAAATACTAATTAGTGTAACGAAAATATAACTAATATTACATCTTAATTGTTTGCCACCCAAACGGTATAGTGGTTATGGGAGACGACTGCGTTATCGAAGCATCCTAGTTCGAATTACGGAGAAGGTATGGATGTAAATTGTCTGTCCCTTCATAGGAAGTAATTGTAGCCGCCTATTAGATGCTTCCATAATAAAATGTCCTTAGTAGTGAGGAAAGCCTAAAAATGGCTAGTACCTGCATTAAAAAAAAAAAATCTCAGTTATTTATGTAGCTTAATTACCTAAGAATTAAATAATCTCTTTTGCCATAATTTTTTTGTAATTTAACTGTTTTGTTTTCCTTTAATTATGATTTAAAATAGTATTAAACTTTTTTTTTTTTTTAGTTTGAAGTCAGTTCGAAAGCGAACTGCATTGTTTTGCGAACAAGATACCTTTTTTCTGTTCAGAAACGTCGTACTTTGCAAGAAGTGATTTTGTTGTCAGAGTTCTACATTCAGGAAAGCGTGGGAAGAAAAAAAAACGAATCGACCGAACAGGGACTCGAACCCTGGGCCGTTAGGTTAAAAGGCCTAACGCTCTACCGACTGAGCTATCCGGGCTTAGCAGGCTATCAATCTTAATTATTTTTAAATAAAATCAAACAATTTCATAACTTCCCGATAAGAAAAATCTTTACATAAATACGAATTTCAATCAAAATCTTTAGATCACATTTTTTCTTTAAAAAAATCTGAAGTACGATGAATTAAAAAAACTTTTAACTGTTTTTAAATAATAATAATAATTAGTGTACAAAAAAGCTAAAATAATTTTTAGAAGTCCGCTCTCCATCTCGAAAGAGCTGCTCTGCTAAAGGTTAAATGCATTTAATGTGTGCGATTTTTTTTCCTTCTCTTTTTTATTTAAACAATTCTAACTAAAATTCAAATATGCTTTTCTTTCCTTATATTATTCTATCTTCCTCATATATTAATCCAGAGTTTAATGATAAAGATATATTTAAGGGTACCCCTTGGCGAAAATTGGCGATTGGCCAGCAAGGCACAATTTCAAAATGGCCGCTACACAAAACCAAAATACCAAGTCAAAGAATGGCACAAACTCGGTGTCCATGTACATATCGGTCTACTTTCGCTTAAAAAATATCAGGAGAATGATGACGTCATATAAAGTTAAAACAAAGTTACTCATTACCAAAACTAAACAAAATTTGTGACCAAACGAAGCTCAGTCCACTGTATTTTAAATCACACAATGAAATTGTATAAAAAAGGAAATACATTTTATTGCATATACGCACTACAAAATGGAAATATCGACTTAAGATATTTAGAAATTTCTATGTTTTCAGTCTGTGTCACACAAAATTCCTTAATAGCTCCCAAAAACTTTCTAAAATTATCTGAACTAGAATATGCATACTGCCGACACCACATAAATTCACAAAAGTAAGAGTCAAAACTATCTTCCGTAGTGCCGGACTGTCTGTGGCATTTCTTACAAGAACCTTTCTTGCGACAAACCCATTCAAAGCCATCTGAAAGATCTTTACGTTCGGACACATGCATTTCCTACCTACAAAAAGGATACTTATAATGATTAATAAGTAAACCTTCATTTACACACCAGTTAATTAATACTTTTTTTCCCTTTCGTTCCAAATCGTACAGAAACGTCACATTAATCTCATCACATACAGCCATTTTACGGTGTACAACACAAATTAAGCAACGTACTTCCTACCTGACATCCAACGCAGAAATAAGTCCTTGCAAATATTTTCCCATCAGTCAAATTCACCGCAATCACGCAACCAATCACATCATAATTGGGTTTCCATAGCATTCAACTATTCAGGTTACCATAAATGAAACAGCAATTTGACGAAAAATAAAACAACAGTTTGACGATAAATGAAACAACAATTTGACGATAAATGAAACAACAACTTGGCGATAATCCAAGGGGCACCCTAAAATATAGCCTAACCAACTCATTTTATAGAAATTTATGACAGCTGTTAAGATAACTTAATTGCTAATGAAGATAGTAATCTTCAGAAAACATGAACGAAATCACATTGATCTCCCAACGGTCATGTGGTAATGATCAGAAACACGAAGATCGAAAACGAAGCTCGGGTGTGTTATTTAACTCAAAGTTAGAACAGGCGTTAATGCCTAATAGTGTAGTTTGCTTTCGATCCCAGGCGAACGGACTGCCCTCATGTTTGGTTTTCGTGGTTTTCCTTATGGGTAACTTGAATACGAGTTCAGAAGCCGTTCAGACGGGAAAGTGGTTAGTGACTCTGTTAGTGACGCAGCTCACTAGTAATATATTTAAATAATATAGATAAGTATATGTCTTCTCTACGAAAGTCCGATAATCCGATAGGTTCAGAACTTAAGCGATATCGGATTGTACGGATTGTTCAGAACTTACTATCGAATGTTCAGAGCTTGTTATCGTTCAGAACTTAACCTGGGAAGTACCGAACAGCCCAGGTTTGAATCCCAGAGAAGACATGGATGTAAACTGTTTATTCCTTAACGGACGTAACGGCGGCCACCTGTTAGTTGCCTGAATAACAAAATGACCACTGCTTTTGATCTTAGTAGTGGCCAAAGCTTAAATGGCTAGTGCCCACCATTGGAAAAACGTTTCTCTCAGAGTCCATCACGAAGACATCCCTTCTTTTACTCAGAGAGCCTTTGTGGCTTTGCCATATTCAAGTAATTTAACCTAACCGTTCATAGTCTCGATAAAAACTCTGATATTCAATGGCCCAATCCCTGGTTGGCAACTTGTTTTGTATTTTGAAGTAGATGCAGTAGCCTTCTTAGAAACTGCAGTATTTAGAGCTCGCTTAATCGAAACTTGACTTTATAGGAGCAGAAAATTTTTTTTGACTCACAGAGTTCGAAAACAGCCATTTCCAGCTTTTATGAATCAACAAATGACTTCATTCGTTGGAAATAAGTAGATACTTTTCATCATGTTACAAGCAAATTAATGAAGTGTGAAATATATTCTAAGAGGTGAATTTCTTGTGCACTGCTCATCAGACAGTAACAGGATAAATAGCTGACTAGAGCTTCTAGGAAGAACACCAAAGGAGCTGACTCATTGTTTTAAACTATACTATTAAAATCTGTGTGCGTCTGTATGTTTGTTAGTTTGTTTGTTTGTAACTTCATCTCCTCCGGAAGGGCGAGGATTTGAGTTTTGAGACAGATACCCCTGGATTCCAAAAATTCGTGAGAAGCCATTTTCACCATTCTCATTTTCGTACGACTTTAATAATCACCCAAGATATTAATTAAAAGTTCTGAAAATTCTAATTTTCGCACTCATTTTTATGAGTGACAACAGTCTCGAGGGTTGTTGCAGATGAAAACGTTTTATTTCGAAAAGTCTTGTAATTACTCGCTTGCAAATCTTGAAGTTCGTTAAAAAAAATCTGTAAATTTTACAAAATATAAAATAAAAATAGCATTGTCACACATTAAACATATTATTATTATATAATGTCCTATTCTGACTTTGAAGGAAGACCGCAGTTGCATGTGACGTCTATGCATATCAAAAACATTTCGTTTATGTCAGAATTTTAAATAAATAGCTGCTGTTGGCAATTTTTCTGTTTACGGTATGTTATTGCCACGTTAATTCTTTTATTGATATTGATAAAAGGTTTTTATATTACATTAAATTTAAATCATGACGTCATACGTCATAAAATGTCGTTGCTTAATAAGAATGAACGGATTTCATTCATACTGAAATGTTTTTATTCATTTTCTTTTCAGGTGTACATAACTTATAAATTTTGCTTTGGGCGCATCCCACTAGTAATATATTTAAATAATACAGATAAGTAAATGTCTTGTAATTCTACGCAAGTCTGATAATCTGATAGGTTCGGAGCTTAAGCGATATCGGATTGTCAAATATCGAGTTAAAATTATTGATATCCGCAAAGGGATATTTTTTCGCCTTTAAATGTATTGAGAAATGAAAAATTTGCTAACAGTAACTCCTCAGGCATATTTAATAAGTAAAATATATAAGTTAGTAAACTGAACTCATGATCAAATTATATTTAATTGATTGTAGCTATAAAGCCATCAATATTGCGAGGGCATAAAGCCTTTCCAAAAAAAGCTGCAGTGTTCGCTTGCTTCGTAGCTTCCACTATTTTTTTTTAAACTAGGGGGAAAAGTGTCCGTAAAATATAAGTCTTTATTATATTTCTCCAATATTATATTTCTAAATATTTTGGCGAATATTATAAAGACATTTAATTTTTTCACCAGTCTTGTGCTAAGTGATTTTCATTGTCACTTTCTACTTTTGTTGCTACCTAAGCATTCAATACGCTTTGAATTATGACTGCGTCACTTAAGTCTTCGACATTTAGTTCATTTTTATCACTTTCAATCTATTCAATAATTTCGCTTTCTAAAACGATAATTCATGGATTGTTCAAAACAAGACTTTTAAGCATTTTCAATAGCTCAATAGGGTTGATCATTGGATAATTAAAATTTTAGAAGAGCATAATACCCTCTTTAAGAGAATTTTGTTTCATGGTACTTGGCCACAGTTTTAGTCAAGCATTTTTGTAACGCTGTGTTGTTTGTATGTTCTTAAGTACCAGCAGCGAAGAAATTGCACCAACACTTGCATTATTGGTCACATATTTCCATTTTACTCCCATATGGACATCTTTAACAAGTTGTGAAAACAGTCAAAATAAATAAAGAAAACAAATGATATATGTACAGATGCGATGTTCAGAAGAAAAAAAAAAGAAATACTAGTTGGAAATGGCAAAAAGATGCGATACAACTAATCTTCATGTTATGATAGGATTGTTCGTCAAAAGGATGCCGGGTTATCGGGGTGTGTTCCTTTATCGGACATTTACAAGGCGTAATTTTGATCAGCTATGTGATAAGCACTTAGTTCTTCCTTTAGCTCTTGACAATACATTATCCGATATTGAAAATGCAATACCAAGAAAGGGTTGCCCGAAAATTACGCAAATTTCAGGGTAGACACACATCACAGAGTTATGCGAATGACGTGAAATGCGTAGCTCTCCAGCGCACGTTGAAGAAGATATAAGGGAGGGAACCTGCAGAATGTTCGGTTTTCGTGCCATTGCTTCTGCTAGGAAAATCATCGTAGAAAATTTGTTCTTGCCTCGGAGAACGCGTGTAATAGTAGAGAATGACAGGCCTCGTCGTCAACGGAGGCAGTTCCAGCAGACAGACCAGAGAGGTGAATTTACGAAGGGCATGGTAATCAGACTGAAAACAGAAGGTTTGTCCATACGGCAAATCTCAGCTGACTCACTCCTGGACGCGTCCACAGTGCACCGGCTGTGGCAACGATGGTTAGAGCAAGGAAATATGGAAAGTTTGAGGGGTGCCGATGGAGCCAGAGTGGCGCTAACAAACGTGGATCGACGCATCCGTCGACAAGCGGTTGCGCACCCTTAAGCTACTTCTTCCTCCCTTCTGCAGCATGTTCAAGACCCCTAAGTGAGCCCATATCTACCAGAACCATTTGCCGTTGATTGGTAGCTAGAGGCCTGCACTCATGGCGTCCGTTAAGAAAACTGCCGTTAACCCCACATCAAATACGCCAACGTCTACAATGGTGCCGGGCTCGAGCGATGTGGATGACGGAATAGCACAGGGTCATGTTCTCAGATGAACCACGCTTCTGTTTTTCCAATGATAGTCGCAGCGTAGGAGTGTGGCGTGCCCGACAAAGCAGCATAATGGTTTGGGAAGCAATTACGTAAGATTCCAAGTCATCTCTAGTTCGCATTCAGGACACTATGACGGCCCTACGATACGTGGATGATGTGCTGCGGTCGCTGACACTCCATTACCTTCAGGGAGTGCCTAGTGCCCTTTATCAGCAGGATAATCCCCGATCACTTACTGCTCGCATCAGCCAACGTGCTCTGCAGGGTGTACAGATGCTTTTCTGGCCACCGTTCTCTCCTGATCTCTCACCAGTTGAACACATTTGGGATGCGATTAGACGCTATTTGCAGGCCCTGCAATTGAAAGACGAACTGGGCCAAATGGTTGACAGGGAATAGAGAGCCAGCCATCAGGGCACCATCTATAGTCTCACTGACTCTGTACATAGAGAATTGCTTCGTGATCGTCGTCCAAACCTGCCGAGTCTCCATTAGAGCCCCACCGCCAAAGTGGAGGCAGAGTGCTGACGTCCCTCTGGCTCCCCCGGCACCCCTAAAATTACCTCCAATAGAGCTGCAAACCTTCACTCAGCATTCATTTGTCTAGATCTATGTAAAGCTTTCGATTCCCTTTGGTGGATCGCAGTTACAGAAGCATTGAGGAACTCAGAATGCTCAAGAAATATTTTCCATACCTTACAAGACTTCCTTAAAGAATGGAAAAGTTTAATCATCCTAAATAACAAAATTATAGAAAAAATTCAACAGCGAGGATGTCCGCAAGGATCTTGTCTAAGCACAGACCCTTGGAATCTTACCTTCATCTCAATAACGTCTTACTAATCGCCATACCACACTAAAAATATAACATTTGCTGATGACGCAACATTTATAAGTGGAAATACGAGAAGCCAACTCGAATCTCATGTTAATAATGCATTAAGTTTATTCAAAACTCAGTGTGCCAAAATCAAGCTCAATACCAATGAAGAAAAATCAAAAGCTATTATATTTCCCCAAAAAATCTCAGAAAATTACTAGACTTTCAAAATTTGCTATCGATAACAAAAGAATAAAAATAGTAAATAATTTAAAATTTTTCGGGATCATCATAGACAAAAAATTAAACTGGATAGATCACTTACCATATATCAGAACAAAGGCAGCCAAATTAGCCAATAACTTAAAGAAAATCAAGGCCTACATTGGTCTAAATCCCCATATTCAAAAACTCTCTTTAAAACAGCCACAGAAAAAAATAGTACTATATGGTGCAGAAGTCTGGTAATCGCGAATGACAAAAAGAAAAACAAAATAATTGTAAGCAATTCAGCATTTGAATTTTCTCATTAGAAATTGTTCTGTAGCATTCATATTACGAAATGCTGCAGAACAACTTCATATGCAGCTCTCTGTGTTTTATCCGGAATACCAACGTTTCATATTGCAGAACAAATAGAACATACCAAAAGGACAATTCTAAAACTAAGAAAACCTTCTATCATGCACGACGAAATAGTTTATTCGAAAAAATTTGAATCTGCTGGAAACCCCTATAACAGACATTCAGCTATTGATTCAAGAATTTATTGTACCCTTAATCGCTCCAATTCTACTATATATCATTCTGTCATCTATACAGACGGCTCTAAAATGGAAACTAGTGTTGGAAGTGCCTGCATCATATCACCCAATCCTATTCAAAAAATAATTCTACAAGCCTGGCTAGAAAAGGAAAATAGCATTTTTCAAGAGGAACTTTTAGCAATAAAACTTGCAATAGATTATTCTATCTCAAACAACCTGCAAAAAATTAACATCTTCACTGACAGTCAGTCAGCTATTTTAGCACTTCAGAACACCAAACATAAGTCAGAACTGGTGTATTCAAATGGCAACAAATAATTCTTAGCACAATAATTCTTGAAATGGCAACAAATAATTCTTAGCACTTCTCAACATCTAAGCCTTCATCCAAGGATCCTGTGGGTTAAAGCCCATACACGTATCACTGGCAATGAAAAAGCTGATAATGCTCCAAAATCAGCTATTACGAACTACAATGCCCCACTAATAAAGCATCCTTGGCCACTCTCATTTCTAAAATACCAACTTCAAATATTTAAATTAAAATACTGTGATGACGAATGGCAAAATTGTGACCCAGGCTGAAGACTTTTCCAAATAGCTCCTCATATTAATGGCAAATGCAATATAGTTAACAATTACATCAATTTCTTTCTCACAGGTCACGGTCCATTTCCCTCTTACTTTCAACAACGAAAAACTTCTAATACCTACATTTGTGTCTGCGGAAAATGGGGAGAACCTGATCATTACTTAAAAGAATGTCCGCTGACAAGTTCAAATCATATTAAATTACCAACTGCAAATACTAATGCTTTCCTAAAATGTGCAATTAAAAATAAATATCTTAAAAAGAAAATAGAAAGCATAATAAAATACCTATCATCCAAAGAAGAAGAAATTTGTACAAACTAAACGCTCTAAACCAGCTTTCACCCTGTCAACATAAAACCTAATACTAACCTAATACTATACATATGAACTAGAACCAGAACTAAGAGCTAGATGAACTCGTACTAATGAACTGATTTTTATCCTTATCAAAATTTGAAATCAAGATAATATACAAGGTACATTGAATCTAAATTTACTTCCTTGTAAATGAAGCGTTGCAATCGCGAAAACTTTCGGGTATCATATTTCACCGAAAATATCCATTTTTGGCGTTCTAGAATCCGTTTTTCCAATCGAATGTTTTACGTGGCATCTGTACTTTCGGACAGAATAACAGGCTTTTTTTTTCCAAAATGGATTTAAAACGGTTTCAGGAGACATTTTTTCTGGACGTCTGTACTTACGTACGTATGTATGTATCTCGCATAACTCAAAAACAAGTAGCCGTTGAATGTTGAAATTTTGTAAATAGGACTGCTGTAACATGCAGTTGTATATATATATTGCCACTCTGTTACCCGGTTCCGTGATCTCAGATTTTTATTCTTATATGCATTTTTTGCTTTAAATGTATTTGAATTATGTTATTCTTACGTTCCGATTAAGGATTTTGTCCTTTTAGATAATCTATATTGCATAGTTGTAGAATTAACAACAATTTAGAAGTTTAAATGGCGCTAACCCTAAAGTGGCCACCATTTGTTTACATTTGAAACTGTTAGTAGAATTGTGAATTAAGTCAGTTGGTGCATCAACATCAGTATCCTTTTGCCCAGTATGACTAAAAGTTAACTTTTAATTTTGTGCACCGGAAATTTTATCTTCTTGTCCGACTGCTGAATTGCTTCTTTTGTGTAGAAACTTTAATTTCAATTGTAAAGACTGTTTTTTAACTGTTTTTAACTGTATTTGGTGTTTTAGGCTTTTCGACATTTTACAGTTTTTCATGAGGATTGAGTTTTTGTGTATTTTCATCTTGCCCGTAATTGAGAACTGAATTAATTGAATTAGAAATATATCTCTAATGAATTTCGGGAAATAAATTTAAATGAGGTACAGCAAAGAATACGTATAATTTAATATTCCGTACAAGGAAGTCACGTGGTGTCAACATCAAATTTTTTTATTAAATGTAAGATTTAGCTCATTTGATAATTATTTGGTATTTATATGTTGCTGTGCACTATGCGTTCATTAAGAGACACTAGCTGAGAAGAGAGAAGTTTGCATTTTAACAAAATATGTCACAGCTTAACATCAAAGTAAACAGCCTAAACTGATGTAGGAGATAAATTAAATTCCAATTGAAACTCGAAAAACATTGTTAATCAGTAAAATCACTGGCAACACAAAATTGCAAGGTTCTCAAATGAAATCAGTTAATTAACTGACTGACCACTCGAAACACATGCGTATTTATAAGGCTACACACAGCCTCCGGAACATGGGGAGAAAATCGCTCGTGTAGCTCCAGAAATGCTTCCCTCAACATTTCCAGAATGTCCCGAATTTGGTGACTAAAAATTATTGCCAAGATTCGTAAGGAGAGTTTCTTTCTGCGGCTTCCAGTTGAGCTATCTTCATAGTTCAGCTTCGATCGGTTCAGATTTACAAGATCTTCCACATGCATACAGAATAACACACACACACAAAAAAAAGGAAGATTCTGAAGCTTTCAGATTTTATATTACGCCGAAAGGGTCTTTTATTAAAGTTTTGTATGTTACATTTATTTATTAAATATCACGGTGTTCGCACTTAAACCATAAAATTCAGTTCAACAGCAGTATTACAAAATATTTACGTGTATATATCATGTCGTTAGAATTTCCGATACACAGTCTCGCCTTCGCTCTGGAAATAAAAATGGGTTTTTTTTTTCGTACAGTGTTGCCATTGCTCGCTTTGAAATCGTTGAGTTTGTTAATCAAAAATTCGTTAAAGTTTTACAAAATATGAAATACATAATAAAACAAATTTAGAAAAAAAAAACCCAATATCTAAAAGCATTAATGTTGATAAAGCTATAAGAAACATTTACCGTTTGAAAGAATCGTAGAAAAGTTAAAAACAATTTTTAAGGTATCAAAAATTGCAGATTATTGATTTTTTTTAAATATGTGTTTGCCTGTTAAATGAATGTTGAAATTTTTTAAATAGGACTGCTGTAACATGCAGCTGTATGTATATAAGTTGTTTTTTCTTTAGTCTTAAGATTTTTTATTTTCCAAATCACTTTAATTATTTAATTAAATAATAAATGTTAAATAAATTTATTAAATTAAATAAATAATATAAATATATGTTTGAGTTGACATTTTGTACGGTGAGTCCACCACTGCATACTCGCAATATTTTACGACGTTGAGGGAAAAATGTGCGCTGGCTAGCTGCTCTCTCTGTTTCTCGTTTTAAGGAATCAATCAGAGGAAGATCCTGCTTCTGCATGGGATACTTCTGGGAGGTCTTTTTTGTACTTCTGGGAAAAAACTATTTCTCGAAAAATTTTCTTATTGTATTTGGCATCGATAATCTGATAAGTGTTTAATGAGTGTATGGTGGCGATCAAAAAAAAATATATTGGGCGCGGAGTACCTAGAGCTGTGTTAAAACGGATTCGTCATTTCGGTCTTTTCTATTCTTTATCATATGCCTCTTCTTCCAGAAATATCTTGCAAATCATGTACTTGCTGTTGCTGTTACAAGGTCAGAACTGAAGTCAATAGGATAATTATAGTAATAATGTGTTTCAAATTAATGTAAGTTAAGGAAGAATTACTAGTTGAAATTATAGTTAAATTTAATAAGTTTAAAATATTTCTGCCTTCTTCACTTTCGTGTTGTGCCCTGACTGATTAGTTTTATGCTCTTTTGATAGCACAATTTCATGAAACATTTACTTCATTATTGAGCTTATAAATGTTAATTCTTTATATATATATATATATATATATATATATATAAAGATTCAAGCCGTCTTTTTCAGTAATGCTCTAAGTTAACAGTTTCCAGTCGGTTTCCGCCGAAAACATCGCAGAAAAAACAACGCAAGGCAAAACGTCGTGGTACAAAACATCGTGAGAAGAAAGAAAGCAAAGCGAAAACATCGCAGTTCTAAAGCATCGTGGTACAAAATATCATCGTCGAAAATAAAGTGGTTCAAAAACTTCGCAGGTTTAAAACATCGTCGTCGAAAATAAAGTGGTTCAAAAACTTCGCAGGTTTAAAACATCGTCGTCGAAAATATCGTGGTAAAAAATACAGAACCTACAAATCATCGCATGACGTTATCATTGCACACATACGTTTTTCAGGTTTTAAGAGCTGTAAATGCATTTTCACGTAATGATTTGGGAAGGCAAGAAGGAAAGAGAGATATTTTTACTTTTATATTTCATATTTTTGAATGAACTAATAAATGCTTGCTGAAAAAGTGATAAGTAAACTTAAGCATTTAAAAACTGAAAACGATTAGAAAATTAAAGCAACTTATACCCCTTAATTTAAATTTACATAGTTAATTAACAAAGGTCTTTAATCGACTAATCTTTTTTTATAAAATTTAACTCATAATGTTTCATGAAAAAGACAGCCAAAAAATGTTTAAAAAAAGTAAGATGAATAACTGCATGAGGTTACATCTATAAAAATCGCTTAGTTAATTATGAAATTGCTTTCTTTCATGTTTGTTAATCTGATATTATTTGGGCGAAAATTATAACTTGTTTTAATTCCGTTTGTTGTTAAAGTGTCGTTAACATTTCTTGCGCTTCCAAATCTTTATGCGAACATGCATTTACAGCTTTTAAAACCACAAAAACCCATGTGCGCAATGTTATCGTCATGCAATGATTTGTAGGTGCTTTATTTTTAACCGCGATATTTTCGAGGACGATGTTTTTAAACTGCGAAGTTTTTGAACCGCTTTATTTTCGACAAAGATGTTTTGTACCACGATGTTTTAGAACTGCGATATTTTCTCTTTGCTTTATTTTTCTCCCACGATGTTTTGAACCACGACGTTTTCGCCTTGCGTTTTTTTCTCCGAGACATGTTCTAGCACATTATGTGTCGTTTGCTAGAAGATGCGCAATATAATCGTAATATACATCAAACCGCATAATATACCATTCTTAGGCATTCTACAGAATGCCTAGGAAGCTATATTATGGAATCTAGGAAGGATTCTACAGAATGGTATATTATGCAGAACGTTTTTCAGCAAAGTACGAAATATGAGAACTGTAACATACTTTCCCTAGGTATTGTATATAATGCTGGAAGTTTTAAGCAAAGTATGAAGTATGAGAATTGCTGCACCCTTTCCTTGGGCATTGTATATAATACCTAGGCATTCTGTAGAATAACAAATGCTCTTTAGGCAAAGTATGAAAAACGTTGTGATAAGGCTAATATTTAAAAGACGCTCATTCGTCCAAAATATAAATGCTATTTTGAAAAATTAATGAAAGAGTGCCATAAAAAACTGTTATTCAAAATATGTGAAAACATTCTTGATACATCATAATAAAATGATCTTGATACAACATAATAAATTTGTATTTTCCATCTGGCTGATACTGGGAATCAGTAAGATCTACCTGACAACGGAAATTTAATTCAAAAACAGTCATAAATTTCAAAACAATGCCCTTTTTAATACCTTTTTTTTCTGACAGGAATGACGAAGGTTGTTGTATGGTTCAATATCATAACATGTATTGTTTTTGTATTTGGTTGAAAGTTCTTTCAACATTCTGTGACGTCGTCCGTGTCCAGTACTCAAATGAGTTTTCATGAAGTACGGGAAATAATTCAACATCCGTGACGTAATACTCTATAGTACTGATGCTTCCTTTAACAGGATAAATGAATGTACTTTTGCTTTCCACAATCATCATATCCTAGCGATTCAGCGGCTAGTAGCCTTGTGGTTCCTTCTTAATAGTCATTTTGGGTTCTTTACATAATTTATTAACTTCTCGTAAGTAGTTTCGGTTCTTCGAAACGAATCGGAAATGTATTTCATACTTTGCTGGTTTGTCGTTTGGCATTCTATAGAATGCCTAGGAAGTGTGTGAAATAGTCATCGTTTCATACATTACCGGCAAGTTTTAGGCAATAATGCCTAAAACAATGTCTAGGCATCCCTGCTAAAAATGTCCCGTAAAAACCCACAGATTGAAACCCGTACACTATACTGGTACCCGTAGGCCAAATCCCCGTAAAATAGGCGAAATCTTCATAGAAACCCATAAGCAGAAACTTGTAGAAAATATGGGTACCATAAACGAAAATCCTGTAAAAACCCAGAGCCAGAAACCAAAATTTTATGCTTATCCATAAGCCAAATCTCCATTAAAAAATGGATATTCCGTAGGTCAATTCCCCATAAAAACCAGTAGACGAAAACTTAGACCTATGTGGATACCCATAGGCCAAATCTCTGTAAAAGCCAGTACGCAAAAACCCATAAACAAAATCAGCTGAAGTATACCGTAGTGGAGTGTCCGTAGATAGAACGAGTATCCATACACAGAATCCCTATAAAAAATATACAACTGTAGATCAGAACAACAGAACTGTAGATCAAATTTTCATAAAAGCTAGTAATTATAAGCATAAACTAGCAGAAGTATACAATTAGCAGTGATGAAATGTACAGATCTAAATAGGGGGAAGCACACAGAGTAATTTTTAATAAAATTCAATGCGAAGAAACTTAAAAAAATTTTATAAATATCTAGAAGTCCACAAGCCCCTGTCCTTCTCTATGCACGTCAGTACCTATAAACATATTACAAAATATTGATATAAATTCTCTTTACAAAATTTTAAACTTCCTTTATATAATTTTGAAAATAAAATTAATAGAAAGATAATAATCAAAGTCATGATTCACAACTATCGAATGATATATTTGTATATATGATATCAAATGATAATACATATCATTTGATGGTTGTGAATTATGACTTATATATATGACTTATATATAAGTCATGATATATACATACTTTATATATATATATGTATATATATTATTGATTTGATTATAAATATATACACATAATACTGTATCTCATTGCATATATATGTATTACACTGTATTTCAGTTCTTTAATAGGGAAATTAAACAATGGAATTTAATCACATCAGCTTTTTTAACAATTTGACACCTAACGAGAAATGTATTGCCAAAGGATGGTACTTTCTAGCATCTGCTTAAATTTAAGTTACCTACAATGCACTAAACCAAATTTAAACAAAACCAGACAAAACCGTAATTTTCGAGAAGAGAAATACTATTACAAGTAAAAATATTAAATAAAAAAGCAAGCAAAAAGAATAAGGGACTTGATTATTAGAAATTTAACACAGAGTCAAAATTTAGCATACTAGCTATCTCCTTAAAAGACGCTTACCACTGATAGCAACACCCTGCAGCTTATTGTGACACACATACACATAGATGTTTTGCACAGAAGAAAGGATGAATCCTAGAATATAATGTAGTGAAGAAATAATAATATACGAAGACTGTGTCAACCATCTTTTTACAGTACTTTGAGCGTTACCTGTATCTGTCAAAATATAAATGGAACAACAATATAAGAACATAATAAACTTAATAATACCCAAAATGCAATAACTTATAGTGTAACAAAACAAACTTTAAAAAATTTAAAAGAATCAACAAATACCGATTCTCAATCCACAGTTCCGGAATTGAGGAAATATAGCGTATAATATCTTATTCTGTATCTCACTTTTAGTGTCGTATAATCTTCCACAGACCTTATATAAATAAAATCTATAACAAAATAGGTATTTATACAACATGTAGTTCTCGACGTAAAAGTGCTTAATTATTAACTTTCATACTGTACATATATATATATAATCTTATTCTTCTCACTTTTAGTGTCGTATAATCTTCCACAGACCTTATATAAATAAAATCTATAACAAAATAGGTATTTATACAACATGTAGTTCTCGACGTAAAAGTGCTTAATTATTAACTTTCATACTGTACATATTATAT
>KK115172.1:1762794-1772927 GCA_000611955.2 Stegodyphus mimosarum
TATATATATATATATTAATAATTTATTTTTACAAAAGGAGTTTCGTATATCATATCCAAGGAACATAAATTTAATTAAAGCGATGCATTATTGGAATAAATTTAAGTCTTTGTTTTAGGTATAAGTTATTTAGATTTCTATTGCAGAAAAAATGCTTTAAAACTGTGTAGAAATATTATTTTGAACTAAAAAATTTCTAATAATAAAATTAAAAAATAAAATTTAAAGTACTGAAAAGATAGCTATTGCTGTCGACCGTAGATTATATGCTATAAAAATACCACTTCGTGCTGAGCATTTCCTGTATTTAGACTGCCAAATGAAATTAACATAGTGCAGTATTTAGCAATATAAATAAATCTTCTACACAACCTCGTACACACACTTAAAATTACTGTCATCGCAATTAAGCAGATATAGCACATATAGTTATATTTGTTTACAATCAGTTTTTACGTTAATATCTATACAACCAGATAAATTTAGTGCAGAAAACCGTAACCACCATTTCCGCAGTATAACTAATGAAAGAAAGTAATGGTTAGATATTACTCTAATTATATTTGAAAGTAATGCTAAAACAATGCCCTTACAAGACTCATGATTTGAAAAGTTTTGGTTTTAACTGTCTTGTGAAACCTTTTAATTATTTATGCAAAATTCATATCCACGTAAAAATTACTATACCTAAATCAACTGATTATACAGTGAAACTTTCCTAAAACAATTAACTCCACAATTCCACATAATGGCAGTTTCTTGTAGCCTTACAAAACTATCAGTGATTTTAAGTACTGTTATTTAATTATGTTCCTGACAAATGTGTCACTGTCAGAGGTGGTGATCTAAGAAAATAACCACTGTATGAGGTTTCACTCAATGCAATTTTTTCCAATAAATAATTCATATTTTATGTTCCCAAGACTAGCAGTTCGCTGAAACCATTAGACACGACTACACGTGCATGGCTTTACTGTTATTACCTTTCATATTATTTCATATCACAGTCAATGTTGGTATTTTATTTTTCATTATAAACATTTAAACAGTAAAACATAGTGAAAATTGTAATATAGTAAATGACATATTGCATTACTACAGCCTACTATTCACCAAGACGATAACACAAACATCCCATAACAACATTAACAAGAGCGGCGACATATTGCTTCTTCGGAGAGCGGGGGAAGGAGGGGAAATTTCCCCCCTCACCTCAGCGTTAACACGGAGAAAAATAGTTTTGCAATTGTGAATGAACGCGGTCGCTTTATAGAGATGATGGTTCATACTGGTGTTTATTTGTAATGTCAGAAATGTTGATATATGCATATATAAGTGTGTATGTGTGTGTATTAAGAGAACCAACTCGTGGCGAAATCACCTCTCTAAGCCTCTGAACGAGACCAGTATTTCTGAAAACATAAATATATTTTGGTATTGAAACATTCCCTTTGTAAGACGACCACCCGCAAAGAAAATTCTGAAAGAGTGACTGGTCGCCTTAGGGAGATTCTTTTCGTAGATGCAACCTCCCTAAGACGACCGCCTCTAAAAGATAAACTTATTTCTTAGAACATAAGTATATATTGGCATTGAGCATCACCCCTGTAAGGCGGCCACTTGCAAAGATGCATTTTTATGTGTGGCTGGTCGCCTTAGATAGACCTCGCTGTGTGTGGTGTATATGATTACTGTTATTGTTTCCTACAAAAGTTTTTAAGAAATCAAATAAATGAGCATTCAAAGTAAAAACCCTCTCTAAAACGACCACCTGCATTTCCAGGTTATTCTGATGGTCTTAAAGTGATCATGTTTTTTCATTCTTAGAAATATTGATCGTCTTAGAGAAGAGGTGGAGACGAGAGGGTTCACTGTATGTTTTTTAATTTTAAAGCTTTCTGTTGGTTACAAAACAGAAATAACCTTATTTTCAATAGTATTCAAATAAATGAAATAAAAGTAAATAAATAAGTCATTTAAAATAATCAGTAGACCAATGAATTTTGGTTTACTGATACCAGTATTAATGTCATCGCTCAAAAGAAGTCTATTGACGTCAGTTAGAAAATTCGAATAAACCCACATAAACCAACAGAAGATTTATTTGGCATCTGTTTCTTTTATATTGATACCAGTAAGAAAACCAGTGAAAGTCAATATAAATCAGTAGAAAGTTCTGACTTTGATGTTGGTTGTATGGGTTTCAGTGTATACCAGTAAGAAAAACCCACAGAGATCAACAGAAACCAGTAAAAGTCAGTAGAGACCAACAGAATTCTATGGGTACCAGTAGAAAGTTTTACTGTTTTCTATGGGTTCATTTTGAAACCAGTAAGAAAAACCCACAGAGACCAACAGAAACCAGTAAAAGTCAACAGAAACACATAGAATTTTATGGGTACCCATAAAAACTTTAACTGGTTTCTATGGGGCATTTTTAGCAGGGATTCTATAGAATGCCGGATTTCAAACTTTGCCTGTAGCATTTATAATACGAAACAGATGAGAGAAAAGTGTTTAAGATCCCACGAGGGGATTTCTTTACTGAAACCTTAAATAATAATGTTACGAAATGCCCACCCGCGATAAGATAGCTTCCCCGCAAAGCGGGATTAGGGTTGCCAGAAAATGGCAGGGAAAGGCAGAGTTGCCATATTTGGATCGAAATCGCCTATTTGGCGATAACTGGCGATGTGCCGTAGACCGATGGAGAACGTTCTGGAATGAATTCTTACCGGATTGGCCCAGAATGTTCTCGAAGGCAGGCCAAAAGCTATTATAACGACTTGAGTTATTCCTATTGACCACCTCGAAATTTCTGAGAAAAAGAACCTTCGACCTTTCTGAAAGAACCTTTCTGAGAAAGAATTTCTAACGACCACCTCGAAATTTCCCAAGGAAAGAGTATTCCTTAAGATTCTCTCCAGCATTCACAAAACGATCTTAGTTTTTCTTCCCCTTATAGTTGTCGGAAGGAAAGACATTGTTCCGTTTCTTTACGTCCGTTTATAAGTGCATTGTCTCAGATCACCCGGTTTGAGTCCTAAGTCGGAACCGTAAAGTTCTCAAGGAGTTTTTCTCAGGCCTGACATCATTACGTCCAGTTTTTAATCAAGGTGCTATCGCCAGTCGAGAGACGCTCTTAAAAATTATGGACAAATGAGGTTTCCGGCAATCATTCAGACACGCTCAAGGCAACTTAAAACAGGGAACGCAGTTCCAGTTAGAGTTAAAAAGTGTGAGAGTTAGTTCCAGTGTAGAGAGAGAGAAAAACTTTTTTTTTTGCGTTTTCCAGCTCTGAAAAGAGCAAATATTGTTTCGCTCTGTCAAAAGCAAATCTTACTTTGCTCTGTCAAGAGCAGCAGTCTTATCTCTGCCAAAAAATTCGGTGGATGGCAAACGGGTTCGCCGCTACCTTACTGGAGAACATCCTGCAGAACCCCCACCACCAGCCAAAAGAGGCAACCACAAAGTGGCCGCAGCACATCAGACTTTTGCGCCCTAAAATCGTACTAGTAAACACCCAGGAGAAGTAAAGTAACTCTAACCAGAACTTTAGATCATTTCTCCTGCATCATTTGTTGTATATTATCATTATAGGTGTATTTTTTGCATATAGCTTAGAAAAGAATCTTAATAAATTTATTTACACTACCTCTTGCCTTGTGAATTCGCCACACTATATAAACCCTGCCTGTACCCGAAGTAGCAATCTACTGTCGAGTTGGTCGTCGAGTGTATCGCGAGTTGGTGCATCGAGAGTGTGCATCGTTGAGGCTATCGAGTGTATCGAGTGCTTCGTGAGATTATCGTCGGATGCATCGTGAGTTTTATCGTGGAGAATTTCTAGAGTACGTTGAGTTCAGTAATAGTGTCTTGAGCTCAGAGAGCCACCTAAACGAGTCTGGAGCTGTACTTTAGTGCTTTGCCGTGAAGCTGTCCTCACCGTTATAGACTGATAGCCTGAAGGCTATTTTACTGATTATTTCAAAGTGTTTAACGCAGTCTCTTCGATGACTACTAACATGTTTTTGGAACTGTCCTGAATAATACTGACGAATAAATTTTGTTTTGTTTCTTCGTCAAGTGTCGTCGTCAGTCACTCCAAATCCACGAACCCGTAAGAACGCAGCAATAGAAACGACTAGTTCCACGATTTCTGCCTGCTGTGTGAGAGTTCTAAGTCGAAGCTTTCGCAGAATGATGTTTAATCTGATTTTTAATTGTTTTAATTTGGCTAATGTGACTATTTCTCAAGAAAATATTAAATACATATTGTATGTTTTAATATATTATTATGTTTCCTACAATTCGTATATATTGTTATGTTATGTTGTTATGTTTCGTATGTAAGTCATTTCAGCGAAATTTTAGTACATTTTGTATAATGTAACGTGAAGTGTTTGAAGGAGACGAAGTTGCCGGAAAAATAAGGTTACAAGGGGCAAGTCTAGCTGACATTAAGTAAATGTCTATCATGATAAACTGGCGACCGTTTGGCGACATTTCGATCCGGTCCTTGTATAACTAATTGGTACTGTAAATGATTAACTGCAATGTGTCCCTATATATAACTTTACCCGTATCCGGCCTTAGATGAAACTTTAATTGTAGGTACCTTCCAGTAATTTCCAGAAATGGAAGGTATTAGATATTTCTCAGCACCGGGTGGCAACTACAAAAGACCGGAGAGAGCCCCTGCTCTCAGTTGTTGGTTCTGAGATGAATTCGGTTTGATTAGTTTGGTTTATGACAAAGCACTCTAGGGCTATCTGCCTAAGGGGAGGGATGACTTCGTGGTAGACTTTTTAATGGGAACTGGCACGTATACACGTTACTTATGGTGAAAACACGACAGCGTCCATGCAGCCAGCCCGTTCGCCGAAATTCGAACCCCAGACCGAACTGCCAGGGTTCAGCGATTTTGGCGCTCGGCCGCTGTTGGGCCCCAAGCTGAATTTGGAGTATTATGATATCCGCGAGAGTTTCGTCTTTTACGTTTTTCTTATATACATTTTTTCGTCCAGTCTCTGGAAATTCAGTTTTTATGCATTATTAAAAACAAAGGAATCTAAGCTTGAACGGAACTCCCGCATTCAAATCTGAAGCAAAGAAAATCACGGAAAGATCAGACGCCTTTCGTGACGTCACTCCGTAGCTAACCAGGCCATGTTATCCAATTGGCCGTGGTTAAAGTCGGGCTGGCACCTACATGGTGCTCCAAAGCTCTTGCCAACGCCAGACGCATTTGACTGCAACTATGAACGTCGTGGGCTTGTGCTGACCATTGCCATGACAAGTGAAACTGGTAATAGCAACAATGCTGAAATCTCATATAATTTTTTTTATCTGTTGGAAGGATATCTTTAAATGACAGTTTAAAACTCAAGGATCGCACGATAATTATTATAAAAATATCAAATATCTTTATCAAAGATAATGTCACGTACAGAACAAGATAAAAAATTGTTACTAATTAACAACATAGTACGATGAATTAAGTACATTAAACTACCTTTAAAATCGGTCTTGATATCAACTAATGAATTAAACTTCTTATTAATAATGAAGGACTGAACGTAAACTCACCCAATATAAGAATATCATCGCTTAGATGAATTTATGATGTTTAAAGGCCGATTAAACTGTGAGGAGCAATTTCCATTTACATGACAATCAAGCCATTACTTCGTTAAAGTTGCTTTGCCCGAAGCGTATATGTTAAACACAAATATGAATTGCGTTACTAGGACTGTAGAGAGAGGAAGGTGGCATAATTTTCTAGCGTATTACGGAATGTCTAAGAATTTCCTTACATATTTCTGAATGGTGGATTCTCCTGGTATATAAACAGATTTTCAGAAGCAAAAATAAGCTAAATGTTCCGTAAGATGTAGAAAGTGAACTGTCTGAAATCGGTTCTTTTAAAAGCAATCTTTTTTTTTCAAATTATCCCCAAATCATTTGGCGTGCATATAATTGGAGCTATGTCGGGATGACGAGGTATTTAAAGAAGTCCAGAGACATTTGGAGCTTACGATATTAGTCGTGAAGATCAAATATTTAAAACTGTCCAAAGATATTTAATTTTTTTATTATGCGCTCCGCCATCAGGCACTGCACAGAAAAGGAGGGATGCCCCGTGAGGACTTTCTAAGGGAAATTGGCTCATAACCACTTTATACATGAGAAAAACTACGAAAATTGTCATCCAGCTAGCCTGTTCGCCGGAACTGAAGCCCCGAACCGAACTACCAGAGTTTAAAGGACTTAACGGCATTAGAATTCCCGATGCAGCGTTAAGTGTTGGCATACATTTTTCTACTTTTTTTCAGTCTTTTCTCAGTTTGTCATATCAATGTTCAATTTTCCTACTAAGATGGCTCTACAAAAATATTTTATCTTTTTATTAGTGACGTTTTGTGTGTTTACTTTATTTATCAAATACTACATTCTTGGCCCTTATGCCATGTACAATTCTATTGAACAGTAAAATCACGAAATATTTAAAAGCAATGCATCTTTAGAATTTCCGATAGACCTCGTTTGCTGGAGGTAAAAATATTGTTACGGATTTCGTATTTATTTAGCTATTTATTTAGAATTGTAATTAAAATTATTTTATTTTCCCGTGCAAGGCAGACGATTTTAGAAGAGAAAGCTACGTCGGAAAAGTAAAATTAATGCATTTAATATTTAATAAATACATGTCTCGTAATTGCTGTTGCCATCCAGAAAATTAGAGAAAATAGGTTTAGAATGTTCTAGTGAATAATTAAAAAACTTGTAAAAGTTGAATTAAAACACCTCAGCTCAGTTGTAGCTGTTTTAAGCAAACTGTTGGTTACCTAATGCTGTTATTGATTATAGCGAATTCGCTGTGAGACAGAATTAGTTTCTCTGTTTTCACTTGAGTTCTGTTTAACGTCTGAGATATTGCGATATTGTACGAATATCTCTGAGGAAATATTTGAGTATTTTGTTTTATTTCTTGTGAAAAGAATAAATTTTATTAACTTTTTAACGACTTGTGCATTCAATTCAATACGAACCCGTACGCACGCAACAATATTTTTTCCCGTATAGTCTTGCCACTATTCGCTTTGAAATCGTGGAGTTTCTTTGTCAAAAATTCGCTTAAGTTTTACAAAACATGAAATAGATAATAAAACAAATTCGAAATCCAAAATTCAGGCTTCCAGGAGCTCACTTTCAGGTGGGACTACGTTATTCAAAATTTGACGGTTCTAGATACCACTGTTTCTTCACAATGCCAGAAACATGCATATATTCAGGCTGATTCTTCATTAGTTAATTTATTTAAGTATAATACAGGCGGAAAAATTAACAATACTGATTTCTGCTATGTTATTGTATAAGGTATTTCTTCCGCCTTCTTCGCATGCCTTCGCGGTGTAGTGGTCAGTACGCTCCACGCATAAGCGAGAGATCCATGGTTCGATTCCCGGCGACGGCGTTGCTCGTTTTTCATGTCTCCTGCTTCCAAATAAACATAATGGCTCTACAACTGTATTTCCTCTTGTATGTGAAATACTATTTAATGAATTCCTTATTATCAAAAATGTAAAATCTGAACACTGATATCTGATTATTACTTATCTTTCGTGACGCTTTTCGAACGTAGTGTGACGTCCCCAATCTGCCAGAAATGCAACATATATATCCATCTAGCCCAGCGAAGCTATAACTTGCTTTCAATGATCTCCATTCATTTCGTGACCAAAAATCATTTGGATTAAATTATTTTATATATTATATTTATATTTATATATATTAGATATATATATATATATATATATTAGATTTTTATATCTCTCATAAAGCTAACTGACTGACATATTATCTCAATGACGGTTAAAGTGCGATAAAAGTATTCAACATTTTCCTGTTCCTTGTGATATCCGAAAGCCATCAAAAAGCCCAACGGGATTAACATCTTCCACGAAGGAGAATTTAAAGATAACAGTGACAATGAATCCACCCTTGACGATTTGTTTTCAATCGATATACTCTGCCCTCCAAAAGTTAAGAAACAGCATCTTTTTCAAAGCTCACCATTACAAAAACGTCAGTAACTTTTAAATTCACAATTCACATGCATGACTTTAAGAAAATATACGCAAAAACAAAAGCTACCACTTTTATTTTATAGAAATGAATACTTATATAGGAGTTGGAGAAAAAATGCAAAAATTATAAGTTTTGTTCACTAGCTAATTGTTATTAGCAGTTCGTTGACAGTATCCAGAAGAGTCTATCAATGCCCATGCGAAGTCGTTTGACCGATTCGTTGAGGTGGCGGGAGATCGGATGAACGGAAATGGGGATGTCACAATCTGATGTTGCTAGACATCTCAATGTTTCACGTAGTGTGGTCCACCGACTATGAAATAAGGTTGAATCCGGGAATTCTGTGTCTAGAAGACATGTTCCAGGCAGACCTAGAGTTACAATATCTACGGGAGACCGTTATTTAGCTCTTTCGGCCCGAAAGAGGAGTAACATTACTGGCCTCAGCTCATGGCAGATCATTTAGTGGCAACAAAAACAAGAATCTCAGCTACTACAGTGCGTAGACGCCTGCATAATACAGGTCTGTATGCAAGATGACCAGTTGTTTGGGTCGCCTTGACCCAAGGACACAGAGGTGGCCGTTTATGTTGGGCAAGAGAACACGTCTCCTGGACCAGTCAACAATAGGCGTCTGATCTCTTCACAGACGAGTCCAGGTTCACATTGAAGAGTGATTCAGGTCGTCAGTTGATCTGGAGGGAAAAACGCCCCAGATACAACCAATCTCACATTGTGGAAAGACAGTTACAGAGGTGGTGGAATAATGGTTTGGGCTGGGATCTCTGCCGGTAGTCACACTAACTTGCATGTGTTCCATGGAGGAACTTTCACTGGTGTGAGATATCGAGACGGGATCCTTTGTCACTATGTCCGCCCATATGCCGCTGCTTTTGGTCTTGGATGTCTTGTGATGGACGACAATGCGTGACCGCATCGAACTCGGGTTGCTGAAGAATATCATTAGGGTCATGGTATGGAGCAGATGGAATGGCCAACTCAATCCCCAGACCTGAATCGGATAGAGCATCTTTAGGACGACCTTGGGAGACATGCTGCTGCTTTAAGTTGCTGCATTGCTGCTTCCTCCATTAGATGAGCTTGAACAAGGATTACTCCGTGTCTGGTCGTTGCTTTCCATTTCACTGACCGATAACTAAATTGACAGCATGGAACGTCGCTTCCGCCAATGAATTGCAGCTAGGAGTGGACACATTCCTTATTAGAATCCTTTTTGTAATGTTACCACCCCGTTTTCCCTCAAAAAAAAAACTGCGATATACTGTTTCTCCGAGCTGGATTTCTCTACCAAGTGTGCAATGTTTTGTTGTAATTCATGTTTGTATCGAACCTTAGAAATATTCTATGTCGCATTCATTAAAGAACTGTTTAGTGAACATGTCCTGTAAATTTTTTGTTTCTATGTTGCTTCATTTTCAAATTAGACACAAAAAATATGCTGTTCCTTAACTTTAGGAGGGGGCAGTGTATATAAGTGGATATATGAATTTACAAACTTTCAGTGCTCAAGTAATTTATAAATTTTGCTCACAGATACCAAGCGGTAATAAATCCCCATAACCAAATTAAAACAATAAAGGCCACTCAGGTGTTTTTAAAGCTAGTATTAAGTTCAACAAGTGTGCATTACAGAAACGCTATTCCTTATGATGTATTATTTGCATTACTTTCGCATCTAAAAAGTTTAAAATAGATAATCATATCAGATAAATACAAAATCTACTCTGTTTTTATTTCATCATATAGCAACCTTATCAACTTTAGATGAGTCTGTATTCCTTGCATGGTGTTTCAATTTCATATTCGTCTCATATCCTTATTTGATTTAATTTTAGAAACGCATTTAATTGAATAAACATTGAAATGGCTATTCATAGATTACTTTCTGAGGGAAAATCTGGCAATACTTAACAGGAAAATCGTACTTTAAATGAGACTTAAAATTTGTATACTTGTCTGAGCGATTCAAACATGACTCCTGCAACTATCGAAGAAATGCAAAATGAATTTGCAAGATGTTC
>KK115172.1:1772974-1807806 GCA_000611955.2 Stegodyphus mimosarum
TCTACCTGTGTCACAGAGTTATTAATTATTTTTATTGATCTCATGTGTGATAAATATGACGAATAATAAAAATGAATATGAAATATAAGAATAAATGCGATATAGTACGTATGAAATATGTGACTGTTAATGTTATTTTATTACATTAGAAATATGTGACTGAAACTAAAATCTGAAATATCCATTTCATTCTCCTGTTATTGTTTTATTGCTTATTTATTACGAAGATCTAAGTCTGTTTACATAACAGAGTTTTGTATTCTTTAAAAGGCTCAGCAATAAATAACAAACTTTAGTATCTTAGATGGGTCGCCCTGCACCACGGCTAACTGGAGAACACAAATTCTAAATTCATGAAGGTCACGCCTGAACGGTCTACTGATACCGGAGGCTTATTGCTTATCCAAGATGCGGGCTCGAATTGGTTATGGCGTTAGGACCTCGTTTTTTTTCGAGGGGGGGAGGTGGAATAGAACTATATCCCGTCGCCGCTAGACCATCATGCCATTTTGCCTTTGAGCCATTTCGTCGTCGGACCGATTCGCCATCAAGACATATTTTTGTTTACGTGCCTATATTATGTATTTATATGCATGCATTATATGTACTTTGTTTACTTATTGTATATTTCTGGCTGCCTTAAATTTTAAAAGAAAAAAGCTTTTACTATTAAGCACACCTTCTAGAATTATTAAAATGCACTGAAATAATGAATTCATTAATGATATGTGGTACTTAAATTCAAATCAGTAACTAAAAACATTCGTAATTAAGACGAAATATAATATAACCATAAAAATAATATATAATAAAATATAATATAATGTAACATTCAATAATAAAAACGAAAATATTTTGAGATTTCAAAATCAAAAGGCATTTTTAAGGTAATATTTAAGAAACATTTCCTTTACATGATAAAAAGAAAAGATTTTTACTTCCTTTTACGAAGTAAAAAAGGAAGAACTGTAATCACGAAAAATTTCGGGTATCATACTTCAACGAAAATATCCATTTTTACCGCTATCGAATGCAATTTAACAATGTTTTTGCGTGACATCTGTACGTAAAGACAGAGTAAGGGACTCTTTTTTTTTCCAAACGAATTATAAAACTGATTTAAAATGGATTCAGAAGAGGGCTTTTTCTTGGCGTCTGTACGTATGTGCGTATGTATGTATCTCGCATAACTCAGAAAGGAGTAGCCTCAGAACGTTGAAATTTTGTATATAGGACTGCTATAACATATAGATGTGCACCTCCTCTTTTGGTTGCAATCGGCCACACCAAAAGTATATAAATATATATATATATATTTGTGTAAGAAAAATAATGAATATGTAAAGGATTAAATTAGGAACGTAAATTTCCTTTATCAATTCTAAAAATAGTAACCTCTCTCTGCACTGCGTCATTTCTAGATTAATCCATGCCTTATGACTCTTATATAATTCTGGTGATGTAAATGGAACTAAAACTCAAGCAGCCAATAATAATTTTACGGAAGTAGTAACTATCCAATCAAAATGCTTCGAGAACCAAAACTAACTCAGGCTGAATTAAGATTTCAACCTTGAACATGACGCACTTGCTTTGAACGCTTTGGCCTGGCTGCATTATTGTCTGTCTGAGCCTTCTATCTTACTGAAGATTAATCTAAAATGTAAGCTTTACTGTATAGGAACAATTAATGTGCGAACTTGATTATTGCCACAACAAACTGAAATAAAATATGAAGATTTAATCTGCCTTCTTCCCCAATTTCCTATTCATTATGGATCAACACTTCTACGCCATCAAAACTCCTGCTGGTCTAAGTTTCTTTTTATTAGGATAGCTGTATATATATTACATAATTTGGACAAATAACGTAACGAAATGCTCTGTTACTCGGCTCAGTGAGCTCAATTTCTTTATTCTTATATGTTTGTAAGTTGTGCATTTTCTGCTTTAAAAATGATTGAATTATGTTGTTCATACTTTCTGGTTAAGGTTTTTATGCCTTTAGTTAATCTGGATGCTGTAGAATTATCAACAATTTAAAAGTTGTTTAAGTATAGCTAAGTTTTTTATTTTACATTAAAAGTCAATTTCTTGTAAGTATTTTTAAAATAAACCGCATGCGGAAATTCGTTCTACAATCAAAGTTATAGTAAAACGACTTTCTAAACTTTTGCCATTTAAAAAACCAGATGGTTTGTTAACATCTACATTTCAGCAAATTCTTCGTATTAAAACCTTTTGAATAATGTATAAAATGTTTCGTATACAATTTCATACAAATATATCGTTACGCATGACACAAACATTAACTCATTATCATATCTATCTATAAATTTATTAATTTTAAGAGCGTAATGTGCTAAGATTCAAAAGTAATTCCATTTTCAATTAATATTTCACGAAAACCTGAATTTCTTGATTATATCAGTGATTTCTCTGAAATAGCTAATTGAAATTTCAAGAAGTTTCGTTGAATTGTGTAAACATTGTAGCTATATAATTTTAGAAACGATAATATAGACTATCTCAGAGGTTTAGCCCATAATTAGGAAATGTGACAACTTCGTTGTGTCTGATACTGACATAAATTTCGAAGTAACTTTCTAATTTCTTTATACCCCGTATTTGTAAACAAGTAAATATATATTGGGTTGACAAAAAAAGTAATTTCGATTTTTTAGTGTGAAATAAAACTCAATTTTTTCTACATAAATGATGAATTTTAATCCGTCAAATATCTTCCATTCTATTCAAAGACCTTTTGCCATCTTTCTGGTAGCTTCCTGATTCTACTTTCATAAAACTGTTGATCCTTATCAGCAAAAAACCAACAAAGTGCGATTTGAGGACATCGTTATTATTGAATTTTGTACCACTGAAAAGAATTATACCAAAGAAGCTTTGAAAACTTCGAAATAAATTATAATCCGATGGTGCAAGATCGTGTCGAGGAAGGATCCGACATCACTTACCAGCCAAGCTCCAGTGATTTAGCACGTGTTGCTAAATATGTGTAAGGTCTCTCACTGCCATGGTGGAACAGGATTTCTTTGCGGTTTGCTAGTTCTGACCTTCTCTCTTTGATTGCTCCCTCCAGTTTAGTAAGTTGTTAGCGCGCCGCCCAACCAGTACAGTGGTTAGTGTCGCTGACTGCCGTGCCGAAGAGTTCGGGTTATAATCCCGGAGAAGGCATGGATGTTTGTAAATGTATAGTGTTGGTGCGGTATGGCAGCCCTTAAATATGCGGTGAGCCGAAAGTCCTCTCGTGTGGGTTGGTGGACGGGAAGAGGGGTGGAAGTAGAGAGGGGATCGGGGTTGTCCGATATTTGAAAAGAAAATTATACGCAAATTTTGAAATAACACAAACCGGATTATAATATAGTGTAAATCTGAAACAAGCAATAAAGCTTAAAAAACAAAAATTTTGATTTGTAGTGGAATCGAGTTCAAAAACATATAAAACCGAAATATTCCAATATATAAAAAAATAAATGAAATCAATAAAAAAATGATAAAAAATAGGAAATAAAATATCTGATGTGGCCACCACATGACCTTTCTTGTACGGCCTATTAAATGATACACATAATTTCTGCACTTCGTTTAAACTTGTTTCCTCGAATTTCATTCCAGATATATTTCTCATTCAATCAACTTCAGTTCTTAGTTCGCAGCAAGGCAAAAATGTGTAAATCCAAATATCTTCATTAAAAAGTGTCAAATACAGAAAAATCTAAAATACCAAATGAGTTAAATATAGTTAAAGAAAAGCATTTTTGCAGTTAAAATTAGTTCCTACCCCCAAAACAAGCAATTCGGCCAGAGGGCAGGAAGGTAAAATTTTCGGTGCACAAAATTGATAGTTTAATGTTAGTCACACTATGCAAAAAGACACTGAAGTTGATGTACTAACTGACTTAATTCTTTATTCTACTAATAAGACGAATGCAAGTAATGAAAAAGAGGAAATATAGAAGATGTCACATGTATCTCGAATTAAAATTTTAAAGTTTTAAATCTAAGAGCATTCAGAATAATTACATCTGAAAGACATCATTTAGATGGAGGTTAATATTGGGGGAGTGATACGTAGAATTGAGATAAGTCAAACATAGCTGGATGTTCCCAAAGAGCCAAACATTTAACAAAATGTGGTCTCATGAGAGCAATTAGCTTGGTGGTGAAAGTCGTCTGAAGGTGAATGCAGATCTGGAATATATTATTGCTTGTCATCGTTGACACAACCGTTAGACAACTACAAGGTCATTGAGTTAGGATCCCTCAACAGTTAACAGACCTCCAATAAACACATCTGCTAATTGCCAAAAACTTCATGAGCATGACCGTTATGCGAAAAACCACTGCTTCGCTTCTCGTCTCTATACCTCCCTAAGGACAGCATCTAAGATGGCATCATCGTCTTTTTGTTAATGAATCCACAAATCACTTTAATCTTTGAATCATTTTTAGGTCTCAAAGTAATTAATATTTTTCTCTAAATTTCACACAATTCCTTTACGTTGAATTTTTTCCTCTTAGAAATTTTCTAATTATTAATTAATTTCACTAGCAATTTCAGGTTCTAAAATTTAAGAAAAGAAGATTTTTTAACAATGACACTTGCTAACCAAAAGAGTTAATGTCTCGAAAGTTGTCATTATTATTTAGAGATGGAAAAAATATAACTAAGATGTTTAGCTGAAGAAATCAAATTATTATTGACCCTGATAATATGCTGGTTATTCTCTTTCGAATTTTTTTTCCAATGGCGGGCTCTAGGCGTTGGTCACTACTAAGGACAGATGCAGCGGTCTCCTTATTATAGAGGCACCCAATAGGTAAGCCACCGTTCCGTCCTATAAAGGGACGGACAAATTACATCATGCCTTCTCCAGGATTCCAAACCAGTTCTTCGGTACAGCAGTCGGATTCCCTAACCACTTTCCCATCTGAACTGTTTTCGAAATTAAACACAGTGACTTACAATAGGTAGTTTTTAGAAAGTCAGATAATATTTCAAATTCACCTATGTCATCATCATTGTTTACACCAGTTATATCCGAACATTTTTGATCGAGGACTCTTGGGGCAAAAAAATTGTAAGTTGCATCCCATATAATCACGCAATATAATACAGATTACATGATCATGAACTCGAAGATGATCGTGAGCTTACTTTTTGAGATACCCCCCAAGCACTGCTTTGCGTACCCCACATTGCAGACCACGCAGCGAATTACGAAGGCTGGGATTCATCAAATATGTTCTTAAATTTCCATTTTAATAGAAATTGTTTTTATTTCTTGTCTTCGAGATTCTGAAGCCTACTTTTATATCAGCTCAACATTTGAATTTTGGATTTTTCGGAACCATTCCCTCCCTAAATATATCTGTAAGATATTTTCTCCCTTTTTATCGGGTGTCTTTGTGCTGTAAATAGAAAGCACGTCCGACTAGCATTTGTAAGGTCCAGATTTCGAATCCTGGCTAGAGCGATTAATTTTTTTCATATTTCCTGCTTCGAAAGCCTACAAGGCTCTACAATGTCCCCCCGAATTAAAATATAGTGGACGATAATTCGTCGACACCGGCATTTGTTGACCGAGTCCCTGCCTCTCAAATCGCCCTCTAAGTGGGAGAGAATGTAAGGTTGTATTTTCTCCCTCCGTGGCGTAATTGGAAGCAAACCCGGCTAGTAATCGGAAGGTTCGAAGTTCGAATCTCAGGAAGAGTATTACACATTTTTCACGTTTCCAGGTTCGATAAAAATAACGATTTTACAAATCAAAATAGTTTGGCAACACTTCAGATTTTCCTTTTGTCATTCTGTGATTATGTGACAAACTCAATCCACTATAGTTGCGTAAAGTTAAAAGTTTAACAAACATAGTCTTCTATGTCAAACTGCAGCCTGAAAAATGCCTTCATAAGTATTAAACGTTTTGTGTTTTAAAATGAATTTTTTCCTCCGATGGGTCTTGCGAACGTTTTGCGCAAGGGTGAATTTCGCATTTTCTGTTTTATGTGTACAATTTTTATTGTATACCATGAAGATATTTCGAGTTATGAATCACAGATTTTTTTCATTTAAAATCTTTTTGCTGGCAATACCTGAATGCAAACATACATAACAGCGAAGCGCGTTAATTCCTCATTAATTTATTTCAAACCCATTGGGACGTGTTCAATAAGCCTTAAGAGACACTAGGATTTTTCACGCTGAAAGATATGAAAAACGAGCAATGTTCTCGTCGGAACTCGAACCTCGGATCTCTCGAATAATCTCTCGAATACGGAGTGTGCTGATTATTACAACACGAAGGAATGCTAAGAAGGCCGGAGGAATACCTTATAAGCCTCTTCACTACATATATGCGCTTAGATTTCCTTAACTAAGCTTACTTTTTACAATTTTTATGAGGTCAAAAAATGTTTCAGTTATTGCTTGTGGTGTTATGGATTCTACACCGAAGAGGCATTTCATTATGACCACCCTGCATCTATAAAAATGGGCTCGCCCTGAAGCAAAACCACTGCGCATGCCCGGGTGGTGTTGGAGTATATAGAGTGGCTATGCATTGTTTGATTTATACCACATTGATACATTCAGGATTACGGGAAAAATATCTTTTTATGTAATTATTAATGTATATTTTGTATATTTGATATTTTTCAGCATTTCTGACCCTGAAGTCTCCCAACGAATCAACGACTTTCGTCACCTCACGTGACAAGGTAGTCATGCCCTCCTAACATATGCAATACTGACCGATGGTCTCACTGATGCATTCACTCGCTTTCATCGCTCTACAGCAATCCTCTCCGACATCCGAAACAAAACTTGCAAATCCTGCAAGTTAATCAGCGGCGTTATCAGCGGAACTTGGACCTCTTTCTAAACATAGCGCAATTACCGACATTATGGGAAAAGCAGCCGATTTATCAGACTTTCGATAAAGATCAAATTGTTATGGCTCGGCGACTGGGAACATCAGTATCAGAAACGGCCTGTTTAGTGGGCTGTTCACGTGCAGTTGTTATGAGCACATATCGAAAACGGTGTATGGATGGTGAAACGACAAGTCGCCGGCCAGCAGTGTGTCGTCGACGGAGCATTAATTCCAGAGGAGAGAGGAGATTGATACGGATTGTTCGTCGTGACCGAAAAGCTACAACAGCTGAAATCACCACCAGCTACAACAACGACGACCCAAGCAGTGTTTCTCAACACACTGTCCAGAGTACATTGCAGCGCATGGGCCTACACAGCCGCAGGCCGAAGCATGCCCCTACACTGACGGCACGTCATCGCCAGCTGCGTCTGCAATGAGCCAAGAAACATCGGAATTGGACAATAGAAGAATAGAAGAATGCTATATGGTCCGACGAATCACGTTTGTTGGTCCACGAGATCGACGGACGTGTACTCATACGACGATTTTCAAACGAAACCCTGGCTCCCGGATGCATAGTTGGACGGAGACAAGTCTGTGGCAGGGATATAAAGTGTGTGCAATGTTTCATGAAGCGCATTAGGACCCATAATACCCATAGAACAATTCCTGACGTCTGTGCGCTACGTCAGCATCGTTGCAGACCAGGTTCAAACATGCCTGACAACAGTATTTACGGCGGGGAATGGTGTTTACCAACAGGATAATGCGCATGTCACAAGGATCGAATCGTCAGAGAATGGTTCGACGAACATTCCAGTGACTTTCAAGTCATATCTTGGCCTTCAAATTCACCTGACATTAATTCAATAGATCATTTGTGGTCCCACATAGAAAACCGAATTCGTGCTGCCACGCTACACCCTCGCGATGTGCGGGAATTACAGGACTAGTTGCTGAGCGCTTGATACCAGATACCTCAGACTACACCGCTGGCCACCGTAAATGCAACACCCTGAAGGAAGCAGGCAAATAACACGAAATTTACAACATGCACTTGCGGAGGTGAGATATGCAAACGATTAGATTTTCAGCGCAGACGCACATCACACACGCCTGTGGCGCCACTTCAAAGAGCTATTTAAGGCTTGGAATTTTCGACGATTTCAAGTTCGGTAATTGTGTTTTTCTTGTGGTTTTTTCAAAAAAAAAAAAAACGATCACTAATGTCTCGTAGTAAACAGCGATCATCCTTTGATCAAGTACCCGAGTTCAACAGAGGAAGGATAGTGGCCTACCGAGAGTATGGATTATCTTTCAGGGAAATCGGTAGTCGTGTTGGAAGAAACCAAACAACTGTAATGCGGATATGTGACCGTTGGATGCAGGAGGGTACGACGGACCGACGTGCTCGATCGCGTCCACCTCAGTGCAAGCAACGACGGATCACTCAGTCACATCACGAACATAGCACAGCACATTCAGTCTGTAACGTATCATCCAGTGTCTGCGCGTACCATTCGACGCCGTTTACAGCAGAGTGGTCTGTCCGCAGGACGTCCATTGCTTCGTCTACCCTTGGCGCTGAACCATAGACGTCTTCGCCGCCAATGGTGCGATGAAAGAAGGATGTGGACGGCGGAATGGAATGAAATTGTCTTTACTGATGAGTCACGCTTCTGGCTGTAACACCATGATGATCGGATTCGAGTCTGGAGACACCATGGAGAGAGGATGCTCAACAGCTGCGTTATGCACCGCCACACTGGTCCTCCATCGGGTATTATGGTATGGGGCGTTATTGGATAACACTCTCGCACTCCTCTAGTATGCATTGCCGGTACGTTAAACAGCCAGCGCTCCATCTCCGAGGTGTTGGAGCCAGTTGTTCTTACTTACCTTCAGAGCTTGCCCACAGCCATATTTCAACAAGATAATGGGCGACCACACGTGGCGCGCACTGTCCAAGGGTTCTTCGTCCATCGCCAGATTGAATTGCTTCCCTGGACGGCTCGCTCTCCGGATCTTTCGCCGATAGAAAACATGTGGTCCATGGTTGCTGAACGATTGCCCAGATTACATCCCAAGCTGCCACACTATATTATCAACTTTGGCAACGTGTGGAAGCTGCTTGGTCTTCTGTACCCCAAGAACACATCCAAAGTCTCTTTGAATCAATGCCGAGGCGTGTGGCAGCGATGATCTCCAACAATGGCGGCTACTCTGGCTACTGGTTCTGGAAGGAACCACACTTCTCAGAAGTCTATAAATTTAATTTGATACTTGGTCAACATGTTATCTACTAAATAAATTTTGTTATGATATCTCTTGTCTTTCTTGGTGTTGCAATTTGGGTGGCCAGCAGTGTATTTATCAGCACCTTGTAGAGTCAATATCATTCCGGGTTCTGACAGTTTTGAGGGCTAAAGGGGGTCCTACATGTTATTAATAGGGTGGTCATAATGTGATGGTTCTACTGTAGACTTTTTATTCATTAGAGCTTCTGTCGAAAATAGATTGCTTTTTATGATGACACAGCATTAAATCATATCGAAAAATTGCATATAAGTGTATGTAAGCATATACAGAAACAAGCTATTTCAATACTACATTTTGGTGACTTGCCAGGCAATTTATGTTCGTTTTGGTTTTTGTAGTGAAACAAAACTTAACTCAGAAGAAGGTTTAAAATAAAACTTCTCATTTAATTCTTCAGTTAACAAAATTACATAGATCGTATAGCAGTAGAACAAGTCAACGTTTATTGAAGGATTAACTGAATACAAAGGTTAAAAATTCGCGTTTCAAATTTTGTCCCAGGTAATCTAATCACGCAATCAGACACTGCTAACAAAGCTAAAGCCTATTCAGGCAATGCTAGAATTTGCGAAAAATATTAGTTCGGAGACTGTCAGCAGTCACTCCCAAAAGCTTTCCTCCAATTTAAGGAACTCTCTTCATCAAAATATTATACTTGTGCTCAAAAAATAGGGAACAGACGCTAAAAGAAAAAGCACGAACGTAAAAAGAGGAATTAAAACAATGTAGTTGACATATAATGTAGAGGCTGTATCGCCGAAAGCAAACAGGCAACCAAAATTAGCATAAAACGCAATCCCGTAGGTACACCACAACACCTTAAAAAGGGACTTGCCGGACCTACGCATCAGTTCGCAAGCAGCGATAGTTCTGTGTAATTCGAGGTAGCCAAAGCGGAAAGCATAAACCGAAGATACCATTGCCCGATGAAATGCGTTGCAGGGCTGTCTGGGTGTTGCAGGCTGGTGCAAGACAATTCGATGTTGCGGGAGAGTTGAATGTGTATCGTAGAGTCATCAATAGCACGTGCAATTATTATCAAAGGAATCAAATCCCCTGTAGAAGACGTGGTTCTGGATGCCGGAAGATTACCACAATGCAGACGATCTTGTTACTGTATGAAAGACGCACTGTATGAAAGAGCACGACGGCTAGCGTCGCATCTCTCTGCTGCTACAGGGCGGCCCAAATGTCGCTAAAATGTGTCTGCATACAAATGTCGACTGCATGAAGGTGGAATGTAAGCCCGACGAACTGTGGTTTCCGTTTCGTAGTCTCCATCACATATCAGAGAGCGATTGAATTGGGCCGGTGAACATCGCAGTTGGACACCAGAGCAGTGGGGCCACGTTCTCTTTAGGGATGAATTTCGATTTAATATCCAGAACAATTCGTGAAGGGCAGTGCTATGGCGAGAACGAGGACACGCTATCGGGCGCCAAATATCGTCGAAGGAAACCATTGCAGAAGAGGAAGCTTACTTGTATGGGCTGGGATAGCAACGAACCGCCGCATCTACCTCTACGCGATTTCTAGTAATTCCGTCACAGCTGTTCGATATTGCGACGAAATTTTACATCCTCTTGTGCGTCTTTTTATCGCTTTGCAATGGGTACTAACATGATATTCACGGAAGATAACGCCAGCCCTCATAGAGCTCGAGTGGTGCGGAGTTACCTAGAGAGTGAAGCTATTCCACATCTGTGGTGGCTTGCTAGATCAGCGGACCTGAGTCCTATAAAGCACATGTGAGACATGTTGGAACAACAGATAACAGGTTGCAGTGTGCCGCCAGGTACCCTCCCCGAGCTCCTACATGCATTACTGCAGGAATGGGTGCTACAGACTCAACAAGAGATCAACGGCACGATTTTTAGCTTGTATCGCAGTTGTCAAGCATGCATTTCATCTAAGAGGGTATCATACTCGTTATTAGCGTGGTGTTTCCAATGCACATTTCTTTCGACCCATGTGGTCTTTTGCGATGTGATGTCACAAATCATGCATTTTTGTATGTATTTGCTTTATTGGTTGCTATGTGGTCTAGTAATGCCACACCAATCTCTTGGATGAGTTTGGGCTTGTGTTGATGTTACTGTCAGACAAGTGAGATAAGTCACAAGAGAACAGAACAGTTTTTGTTTTATTCCATGTTTTGCCTTTATCGCTTATTTTTTTAGCTGGAGTGTAAACTGTAAAATCTTGGTCACTTAGAACGTTCAATCTTTTAAGGAATCACTCGCTCATTAAACGTTACTGAAAGACATTAAATTTCAAAAGGCATAAATTCGTAAATAAGAAGATATTTTAAAACTTTCTGGAAAAATTCTTAATAATTCGAGCTTGTTTTTGAAAATGAGTACCATTTATTTAAAATTTTTAAATCTACCAAAATATCAATTAATGTATGGAAAATAACTGTAGGCACTGAAATTTTTTCGAAAAAATAAAACTGCTTCAGTTTTTCTTTATTTCTTCCTCCCCCTTTGAACAACGTAGAAACTTTTATAATTTAATTTTTTTATTTTTTTTAATGTAAGAGAAAATAGTCACTTTAACTCATAATCGGTAAATCGATTAAATGGTCTTTTTTAAATATTGCTTAGGAAACTAAGTTAAGTAAAACAAAAAATTCTTCAAAAGTCATGGAAACAATTTTCATTGACAAACTTTTAATACGACACAGAAAAACTGGTTTGGAAAATTATTAAAAGAGAAAATTATTATAATCTAAATACTAAATCGCAATAAAAAATTGTACAGTCAAAATCAGTATGCTTACTGCTGTTTTAAAATGACTGATTTATTTTGAAGTGCAGGAAAAAGATACAAACGCTGAGTTAAAAATTAGACTGAAAGCAATCTGACTATTAATATTTAAATGCCAGATTTAAATTTAGATTTCGACTAATATTTCAATTAATATCTAAATAACCCTCCAACGAATAATGCTCCTTTTTCCTTCCTTGCGTTTAAATTAATTTTAAATTACACTAAAAATATAATTCTATTAATGATTCCTTTTTCTTATCTCATTTACCATTTATTCAAAGCTCTAAAATGGTAAATGTGGTATGAAGTTGACCTGATTTGCCCACAAGAAGCCGAGCGGTAAAGGCCGCTGGACACTGATAGTTCGCTCTGGGATTCGCGCCCCCGCAAATGAGCTGTCTGCTGGCTGGGTGTTTTCGTAGTTTTTCCTATGTGTAACGTGGATACGAGCCAGTTTTCGTTAAAAAGTTCTCCATGGGACTATCTAAGGTACTCCCCTTCTGTGTAGTGCCTAATAGAGAAGTACGTAATATTTCTTTTTATGTTAAATTAATTTGTTAATAGTATAACAATGTTTTTGAAATTTATTTGATAATACTCATGGGAGAACAAGATTTTTGTAGCTATAAGTTGTTAGAGTTTTTATCTGCCCATTAGCTTATTGAATGCAATTCGGTTATTTATTAGTTTGTTTGGCGAGTTCCGATGTTAAAGCTTCCATACCGAATTCACACATGTTCTTTTACTAATAAATTTATCTCTACAGTATGCTAATAAATTTTTTATAAAGAAGATTATTCAATAAAATGTTTTAAAAATTAATTCGTTATTAATATACGTATTTTTGAAATTTATTTTAAAACACTCATGGAAGAAGAAGACTTTTGATCTATAAGTTGCTGGAGTATTTATCTGCTCACTTAACACTGAATTACAGTTATTTAGTCATTTGTTTGGCGAGTTTCGATGTTAAAGCTAATCTACCCATATACTATTTCTAATGAATTTATTTGTCTGTATGTTAATAAATTTTTTCTAGAGAAGATTATTAAATAATCATTTTAAGTATTTTGAATTTAATTAAGTCTACCTTCTGTCTGTTTCAAGTCAAAACGTTCTACAGCAATCAAAAGAGTCCAGAAGCATCTGTAGGGGTTTATTTTAATATCCTAATAGTTACTTTTATTTTTGAATAATATTGTAAGTTTTCTTTTAATTTCTTATTTATCATCTACAATTCCCTGCCAGAATGAGTTTTCAGGATCGCGTTTTATGTAAATGAAGTAGATCCAGTATTTGAGTTGAAGTGCCAGTCACTTCAGTCGAAGAACTTAGAAGTTCGAGCGTGATCTACCTTCTGGCCACGTCGTTGCTTTAAGCCAAAATCTCTTACTACGTTCGGCCGTATTGTTACGTGCCTGCTAGATTCTCCTACGAGCTTGAATAAGGGGCCAACTCTATTCGTTATTTCTGTGCAGCGTCGGCTGATTTTTAGTTTAGTTTCTATCTTAAGTTGAAGCCCAAGTGGAGGCTTCCTGAAAGCCCAAGCGGGGCCATCTGTGAATAGTCTTGGGTTGAATAAAAGGGTAATCTCTTCTTTGGACTTGTTATTGAAGCATTAGAACTAAGCGATTATGCGCTAACAGTTCTTAAGCATTCTAGCTGCTAAAGACTACAAATTTACCTAGAATACTATATATCAGTTTAAGAAATATTCTTAATAAATAATAATATGCACTATATTTTGCTAAAACGACTTATAATGATTCACATTTATTTTCAAACACCTGTGTTTCCGAAATTTACTTGTGTAGATCTTACGCTAAATCTTAAAACTTAGATTTAATTTTTTTCCTAAGGTATTATTTTTACTTCTATTTCAAGCTTCACTTGTTGCAAAGGAAATATCATCAGTACATTCCTTGTAATACAATAATTTATTCAAAAAGTAGTAACCAGGAATTCGCATAAATTCGTACACTCGAAAGTTTTGTTGATATGTTTGTGTAGACTACATTTCTTGTCGTAATTTTTTGTTTTAAAGGAAAATATATCACGAAAATTATCATCTGCATTTGGAAATGATTACTTATTTGGCAAAATATATTAATTATTCCATATCTGAGGTGAAAACAGCAAGACGCTACAGATTAAAACAAATTCTGTCGGAAATTTAATTAGTCCTCATTTTAAAGATGGTGAACGCCATTGAAATATCCAAAAAATACTTGATGTAAAACATTCAACTATCATTGATGTTAAAAAACAAAAGAAATTGCGTGGAACTGTGGAAAAGCACCTATGTCTAGACAATATTTCAAGTTAGCAACCAAGATATAAAACAAGGCATAACAATTAGTATTTTAAAATTTACAGTGGGTTTAGAAAAACAGTTGGCAATAAAAGTTAATCCTGAAATTTTTAGAAGAATCATTAGGATATCTGGATGCGTCGGGCGATCAGCAAAAAGCAAATTCTTCTGCCACAAGGAAAATGCCCCTGGCGTTCTCAGAATCCCTGGTAAACACAGAATTATCATATTGGAACAATGCTATATTTGCAGACAAGTCAAAATTTGATATATTTAGGCTCGATGGACTAATTACTGTGTTGTGAAACGAAATGAAGAATCGAATTTTAAAAAAATCTGTTACCTACTTTTCTGCGCGAGGGTAAAACTTTAATAGTTTCGGAAAGTTTCACTCTTCGTCTGGATTGAGGAATTTAGTTTTTATAGAAAATAATCTGGTTCAATATTAATACTTTTAACTTATATTAATACTTTTAACGAAAACTGAAATGAATAATGCATTCGAATTCTACCAGGACAGTGGTCCTGAACATATAACTTTAAATGTTTGCCTGTGGACAGGCCTACAGTTATCAAAACTCCTTCATTTTCTCCGGACTTAAATCCTATCTGATATGTATGGAATAAACCGGAGGAGAAAAAATAAGGAAACATGATATTTCTTCAAAAACTGCACTGAAAGCAATTCTCATAGAGGAATGGATTCTTATAGAGTTCGTATACGAAGATGTTGGTTGAATCAATGCTAAATGGCATGAAAAGGTTAATTTTAGTGGAAGTACATCCAACGAAGTATTAAATGTCCCGTTATTGTCATGTTTTTTACTAAACCGTTTGTTCGAATTGCCCAAATTCTTACGCAACTTCATTTTCAGAAATCTTTCAGCCAATTATTTCATTATTTATTTTTACTAGCCCAAAAGGAACATTTATGCCGAATGGGATATTAGTTCTAAAACAGTATTTTGAGTCAGAACGCTTAAATGCATCGTATCACTTTCCAAATTGTTGCCACCAAATATTATCGCCCTGTATTATATTTAAAGAACTTAGATAGTGAAGAATCTTCGTGAATACATGTATGTTTCTTGCACTGTGAAAAACGATGGTATATAGAATCATCAAATTTTGAATAACGTAGTCCTTCACCCGTATATGAGCACATGGAAGCCCGAATTTTAAATTTCGAATTTGTTTTATTATCTATTTCATTTAACGAAAATTCTAACGAATTTTTTATTAACAAACTCAATGATTTCAAAGCAAACGCTGAGAACAACACTTGTGCAGATTAAAACATTGTTATCTCTAGCACGCGAGACTGTCTATCGGAAAATTCTGAAGATATGCCGTTTTTAAGCATTTTGTGATTTTGCAGTTGAATCGAATTTTATGTGGCATAAGTTCGAAGAACATGATGTTTAATAAATAAAGTTAACACACAAAACGTTAACAATAAAATCCATCTGCCTATCGGAAACTCTAAACATACGCTTTTTAAAATATTTTTTGACTTTGCTGTTTAATCAAATTTTATGTGACCTAATAGTTAATACATAAAGTAAACACACAGAATATTAATAAAAAAGCAGAAAAAAAAGTTTTGTAAAACCATCTTATTAAGAAAACTGAACACTGATATGATGAACTGAGAAAAGCGTGGAAAAAAAATATAAGTCAACGCTTAGCGCATTGGGAATCCTAATCTTATACTACTACGCTGCTTTTAAAATTTTTGTAATTTTGATGTTGAATTGCATATGTCGTAACTGCTAAAAAGTAATGCTTAATAATGAAACTAAAAAGACGAAAAAGAAATGGGTTAGTACGAGTGACTGTAACAGCAGATTGGTGGACTGCGAGCTCAGTGAGAGCGTAAAAATCCTTAGCAAACCCTTTTAGGCGGCCGTTAAAATCTAAAACTTTTCATTTATTTACCAAAAACGTTTGAAGTAGCATATTTTTCCAAAGAAGCAGGTTTTAAAAACGATGATCAATAGCATATTTCAAAGGAAAAAAAAAAGTTATTTCACTTACATTTAGTAACTGATATTTGCAGCTAAAATTCAGAAACACAGGTGTCAGAAAACAAATGTGAGCCACTGTATTTTAAAAACTAATTCCACTCAAGCAAGGCTTAAAGTAAACGCTTAAAATTTGAAAAACATTTAATTTAAATAATTTTTAAATGTTCCCCTTTGTGAATATTGACGAGTAATTGTTAATTCCACCTTTTCTGCTTTTATATTGAGTATATTCTAAGTGATTCTTCTATAACGTGTTTATTTTTCGCGGAAATATTTCTGTTTGTAACTTAATAACTTTTGCTTTGTGATTCAAAGCAGGATTCCCTAATGCTGTTATCGTAATCTTAATTTTAATTTTGTATCGGTGTTGGCTTGCATTCGCCGCTTCATTTCTGCATACGGAAGCAATATTCTGTCGAAGCAGTCGCATTTCTAACCACCTCAAACCAACAATTTGAGTTATTTAAAGAGATAAGAGCAGAGGAGCCTTATCTGTTGTTGTTGTGACAAACTTTTGGCAGTGTTTATCATTAGCCCTTCTCTTCCGTAAAGTATCGACTCGTCTTTATTAACAAACACGACATTAAGGTATATTTTCCAACTCCCATTTGTTAAATATTTCTATTAAATAGATAAATCTTGTCGGGAGCCCAATTTCGACGAAAACGCCTCAGAAGTCATTTCCCTCATAATGATATTTTACGATCATCATTAGTATGTTATAAACGCACCCGCCCATAACCGAGATCTTTATCCGTTTGAGAGATATGGCAATCTTTTCTAAACTTCTTATCAATCGTCTGCTGTTTTGTCTTAATGGTCAAGCTGCCAACTTTAGAAAAGTAATTTTTAACTTTCTTTCCCCGTTTTCTTCTTCTTTAATGTTTCATCAACGATTTCGCGCGTCGAAAAGGAGATAGATAATATAAAAGAATAAAATGGGGGGACGGGTAGAGTAGAAGAGGGGGGAGGAAAAAAACTAATCTTGTTCCTTTTCCTGCCTTTAACGCCCGATCGTGCGCCGATCACCTTTTGCATGGACGTCATTAGGGAGGCCGCAGCGTACCTAATTAACATCCGAAGTTAAACGCTATTCGAGGAAGCTATTAGCACTTGGCAAGACTAATCTAGCTCATTAATTAGCTCCCTTTGTTTCATTGCTGATGCCTTATCGTGTAATATGTCATTTTTATCTCCTTCCCGAAGCCGATGCGTTCCTGCGATACTTCGCCCATTGATTTCCCCGAGACACGCGCACTTTTCCCTAATGGTAGGGAAAAGTTTTCTCAGACAGCCTGCTATCTCTCGCACCGAACTTTGCTAATGTCACCACATTAAATAATTATTGTTATACATACACCGCACGTGTAATTAGAGTAATGAAAATACCTCGCTTCCTCCACCACCAGCACCCCCTTTTCTCTTTTCTATTCCCCGTTTTCGGGCTCGATTCTTTATCTTTTCGTCTTAGTTTTTGCTCTTAATTACGCGAGTTAGGATAATCATTAAGAAAGTTAGCTGTTGGTTTTTATTCTCTTTCTGTTTCCCCGACTCCCCCACCACACCACCTCTTCCCTCCATTTCCGTTTTTTCGTTTGTTGCTATCTTTTGCCGCGTTTTACTAATGGTTGCGGTTGCGGTTGTTAGCGCTTCTATTTTTATTACATTTTACGTTGCGTTCTTTCTTTCCCTTTTAATTCCCTCCTTTTTTTTCCCACCCCCTCCTCGTTCACACACGCATACACAAACACACATCGGCGTTATTCGAAGCGTATGCTGCGTTGTTTGTAGTTATCGCGTTTGCCTACAGAATCGGTTCTTTTTGTTTTTACTGATAATCTCCCTCTACAAAACACTTTCCCGAAACGACTGCTGTTTCACAAATTGTTTTCTTGATGTCTTTTTTCGTTTTTGTTTTTGAGATTTTTTTTATGTCTTTGCTCGCAAACGATAAAACAGGAACGTTTAAAGAGCTAATTGTTCCCTAACGCGATTTATTTATTTTTTTGGTGAATGGCTATTTTTTCTCTGTCTGTTGTTCCTGGTTAATGTCAAGAATCTTATGGAGGAAAAGGTATCTAGTAATTTAAAGGTTCCTGCGGTGATTTATCACATGCTACACACGATCGTCTGTGATGAACAAGTTAATGCCTATTCTCCGCCTTCAAGCTTTCCAAACGCTCTCTTAATTAACACAGTAGATAAATTCACAGAGTTCTTCTGACTTACCAGACTTCACTTCTGTTATTTGTAACACGGTTGTCACGAAATGTATGAGAGGAAAACAATAATTCATAAAATTATCTACTTAGAAAAATGAGAAATCGTGCAAATACAATTCAAAATTATCTAGTCAAACTTTGATAAGAAGTATTTGGCTTGTTTGAATAAAGCTATGTTAATTGTCTATTACCTTGCATAAGCAATTAATGAGAATTGTAAGCGAGCATATTTTAGCAATAAACAAATCTGTCAATCTGTCAACTTCTTTTTTTTTTCCAATTTCGAAGCACTCTTGTTTAGAGAAAAATGCAGAATAACAGAGGGAAAATTTTTACAGAGAGACTGTTCGTTTATTTTTAGATGATTTTCATCGTAATTACAGAAATATTTTACCCTAAAATTTGTATGTTTTAAATGTTCTATTTGATAACCCTAATTCTTCGCTATCTTTCTGCACCGTAATTTTCAAGAAAATAAAGGCTTGTAGTGTTGGACGAAGCATTTTATCCCATTGCTCTCGAACAGCTTTTCAAAATCGAAGGAGATTGTAGGTCGACGTTTGGACAACCTGCTTTTTAAGCCCAAAAGCTCAAAAATACCTCGGTGATAGACGGGGAAATTTAGTAGGGATATGAGTGTAGGGTATGGTCTTGATACTCACTTGTTGTTCCATTTTTTCCAGGAAATGAACAGTAGATTTTGACGTGCCGCTGCCTGTTTTGTCTTGATGTAGTTCTACTGATCGATCACACTGTGTGTAAAGACAATGTATTTCACATTTGAGAATTGGATATAAAATTTTCGTTTTTGATAATACGGGGAGTTGATCTTAACATTTTCCTCCACTCTCTTTATTTTTAATTTGTCGTTACATTAAAAAAACAGAAAAAAATCACGAATCCCTTAGAGAAACTTTCTTTAGATTCCTTGAACGATGTTTTAAATTTTTTTTCTTCTCTTTGATGGCAATAAATAGATCTTTTTTTATTGCAGTCATTTAAGTACGCACAAGATTCGTCTACTGTGATAGCATTTTTTCTTTTTTGTCCGGACAAATATTTCTCAAGAATTCTGCAGAGCTTCAGCGATATGTGATGGAGAAAGACGATGCACATTATGTTTTTTCGCCTTTTTAAGATTCAAATCAGCATTAACCATTTTGTTTACTGTTGACACTGAGCCTTTTAATGATTTTGCAAATGGCCTTGGAATATTTTCTTTAAGATCCTACCTTTGCAGCATTCAACACATTTCATTTTTCCCTTGGATACATATTTGAAACTATTTTTCCACTGGAAGCTAAATTTTGACATGTTTTTCCTTTGTTATTGACAACATTACCTATCATGGCTTTAGATATCGAAAAACCATGGCTTTCACAATGTTTTTTATAACTAAGATATGTATAATTTTCTCCGGAAAGAACACAAACATAACCTTCCATCCATTGCTTCTTTAAAAGCGCCATTTTGCAAGAAAACAAAACTGTCAGGTAGCAGACAGTAATTTATACTTTAAAAAATTATAGTTGCAGTTAAAAAAAATTCCAAGCAGAGGATTTTTTTTTACATTTCAAGCAGAGGAAAAAAATTCCAAGCAGAGGATTTTTTTTTCAGCAAAGGAAAATCGTGTAAAAATGTGTGCGAATAGCCTCTGTGTATTAACATTTTTAAAAAAATTCGCAGAACTGATAACTAAACGTTATGTTGCTTTGCTCTGTTGCTCTAAATATCCTGATAATGATAACAACTTCAATTTAGGACTTACAGCTGTTGCTTCACTTATAAAAAAACTTCAGATAGAACAGAAGCAGCATTCGCAGTCTCCCTCTACAAAACTCTAACAAACTACTCACAAATCTTTTAACAAACGTTAATTTCTCACAAACCTTCTTCAAGAAATTAATGTGGTAAATAAATTTGGGCAAAGCCACTTTGGCTAATGTTTCTTAATAATAAAATCGTGGACTTTTTTCCTTCATGTGAAAGTAATATTTAATTTAAGTAAAACATTTTCTTTACTTTTTTCACAGATATTTGAGCTTAAATTTATTCAATTAAAATTTAGTTCATGCAAACGAAGAACATATTTATTTGCCAAGACTACGGAACAATTTATGCTTAATTCTATAGTATGTATTAAATTAATGATTTAAATACTTTCTTCTGCCTTTATCAGTGATTCGCTGATATCTTTGTTGGTACTGCTGCATTTTGTGTAGATAATTTGTTGCAATCCTCCATTTGCTATTCGGAAGCATATTAGTCGGCAGGCTATAAAAGTAATAGTATGCAGAACACCAGTACTTTTTAACATAAGATGATTAGGAGAAGTCTTGCCAATGGCATAGCGTAGGCTTCTACCGTGCGGGCAGAAACCTACACCAAATTTGCCGCCCCTTTTTCACTGCAAGGTATAGTACTATCATAAAGATAGCAAGGAAAATATTAAACTGCAAAGAGATTTTGTTCTCCAAAATTTAAAATTCTTGCAAACTAGATAACAAAACTAATTGAGAAAACATGTTTTGAATTTTAATATTAATAAATTATCATCTAAAAACAGTATTATAACTTCAAGAAAATTCATTTTTAATCGAAAATTATAATAAGTATTATTTAAAAACTACAATTGATTGCAACAAGATAAACACTTCTTTTAAAGTGAACATTTCTTTATTACAATTTTGTAATTTTCTTTAATTTGCGTTTTACCAGTTTATAATTAACACAGAGAAATTAGGATGAACCTTCAAAATATTTAATACGGAATTTTATTCTCCTTCTTTCTGATTTTTTTGAATTTTTGATTTATGTACATATATATATGTGTGTATGTATGTGTGTATTCGTAAAAAAAAAATTCATTTTTAAAAAATTAGAAGAAAAAAGATTATAATATCCTGAAAATTGTTTTGAAATTTAATATAAAGAAAAAGGGATATACGAATGAATCATAGAATGAGGCATAAAGTAAGTTGAATTAGTAAAATAAAATTGGGAGAAATTATAAACATTTTTCAAATACTTTAAAATATGAAAAATGCAAATTAATTATTCAAGGAGTAATAATTTAAAACATCAGAATTCGAACAGTTACGTTTTAAATTATTAGTCCTGACGAGAAGACATAAAGATTAAAATTTGAATAATTAATTTACATTTTTCATATTGCAAAGTTTTTTTAAAATGTTTTTTAAAAATTTCCGGTTTTATTTTACTAATTCAGTAATAGATCGTTCTAAAATTTAGTAGTATTTCCATTTTTCTTCATATTTAATTTTAAAAAATATCCAGGATAGTATAATCATTTTTCTTCTAATTTTCTAAAAATGAATCTTTTGTTAAATTAAATCTTAAGCAACTTTAGCGCTTTATTTTAAAATAGTCCTTCTAAAGCTTTGTGAATGTTTAGAAATTTTTTAAAATATTAAAACAAATAAAAACAAGTAATAATTTTTTTAATCTTTTATTGAAAAAAAACAAAACAGTGAGCAAAATAATCATACATTATCCTATATTCGAAATAGAAATAGAACTTATTTCTTAACACAAAATTTTATTTTCCTATTTTCCGTCACCGCAAAATCTTTAATATCGATTGCATCCGTATTTCTTGCTCAATAGCCAAAACAGAGTCTTAGTGTATCCATTGTCTATCGTAAATAATGTTTGATTAACTTTAGTTTAGAGAAGCTACTCTCACAGTTGGCGTTGCCATTTTTATGGCAGTTGTGAGGAACATTCGAGACAATATTATTATATTAGGCAGAGTAACTTCCAGCTTAAATTGCATAATAAATTTTAATAAATTAAATGGGTTTGAATTCATTTTTATTGCCCGTGGCATCAACAAAAGTCCTTATCATGACTCTTGAGCTCTTCTTTGTCCATATCATGAGACACGAGCTCTAAAGTCACATCGTCTTCGTCAGCATCTAATGGTTGAGCTGGCGTAAGAAGGAGAAACTTGTTTGCCAAGTTCCATACCTGTTGAAACCTCTAGTGAGTTTCTACAGTTACATTATCTAACTCTACGGCAGATTAAGCCATTCTTTCTTTCCAAATATGCGCGATGTCTGTCAGTTGTAAATTTGTAATGCGAGCTGTGTTCTTTTGCCTGCGGTACATAACTGGAATGCGAGCTAAGCTCGTTGATGACCGTCAAAAGGCTAAAAAGAAAACTTTCTTCTCAATTCTTTTTTTTTTTTTGAGGGGGGGACAATGTTGCATCGTTACTTCTCTCTTCAAAAATCTGCGTCCCCATTATTCATTCGGAAGGTTTCATTAAAATGCAGGTCTTCACGTAAATTTTTAACCATAACTCAAAATACCTTTTATCAAATTCTCTCGTTTCTATGTGAGTAACGTCTTAAAAGCAGTTATTTTTAGCACACTGATCCACATTGAGTCTCTCTGTTTGTAAGTAATTTTGGGCATCATTGACATAGGTTTCCAGAGGCCCCGAAATATAGAGAAGAAAGTGATCGCATTGAATGTTACCGCGTTATATCTACTGCTTCAGCTCTTTTCATCTGTGATGTATCTTGAGTTCTTTTTAATGCCTTTCCTTGCAGCAGCAATTAGAGAATACCAGCAGTGTATGAACATGAAAAAGACTGCATAACATATTCTAATGTACCAAAGAAGGTTACTGAATTCGTTTCAGTTGAAACAACATGTAAACAAACTAAGTCTGTTGTTGTTGTGGCTGTTGTGACGTATCTTACTTCTTTGACATTGGCATCTGAACAAGCTCACAAAATTCATCGTGGCAAGAACAGCGACATTGCTCCAATCGTTGGCAATAGCCTTGAACACTATGTAGGTGACAGCCAGATTTTAACTCAGTTCTGCCTCCCAATTTCGATGAAGAGCACGCTGGAGGGACGGGTCCGATGGTCTTCCACCCCTTTTCCCTTACCACCAACTTCTCGAGAAGATTTTCAGCTCCTACCATATTTAGATTACCTTCTTGCCGCACAGACACTATACATTTACAAACATCCATGCTTTCTCCGGAATTCGAACCCGAACCCTTTTGCACGGCAGTCAGGGTCGCTAACCACAATCCCGGTTGGGCGGCACAAACTGGGTTTAACGAATACTTTGAGCAAGATACAAAGTTGGTATTGGGATTTAAGTCTCTGAGCATTTGTTGTGCTGTATTTGTATGTTTTCTAACCATGACAGAAGCATTATCATAGGCTTGACATCTTCAGTCCATTATATTAAGATCATCAGCTTTAAGCTTTTTTAAAATCACTTCAAAAACGTCTTCGGCAGTTTTATTTTATTTATTTATTTGTTTGGTTCAATGATATTTATAAAAGATTTCGCCATATCTACTTGCTAATTTTCAGTCTTTACGTATCGCACAACTTGACTTGCTTTATTTTTGTGTGAAATACCTGAAGTACTGTCCAATAGATATTACCTGATAGATAATTTGATGAAGAACTTTGCCTCCTAAAATTGCAATAAACTCATTTTGAATGTAGGGTGACGTATATCTGATGGAAAAGTTTTGACCCATTTTCAATCTCACAAGATGTTTTCAGAGTACTAGATCGCATTTTGCAACCAGATGTTCCAAAATGTTGCCTCTATTCACGCCTGCAGTATCCTTTCCGTGAGGAAAAAAAAAATTCTATTTCATTAGGAATTTAATAATATCAAACATTCTAATAAGAGCTCCTTGCTACTTTTTTGTTTCTTTCGTCTAAACATACTGCTGTTTTTTATCAACAGTCTCTACTTTTTGAAGCCTGGTCTCTAATTCCTTCCATTTGCAAAACATTTGTTTGTGTTGAGCACTTGACTAATTGTAGATTTTTCATGTATTTCAAACATCCTGTATTAATGAATGATCATGGTTACCTCCTACTTTACAGACATCCTATATTAACGAACTAAAAGTAATGATTTTTAAACTTAAACTATTAACCTTAAACGTTTACGTTAACCTTAACGACAATTTTGTCTCCAAGTTGGCGACATTTGACGATTTTTCTCTAATTTGGCGTTTTTTGGAAGATTCGTTAAAACACATTTTGGAAGCGTACGACCGATTCTTTTAGAAACCATAAGTATAGCTTCGGCAGTTTAAGATACGCTTCTATTTTATATTTATCGGATAGCTGAATTCCGAGTTAGATTTTACTCCGCGAGTGATTTTGGAAACTGACGATAATTTTCGTGAGCTAAGAAGGAATTGCTTAATACCCGTCTTCTACTTGAGCTATTTCCAGCCATTTATTACGCTAAGTGTCTTGAATTTTTATAACAAATAGTCAGTTTCTTCCTGCTTATGCAGAATGATTATTTAAAAAAATAACAACGAATCTGGAGTTCGTAATATTACTGCTGTTTAACATGTAATATATTATTTTTTTACTTCCTTGTACGAAGTAAAAGAAGCATTAAAATCAAGAAAAATTTTAGATATTATATTTCAACCAAAATATCCATTTTGATCGCCCTCGAATCCATCTGGACGATGTTTTTGCTTGACATCTGTACGTATGGACAGAATAAAGGACCCATTTTCCAAAACGTATTATAAAATGGATTTAAAATTGCTTCGAAAGAATTTTTTTTCATGATGGATGTGTATATTTCGCATAACTCAAAAGTGAGTAGCTGTAGAACTCTGAAATTTTGTATATGGGACTGTTGTAACATGTAGTTGTGCACCTCCCTTTTTCGTTGCAACCGGCAGCATTCACTAGTTGTAGAATTATCAACAATTTCAAAGTTTAAGTGGCGCTATGCTTAACGAGGCAGACATTTGTTTACATTTAAAACTCTTAGTAGAATACTGAAGTTAAGTCAGTTTGTGTACCAATTTCAGTAGCTTTTTTCCCAATGGGACGAAAGATTAACTTTCAGTTTTGTGCACTGAAAATTCTATCTTTCTGCCCTGTTGGCAGAATTGCTTAGTTTCCCGTAGGAACTCTAATTATAATTGCAAAATTTTTTTAAACTTTACTTGTGTTTTAGGTTTTTCTCTATTTTACAATTTTTAATGAAGACACTTTCAGTTTTTTTGTATTTTTGTCTTGCCGCAAAGTGAGAACTGAATTGATTGAATTAGAAATATATCTCTAATGAAATTCAACGAAATAAGCTTAAGTGAAGTGCACCAAAAAAAAAGTGTATATAATTTAATAGACCGTGCAAGAAAATCATGTGGTGTCCATATCACATATTTTAAAGTTGTATAGGTTACTTAAGTTGAAACTATTAGCAAAAAAAAAAAGAGAGAGAGAAATTACTGACCATATATACTAAAGAAATATGAGTTAGCCTTGGAACTTTGCATCGAAATTTTGCACAGAAATTTAATTTAAAAAATGTGTAAAGATTGATAGCTTAAATTATTTTAGATAAAAAGAGATAATTGTTGCAAATATTAACAGACATTTATGTCTTAGTTTCTAAACATTTAACTTGGTCTTGTTTAGAAGCATATATCATTTATTCAAAAAAAAATTTCATTTTAAAATTAATCAAGTAGAGTTTGAAATAAAATGTATTATAGAACAAATGCAGTAAACACTCTGTAATCCATTTGCAGAAATGAAATTTTGTTTCTGCTTTAAAGAAGTATTGTGCTTTATTAAATCAATTTTATGTGCCCTCATTTCACATTTATATAACTGGGGATAAACTTTTGTCTTGTCCGTTTTCATTCTTTCGAGCCAAACCTCAGACATGGGTAGTTTAAATTATGCAGTTTGAATGGTGGTACTGAATTTTTTTTTCACGTTCTTCATAGGAACTTGATGTTCTAAAAATTTTTTAAATATTCGCGTAATTTTTCACCTTCATCAATGAGTCTAGAGAACGAGCTCCCTAAATTTTAAAATGGATGTGTCCAAGTATTGATTGTTTTCGTGAAGTCCTCTAACTAACTGAAAAGGTCACCCCGAACCTTCTCCTTCTAACTGTTGAACTTTATATCAGCCTAATACAAGAACTGACGAGCGGCTACTACGGCGAAGCAAACACGAACTGACATTCGTTTCAGATTTCGCTGAGTCAGCTGCACATTCACCTTCTGTGATTATTTATGGATGATTTGAGGCCTAAAGAGTAGCAGGAACGACAATAAGAACAGACGAGATTCATGTTATAAGCAAATAGAAATGAAAATATCTTATTATATATTATAATGTTAACATTTCTATGCATTCTTATTGCAATGTAGGTTTCTTTTAGAGAAATAATATTGTGATAGCTACCTGTAGATTATCCTGTAGATCTACTGTTGATTTTTATGCTCTTACTGTAACCGCTTACTTCGGAAATTAAAATATTCTCATAATATTCCTTTTGAAAAAATAGTAAATAGAATGAGAAAAGTAAGCGAAGAAATACGCTAAAAGCACTGTTATTTCTCTTTAGAAAATTTTGCATCGAATTTTTTAAGACAAAATAACATCTTAAGAAATTTTTAGTTAGATTAGTCGTCAAGATTTTTCAAAGACATGAAAAAATTCAAATTTAAATCTTTATAATTTCGGTAAGATTTTCCTTTCTGTCGGTTGTACTGTCATAGATCAAGCATCCATGTATTATGTACTGAAAAATCATTCCTGAAACCAGAATAATCGACAGCTACAAGTTTCTTATGACACTGTTCACTTTTGCAATTTTTTTAATTCTTGATAGTTGATTAAATTTAAAGGTTTCACATAAATTAGAAATCAATTTGTTATGAGCTTAAAAATTTTAAATAATTTATTTTTTAGAAACCATCTGTATAGCAGTTTTTCTAAAATTTTCTAGCATTGCGTTACGTTATGCTACGTTGCCCTGTAGTACCATTCATCTATCTCGATAAATGTTACCATTGCTGGAAACATTCAACCGCTCTATACCGTGACTGTCAAGAGATCAGGGAACGTTGACCTTAACAATGACCCGTATCCTTCGTTATAAATTTATTTTAATAGTCTAACTATATTCGTTGCACTGTCCGACATCGGTGATCTTGAACTGACACCTGGTGACCGACAGTCTTGAAGGGTAATTAACTGGGTTCTTCGTTCTTTTTTTAATAATTTAGAAGGAGCTATGAAAAAGTTTCCGCTCGTAGACTGTACAGTCCAGATTTTGTAAACCAGTCGTGCAAAACTGCGTTGAGCATTTAGACAATCATCTCACTGTTTCACCAGGTTAAATATACCCGTTAAGTAAAACTTCTACTACTTGAAGAATTCCGAAACTGCCTGCTGCACTTCTCCGCCCGACCAGAACCGTCAACAATTAAGGGTACTTTTTAAGGGACCGAAGGCGTGAAAATCGCATGAGGAGAGATCAGGGTGTTAGAGTATCTTCCACTTTAGTATATGTAGCTTCTGCGTTACGACATTTACGATATGGGAATGTGAATTATCATGAAGCAGAATGACCCCATTCCGCAATTCCTCGGACGTTTCGCCTTAATTTTCTATCGTAGTCACTCCAGCGTTTCGCAGTACAGTTCCCCAATGATGGAGATGCATGGATTCTTGAAATCGATAAGCAATGGTCCCTGGAAATTAAAGAACAAGATAAGCATTACTTTTTCCGAAGATGACTGGCCCTTGAACTTCTTGGGACGAGACGACGAAGAATCACATCACTGCACAGTCCATTCTATCGACTCAGATTCCCAGTTAGCTTCCAGTTCAGCTAACTGCAACAATGAACCGCATCAGGTACTTCAGGAAAACAGCCATCCGGTTCGATTTTTGTTCGGAAGTCAACGCCTGAAATATCCACTAGCTGCAGATCTTACGGTAGCTTGACTCCTGTCGGATAATATGTTGCGCCCTACCGAAGCTTGTGTCGAGGTCTTCGAGAGCGCACGAATGGATATGCGATGTTAAGCCCTAATCGCATCATCAACTGCCCGCTTGTTATCGTCTGTATTAAAATAATATATTATAATAGTTAATAAAAAGTAATAAAAAATAAGAAAATTAATAAAAAATTAAAATAATTAATAAAAAAAATCTGAAAGGTTTTAGATTTTAAAATACGTCCAAAGGGGCTTTTTTTTAATATTTTGTGTGTTACCTTTACTTATTAAATATCACGTTCTTGGCACTTAAACAATAAAATTCAGTACAAAAGCAATATCGCAAAATAATTTTAAATTGAGCATATCTTTAGAATTTCCGATGCACAATCTCACGCGCTGAAGATAAAAGTGTTTTTACTGTAAAACGTTGCCATTGGTCGCTTTGAAATCCTTGAGTTTGTTAATCAAAAATTCTTTAAAGTTTTACAAAATATGAAATCGACAATAAAACAAATTGCTTCCAGATGCCCATATTCACAGTAGGATTACGTCACTCAAAATTCGATGGCTCTAGGTACCGTCGTTTTATCACAATGCGAGAAACATGCATACATTTATGCAGACTCTTCATTATTTAATTTCTTTTAATATAATACAGGCTACAATATTGGTGGCAATAGTTTGAAAAGTGAACCGACATTTAATGTTTCCGACGCAAAACGCCGAAACGAACACAATAGTCCTTGCAGTGTCATAACTGCCAGCGTTTCCACCATTCTTCGGACACCTATTTCTTCTTACCAAGATGTGTAAAATGTGCTCAGCAACATAAAACTAGCGATTGTCCATCAGAGGGTTTTATTGAAAACCCAGTTTGTGCAAATTGCCTCAAAAATCATCCTGCTTCGTACCGCGGGTGCGAAAAATTTCCAAAAAAATAAACCTAAATCTGGCCAAAAGAAGATATCAGCAACTGCTATTCATCAACCCACAGTTAGACCAGCACCCAGCACCACGCAAGGAAAACGTTATGCTCAGGCAGCTAGTCAGAGTACTCAGAAGAATACTAATACCTATAGTAATAATAATATTAATTTTTTCAATAATATTTTTGCCACTATTAAAGAAATCTATAATATATTTGGTAACGGAAAAATTTCTCAATTCCTAAAATTGTTAAGATCCAATACGGATCAATTCAAAAAATCTGAAACTCTATGGAGAAGTTATTTATTCTATTTCATATTTGTGAGGAATCTAATATTTTTAACTTAAGTATGACTAATACACCCCAAGACTTTGTCATAGTTACATTGAACGCAAACCCTAAAATTTAACTTTAATTCACTTAAATAAAAGATTATAAATTCTTTATACTTTAAACTTAACAAAGATAGATAATATGTAAAATCACTGCTTGCATGTGACCCTCTTCAGCCTATCAGTTTCCAGCTATCTCCAATCCAATCAGATGTCGCACCTGTCATCACGTGATGCAGACTACTACAAGCAATGCAGTCAAAGAATCGTCATTCTTTGGGCATCTCCATAGAGACGGTTGTGTTTTTTCCCTGCTCTGACTCTCTTTGTAAGTATGACTTTGATTTACCGGCCAGCTTGACAGTATGTCAAATAGGGCAACAGGAATAGATAACGCAGGCAACTGCTTGAATAAACCGAAAGCAGTCACCATCGAGCCGCAAGAAATAGAGGCATTATTATGCCAAATTTCAGAACTTAGAGATGCAATCTCCGAAGTTCAAAGCGCGCCTATTACCAGAGAAACAGTCGAAATCAGAAAATCTTTGCAAGAACAATTGAAATTATGCGAAAATCGATTGCAAATTGCTATGCCAAAGAAGGCTATTGATAAAATGCTAGGATTGCAACCTCCCGCAGAAATTAAAAAATCTCTAGATTGGACTACGGTAAAATGTAGCAAACGTTCCACACATGACAGCGAATCTTCAACAGAATCGCAACCTATTAGTGTCACCTCACGTTACAGTTCACTTAACAACGAGGAAAATTTAGATGAAAATATGGATGACGTATCTACTAAAACCTCTGACGATAAAAAGAAAACTAACTCTCCTCAAAAGCCAAATAGACCTGAAAAAACGAACATCCCTCCAATCGTAATAACTGATCAAAATATTAACTGGCATGAATTCCGAAAATACATGAAAGAAATTCTCAAAATTCAAAAACTAGAAAGCAAAGTAGAAGGCGAGACTATTCGATTACAACTCCTTAACTCAGATGATTTTAGAAGCGTACAAGCTCATTTAGAAAAACATAAAATTCCTTTTCACACCTTTTTACTAAACAGCAAAAAGAGCTTGAAATCAGTAATTAAAGGACTCACTGTACACACACCAATAGATGAAATCAAGGAAGAACTTGAAAAACATAATATTACTGTACTTAAACTACACCAAATTCAACGTATGAGAGATGGCGTTCCCACCATGCTTCCAGTTTTTATCTGGAAACTCCTCGAAATGAAAAAGAAAAAGAAGTTTTTCATATTACTCACATCGCCGATATGCAAGTACAAGTCGTAGGATATAAGAGCAGACCGAGACCAGTTCAATGCTTCAGATGTCAACGCTATGGACACACGCAAAGAGCTTGTTATAACATACCCAGATGTGTAAGATGTCAAGACACACACCAATCTTTCCAATGTCCGATAAAAGGAAAGTCTGAAATTCCAGCACACTGTGTTGTTCTCTGTAACGGGAATCATGCAGCCACTAACCCTGAATGTCCTGAGCATCCCAGCAATAAATTTAAAGAAAACAAAAAATCCCAACAAAAGAAGACTTCCCGCAATTCAATAAAAGCGCTCCAGAAGCTCCTAAAAATAAGTTTACATCCTACGCAAAAGCAGCTGCCTCTAATGGCAAAACAGAAGAAAAATCTAAATTATCGAATGTCAAAAACCTAGATGAATTTAAATCGCTTATGTTTCAATTAAAAGACCTATACCATAAATTTATACATATAGAAAAGGAAAATGATAAACTTGATTTCGCACTGCAAACACTACAATTATTTGTTTAAATGAAATTCTACAGCAATTTATGGCGTAAGAGGCATAGCCGAGTGGATAAGACTTTCGCGTTTTTCGGATGATGGTAATACGAGTTCGGGCCCAACCGAACGATAAAACTTGTACTGATTTCTACTTATTTATTTTTTCCTTCGGATTTTTCTATTATTTTTACACTTTACTTGATATTTTTAGCACTTATTGTATTTATTCAAGAAATTTTTGAACTTTTAGAACTTTGAAACCTCGACTAAGAGCTTCTGCTTCCTGATTGGCCGACTCCTGATCTGATGACTTAACACAAGCTATATGCCTGCTTATCTTGCTTTTGTCATGAGATTATGCTATTTCATCTTCATCGCTTCATCTATTTTCTTCTTCTCATGAAAGTCACGAAAGAGATTTATAGTGGTAAGAGTTCCAGGACTGAACACCACTTATAAGCACGACGATCACCGATCACCAGCCAAAGAATATGTACTTTGGTGCAGCTATCCTCAAGTTCAGTCTCAGCATCGCCACCGCCTCAGAAGGACGCCCACTCTTATCGACCGAAACGGTGTTTCTAACACCTCTAATGCCTTGACCCTAACTCACTACTTCATCGGCCTCTACTGCTTCTTTTGTATGAAAAGATAAATTAATAGAAAAGATATGTAACGAATAGACCTCACAACCTTAAAATAATGCTATTACTTCATATTCCGACGTTCATCATTGCTATGCTATTATTATGCCAATTCTTCACCATCGACGTCAATGTTCGAAAAATAAATGCAACGTAGATTGGGATAGGAGACTCTCCAGGCGCCCATTGAAATGAACAGATGTTCTCAGATACAAACAATAGTCCTTCAGGGACAAAGCCCCTTTGGACTAATAAAATTTGAAATGTTTCAGATTTTAAATTACGTCCAAAGTGGCATTTTTTTAACGTTTTGTGTGTTGCCTTTATTTGTAACAGCAATATCGGAAAATAATTTTAAAAGGAGCATTTCTTTAGAATTTCCGATACACAGTTCCGCGCGCTGAAGATAAAACGTTTCTTTCTCCCCCCCCGTAGAGTGTTGCTATTGCTCGCTTTTAAATCTTTGAGTTTGTTAATCAAAAATTCGCTAAAGTTTTACAAAATATGAAATAGATAAATAAAACAAATTCCAAATTTGGGCCTCCAGATGCCCATATACCCGTGCAAATGTACGTTATTCGAAATTGGATGCCTCTAGATACCGTTGTTTTATCACAATGCGAGAAACATATATACATTTATGCAGATTCTTCATTATTTAATTTCTTTAAATGTAATACAGGGCGATAATGTTTGGTGGCAACAATTTGAAAAGTGAATCGGACATTTAAAGTGAATCAACGCAAAATGCCAAAAACGAAAACAGTAGTTTTTCAGGGACAAAGTCCCTTTGGGCTAATAAATGTAACACACGAAACGTTAAAAAAATGCTCCTTAGGACGTAATTTAAAAACTGAAACCTTTCAGACTTTTATTTTCCTTTTCTTTTCCTTTTTTATTTAGCTATTTTTATACACTCTTTTGCAAAAAAAAATCGAAGCACCAAAGGAAGTGGTTGTTTTGATGAAATTGAATATGTGTATAGCTCATACAAAGGTAATAAAATGATTAAAAAATCAAGGTCATAGCACCTGTTCACTGCTCACAATCACCCATTACGTATTCAAATTAGTAGTTGGCCGAACCGCGCCTGGCGGCAATGCATTCTTGAATTCGTCGAGGCAAGGAGTGGTAGAGGTTCCTAATGTCATCCTGCGACACATTCTACCAGGCATTCATCGGTTGTCGCTGCAGATCTGCTGTATTTTGTGGTGCCCAAATCTGGCGGCCTACAGTATCTCAGACATACTCGATTGGTGAAAGGTCTGGTGACTTTGCTGGCCAAGGAAGAGTATCAACTGCACGGAGACAGTCCAGAGATATGCGAGAGGTATGTGGTCTGGCATTATCTTATTAGAAAATGGCCCCAGGATGACGTGCCATGAAGGAAAAAGTAACCGGCCACAGGATGTTATCAACATATAGTTGAGCTATTAAAGATGTACGGAGGATTACTAAGGATGACCTGCTGTTATAAGAAATAGCGCCCCACACCATCACACCAGGGCTTATGGCTGTATGCTTTTGTAAAACAAGGGCTGATTGGGACCGCTGGGCCCGTCCTCTCCAGACACGAAAACGGTGATCATCTGCTTCAAGAGAGAAGCGGGATTCCTCGCTGAACATTATACGATGCCAATCTGATGGCAGCCATGATGATCGGCTACGATACCACTCCAGACGACTCTGCCGATGTTGTGGAGTCAAAGGCAAACGTCTTAAATGCATCTGTGAGCATAACCCGCCTCAGACAAGCCGCGTGAGATGGTGGACGGTACCACGGGAGGTATACATGTGACTGTAATGGGTTGAATAGTCGACAATGATACCGTTGCGGCGGTTTGGGCCTGGCGAACAACCCTCCTATCTTGCCTCGCATTTGTGCTCCTTGGCCTTCCAGAGGAGCCTTCATTTCGTCGGCAATTTCCTTGTCCGTCGGCAACAAATTTGCACAGCAGTGTCTGTACGCTGAAGGTGTCGACCTATTGCTCGGTATGACTACCCAGCTTCACACAACCTTGCAATGCGACCACGTTCGAAGTTGTTTACTTGCCTGTAAGGTTTTCGCTATCGTCGTAATATCATCTTTAGTTGCTTCTTTACGGAATTACAATGGCAAAAGATAAAAAAAGATAAATTTTCCGCCCCTGTTACTGGTTTTATACTTTGCGAATTGCACACTAGAAATGCGCTCTACGATCGCAATTCCTGTTCATTTGTCTTGAAACTCTGATCATTTGCATGTTCGATCAAGATGTTTTTGCAAACCAAATTTCGTCACTATCTCAAAAGTCCTTGGTGCTTCGATTTTTTTGCAAAATATTGTATTAATTGAGTCTTGGATATCTAACTTTATATTTGTTGCCACGCAAGATCAGTAAAATACTTCTTTAGAAACCTTGGCTGCCAAGTATGCCTAACTCAAATTCAAAATCATTACATCATTTTTAATGCCGTTAACTCTCGTTGTTATACCAGTTCCTAAACAATAGTTCATGCAACTTATTTGGCAAATTTAAATAGTTCATATAGGAAACTACAGCACAAAGTCTGAGATCCGGACTCGTCGAGTCTTCAGCGATTCTGAATTCAGGATTTTTCCGGCTATTACACTCATGTCCATAAATTAAGGATAATGCAAAATCATGCAAATGAAGAGTTAGAAGCAAAACAAATTTGACTTATTTGTAAAGCTTATTTATTAAACAAAAGGTAAAGAGCAAAAAAAGATGCTATATGTTTGATATTATTAAAAAAATTAACAATTTTTTCTCCTTGGAGCATATTACAAAAAAAAAACAATAAT
>KK115172.1:1808314-1879726 GCA_000611955.2 Stegodyphus mimosarum
TCAGACTGCAAGCTAAACCTGAACTCGTCGGAAAACATCACGCAAGCCCACTGTTACGGTGTCCACAATGCATGCTCTCTACTCCAGGCTAACCGCAGGCGACAGTGAGTTGCAGTAAGTGGAACGCATCTGACAGGTCTACGATCATATAGACCAATCTGCTCTAAGCGTCTGTACACGGTCTGCCTTGAAATTGTCATACCAGTGGCTGAAGAGAGCTGACGAGCAGGTCTGAGGCTGTGCTCCACTTGTTTTCTTTTGACAGTAACTGCCAAATACCGGTCCTCATTCGACATTGTAACTCTGGGGCGACCTGTGCTGTAACGTCTACTGACATTACCATCATCTTGGAATTGTTGCCAAAGCCTGGAGATGACACTCTGGCCAATTCCAAGTTTGTCTGATACTTCCAGTTGGGTGCACCCACATTCCAGACGGCCGATGATTCTACCACATAAAAAATCATCCAAATGCGTCCTTTGTGTCATAACTATCCGGTTATTGCACTGAAATGCTTATAACGCGCCTGCGAACAATTTTACTTCTTTGCCTGTATACCTTATATATCACTCTCTTACACTCTCGTCATTGTGATGTACCATCGGTGTCATCTGGTTACTTCCTGAAATTTGCATGTGATTCTTGAAGATGTGTGTAGTGATTTTACAGGTGACATATTTATTTTAGAGTTCGATTTCCGCGTGGCTCCGAATTATCCTTAATTTATGGACATGAGTGTAGATCATCGGTTTAAATCTAGCAAGATAGCATGTAGAAATTATAAAATTAGAAATATGAAATCGTGATTTATGAAATAATGAAGCATTTATTATCTAAAGAGTATCACAATTTACAAAAAAAAAGCTTAATATTTATTTGTTTACTTTATTACACATTTCTTTCAATGCAAGTTGATTAACTTGCTTCGTTGTTTATGCTAATACTTTCTCTTTAATTCTGTAGACAGACATAATTTCTTGTTCAGTTACAAAGTTCCATTGTTGAAGTCCTGTAATTTCTTTGTCGAGAATTCCGACTAAGTTGTCAATCGAAATGTTTTTGTTTTCAGTAACCTCTCTGTCATTTTCTTCACTATCGGTAGCGGTATTTTCTAGATCTAGAACTATAACTACAGATTTCGCCATCCGTTAATTTATTGTTGATTGAACATTGTCATCATAATGAAAAGCTTCATTTATTACATTATATCATTTTCCTTTATTACCGCTTGTACACATTTCTTTACAAAATCTGTCAATTGGAAAATTTCGCTTTTCGTTTGCGATATCCGAAAACCTTCAAATTCGTGGCTATAATCATAAAATTTAGCTATCGTTCACTATACGTATTTGGCTATGTACCATGAGATTGGTGACTAAAGACAAGTAGTTCCGCTAAATTTTATCTTACTTCTACCGCGCGCTGAGACAATTAAGGCTGAACTGAATTAGTTTAGTTATTTATTATACTTATTTATGTTTCTTGTACATGCTTAAGGCTTATCTGAATCCTGAATAAATAAATTTCCACATATACTTAAAGGCTTATTGAAGGCCGGCGCTAGATACCGCCTAATGCAGTCTTTTGTGAGTCCTAAATTCTGCTACCGCGTGCCTCCCTTTGTCTTCCCTAAATTCTGCCGCACGGTGCGGCTATACGAGACCTGCCATTGGGTTTGGGTTTATGTGAATAACAAATCAGTTATTCTTAATTCAAATAGAGGTAAATGTAATCTTTTGGCCTATGGGTATTAAAGTCTATTTTTAACATATGGAAGAAAATTTTTGATAAATTTTCCCTCGTCAATGTTTCTTAGCGCATTTAACTTTGTTATTCAATTACTATTATAAAAAAATTAGGCATCACTTCATGAGTCATTACTCAAGTTTTCGGGCGTTGATAAACATGCGGTGATGAAAGCAAAATGTAATAAATGATTCGCCAGTTTGGTGTCAGGGTGTAAAGTATTAGTAGGTGTAAAATCAGACGTAGAATGTTTCGGTTTGAGAACGCATGCCAAGCAGATATGCAGCTACGGAACCAAATTATTGATTATACAAATTTATCCTAAAATAATTGTTTCTTCAATGACGAAGTATTTTATTTAGTGCCGAAATGAAATTAAGAATAGGGACACTCCACATGTTTTATTATGCGCGGGGGTTATTAAATGATCATGGGTAAAGCATACCAAAAAAAGTTCTTGATGGCTCTGAGGTCTGGATTTTAGGTCATTCCGGATATTGGACGTCTGGATCTCGGACTTTGCACTGTATAAACATAAATGTAGGAATTAATAAAACCTAGAATAAATACTTAGCAGAGAATAAACTCTGATACAGGCGCTACCGTTTAGGTAAAAATGTGTGGCAAAGTTTATTTACTTATTTAAACGCTGTATTTTGAGTTTTTAATTTACGGCTAAAGTGTTTATTCGTTGATATAACTCCATATATTGGATGAAACAGCATTTGATATAAAAATTTATTTTATTATACACACAGGAATGAGACTCGTGCTGCGAGCATTGTGTAGCTGTCTTTTCACTCCGATGGCACCCGCCAAAAGAGGCTGTAAGGCGAAAGAGAGGATGTGACGAAAAACAGAACACGTAATGAGCGCCTCTAGCTGATTGGCTGATGAGGTGCCTCTCGCATGCAAAGGAGGTTATGCTACAGAGTATGCCCCCAGTGGCGAAGTCACGATTACAAATTATAATAAATATTTACAATATATATGCAAATATCATGATATAATGCTAAAATAGTGAAATATAGAATATGAAGTATACCATAGTAAAAATATATTATTCATGGTTATAGGTGAAGTTTGAGTATATACGCAATACAAAATATTCAACTTAGTACAAGTTTGTACTCAAGGAATGTAGTCTGTAACGAAATGCTTAGGAAATCTGACCTTACGGCCGCTTTTAGTGGTAGATGTTTGATTAAAACATCGTGGGGAGGGAGCTGAAACTGAAAGAGGTAAAGACGGGAGCTGTGTAATGTCAACTGGCAAGTAGTAAGCAGGTAACAAAATTCTTATCATTTCCGTCAATGACCAAATGAGGTCCAGTATAAAGGGGTGTTAATGGAGGATTAACTTATCAGATCTTAAAAATATACAACAGCAAGTGTTAATGAGGGATTGATGAAAATTTAAGGAGTAAAAATAGGATTTAAAGATCTCATTGTTTGAAGTAAACTGCTTGCATACGGGTATGGTTTATGGCTCAGCAGTTACTAGATCGGAAGGTAATCTTAATGTTGTGCCATAAGCAAATTAAGCAGACTTTTCTTTGATATCTTTCTTAATGACTGAGCGTATGCCTAAGAGGACAATTGAAAGAGTTTTAGTCCATTGCGCTGTATTATGTGCTTTAAGGCCCGTTTTAAGATGACGATGGAAGTGTTCGATAATTCCATTTGACTGGCGGTGATATGCAGAGGTTCGAATCCTGTTGCACCCAAGTGCGAGAGCAAGTTCTTTAAAAAGATTAGATTCAAGATTTTTATCTGGTCAGATATAATTGTAACGACTGGGCATCCAAATCTAGATATCCAGCCATGTATTAAGGCACGAACAGCTGTTTCTGCAGTCATGCTGGTTGTTGGAATAACTTCCGGCCATCTAGTAAACCGATCTATGCAAGTCTTGCAAAACTGTTTTCCACCAGATGGAGGTAGAGGGCCTATAAAATCTATATGTATGTATGCAAAACGAGCATCAGGTTTAGCAAATATGCCAATAGGAGATTTGGTACGTTTAACAATTTTAGCTCGCTGACATTGATCACAGCTGCGCGCAAAAGATTTTAGTTCTTTTCTCATGCCTGGCCATACAAAACGTTTAGAGATTATATCGAGGGAGGCTGAGATACCGTGATGAGAGAAAAAATGTAAGGTTTTGAAACTGCTAACCCCATACACTGAGGAACAAAAGGACGGGCATATTTTGTGACATGTTACAATACAGTTGAATATCCTAGAGCGAAAAATAATGTTTCTCTAATTTTAAAGATGAGGTATTAGATGCTAAAAGTTGTTGAAGTTCTTCATCGCTTGATTGGGCAGCAGCGAATTTATGAAAATGATAACAGTAGATGAAATATCATGTACCTCAACTCGGAAGAGTGTATTGGAGGCAATGTTATCAGAGCCTTTAGTATGTTCAATATGGGTGCTAAAGTGGGAGATAAAATCCAAATGTCATAATTGATGGAGACTGTATTTATCAGGATGTTGCTGAAATGCAAATTTAAGGGGTTTTTGATCAGTATAAAAGACAAAATTTCTCCCTTCAAGCATATGCCTAAGTTTTTAGAGTTCACGGTCATAATTAAACCAATTCCTTTGAGATTTGCTCTTATTTTAGCTAAATAGAAGGTTATAGGTTGCCATTGTTATTTAACAAGTTGCATGAGCGAGCCGCCAATTGCTACATCAGAAGTATCAACCCATAGACTTAATTGTACACCGGGCATGGGATGCCGTGACAAGATTGCATTAGCGATAGCTTCCTTAAATGCTTTGAAGAAGAGTGTTGCTTCATTGTCCCATTGCAAACCTCGGTAGAAGCTTTGGAACAAGGACCTCTCTTTTTATTAGTCTGGCTTTCAAAAAATTTGACTAAGGGTGCTAGAATGTGAGAAGCTTTAAGAATACAAAGTCTATAAAAATTTTAAAAACCTAAGAATTGGCGTAATTGTCTGAGGGAATAAGGGTGAGGAAAATCTAGAGTTTGAAGGATCAGGGAGGGGTTCATGTCCTTCACCCGATAACTTAAATCTTAGGAAATCTATGGTAGATTGATCAAATTTGCATTTCTCGATATTGGGCGACCTTTCTTGGGCACCATGTGCAAGGGCAAAGAATAGGGGCTTTTTGAAGGCCTCATATGACCCAGTAGAATCTCGTGTGCTGGGACTCGGATTTAGTGCTGGGACTCGGATTTTGTAATTTTGAGGCAGTCAGGAGCAAACCGTCTAGGTTTAGCAGCAACTACAGGACCTCTAGTATTTATATAATGCACAGTATTGTGCTTCACAGGTTGATCGAGATCCGGTAATTTTGTAATATCAGGATATTGTAATAATAATTTACAAAATACATTATCAACACAAGAGATTTTACGAAGAAAAATATTACAAGTATTTAATTTGGCAGATATTTTAAAATTAGTTGTTAAATCAATTAGATGCTTGTTAAGTAAATCAGGAGATAAATTGAAGTAATATAAAAAATCTGCACCTGTGATCGAGCATGTAACATTACAAGTATAAAAGGAGAAAATAAAACTGCGTCTTAAACCAAAATTAACAGTTATTGTTTTGCGACCACAAACATTAATAGATGATCCATTTGTAGCACGAATGGTTTTGGGTACTGGTGCCTTTAGTTCAGATTTATTTGTAACAATTGAACTGGCATCACTCCCTGAATCTGTTAGAAAACACCTACCTGTCGATCGGTCTGCAATAAAAAGGGGACGCGATGTATGAGGGTTGAGGGTGGGAAGAGTCGGTTACACTTCCTTCTTCAAGTTTATCTTGTACGAACACAGCGTTTTTTTTGCATTGTCCTTGAATTTTCGATGATACCAGCACAACTGGTTATCACGGTACCAGCACAACTGGTTGATATGGAAAGTTAGCGGCCAGAAAATTTTGTGCCAGATGAACTTCTGGAGTAACTGAGTTCGGACACTTCTTTCCGAAAAGCTTTGATTTCTTCACGAAGTTCAGCCGAAGAGGAACAGCTGGCATTTGCCGAAGTAGATTCGTTGTTACAGACGATGCTGGATGTATTCGTTTTGTTGATAGCTAAAATTTCATTAGCTACTTACGAAGCTTTATCCGAAGTAATAAGAGTGATGGAAGCTAATATAGTGTGAAACAGGAACAGGCATAGCTTGATTAAAGAGTTCAAATAACAATGAGTCGTCTATATTGTGATTCTCTGAGAGACGTTTCATCATGAGGAGGAGTTCTCTAGGCTTTCGATCACCGAGACTTTCCCCTCCTAGTAGCCAACGAATTTCTTGAGTCTTTGATTAAGAACATCTTTCGATAATTTTTTATTTCAGATCCTCATTTGGGTTGACTTTGTAGGACTGAATGATAACATCACGAACACCAGTGGCAATATTAGCTGGTAAGTTAGCTACGACGTTGTTGGATTTTGTCTTTTTCTCTGTCATCGGTTTAGGAGTAGCTAATTGAAATGTCGATTCTAACATGTGAAATCAAAGAGATGGATCAAATTGAATGAAAGGTGGAATCACCCCAGCAGAAATTTCGGATTCAGCCATTTTCTTCAGGTGGAACACGCGCCAGCGAGAAGAATCAAAACCAAACGTTGTCATTACAGTATACCGTTTCACGTCCTAAAGTTGCCATTAAAGAAGATTACCATTACAGGTGTTATTAATTGATCTGACTCCATATATTGAGTGAAACAGTATTTGATATAAAATTATATTTTATTATACACACAAGAATGAGACTCGTAACGGAAGCATTCCGTAGCGGTCTTTTCATTCCAACGGCATCCGCCAAAAGTGACTGTGAGGCGAGAGAAAAGATATTATAAGATATTAAGATCATTATTTCAAGAAGATATTAAGAACACGTGATGTTCGTCTCTAGCTGATTGGCTGATGTAGCACCTCTCGCACGCAAAGGAGGTTATGCTGCAAATTTTTACAAACCTAAACAACTTCTTTTTTTGGAATTATCTTAAACTGAGGTATTTTTTTATAAAAATTCCAAAATTTATGCAATTTTATGCTTTATTTTCCCTTAAATTGCAGATTAATGGGTTTTATTTTTATGTGTTAGCAATCGCCTTACGAGCGTACGGTAGAAAGGGCAGAAAAAAGCATACAACTTTTGGGATAACGTAGCATCTATAACCCGAAAGGTAGTTTAGCAGTTTTTGTTGATATAGTTGTCAGATATAATATTTTAAAATTTTAATTTTCTAAATAATTAAATTAATAATTTTAATCGTTTCCATCGTTAAAGAAATTATATTTAATTATGCGCTACCTAGCGACCGACCCTCGTAACAAAACTAAAACTAAAGTGACCGTTATTTTCGAGCAAAGAGGACTTTCGCTCAAACCTGGTATGGCAGATGGCGCTGCAAAACTTGCAGCATAGCGTTTTTGTTTACGTTGCTAATGGTGTGCTAATCATTCCTAGGCTTAAGGAATTTCAATGATATTAAAAAAACATTAACGGTAGGATGTAAAAACATCATCCACAATTTCGTAATCACAATGTCGAAAATAACTCTGAAGCCTTTGGACGATGGACAGAAGGCCGTTGAGATACCTGTGGGCAAGACGACCATTGGGCGAGGACCTTTCCTCGGCGTACGTATGGAGACATCTAGATGTGTATAGCGTTTAGGCTTAACGTATTTACTCATTTACCCGGAAGTATATTTTGTGTGAAGTTCGAATCATGGGTATATTTTGTGCATGTCTCGCAATAATGTCCATGGAGATTTGTTGATTTTTATAATTAAAAAACTTAGTAGCCTGTTGGAAGAAATTTTCCGTGACAAATTTGGCGACGTTTTTAGTGTTTTCATATGTGTATATTGTTTGTAATAATTTGTAATATTAAATATGATTTTTGCCCGGAAAGGATGACTCATGCAAAACATAAAAGTGTATTTGGGATAGTATGTTAATAATTGCGCAGTAATGCATTATCAATGCAGCACGTCAAATGTGTGTTTATGTATCTTTAACTATTAAAGAGCTGAGGCAGATTGCTCTTTAAAGTAGCAAAGTTACGCTTCTGTATTTGCCTTTTAAAAATTTGTAAATAAATGGCAGGTTTTCTAAATTTTTTAGGCAGTTAATGAAAGTGGATATGATGTATTTTTAAAGTGTAAACTAATAACTAGATAGTGCTATGTTTTTGGATATGTTTGTTAAGTTCATCCGTGCAGTTTTCACCCATTTTACATCAGATTGTTACAGTTTATACTGCCCTTTTTTAGTGCAAAATTTGGTGAATGAGTTTTACTTCCGAGTCATAGAAAACATTTGTATTGTAAATTTCTCCTTTTTTCAGAGTTTTAATATTAGATATTGATATCTTAAATATTAGTTGTAAGAATATATTATGTATTTTTAATCTTAAACAGGGTGCATGTGGTAAATATGGGTATCATAATTCAAAGAATTCTAAAAGACTGTTTGAAACAGTTAATTGCTTTTAAGAAAAGCAAGTTCAGTGTTTTTAATTTTTAGTTGTTTCAAGTTTCTTATATAATTTAGAACATGTTAAGCTGTTTTTCAAATAAAGTAAATACTACTTTGAATATGATTTTGGTGTAATAAAAAAATTCCAACTAGGTATATTAAGTGTGTCTAGTTTGGGGCTGTTTGCGTGTGTGCCAACTTCAAGTTAGTTAGATTTTTTTGTTTGCTCTCTGGAGTTCTTTTTGTGCATTTTTTTAATGCTTAAGATTAGAATGTTTAAAACCATGTGAAACAGTTATGATTCAAATGAATTCTCTGACCAATGAAAATAGATACAATTTTTTAATAATCCTGATTCCTCCCTCTCCCTAAAATAATTAGGAAGTATTTATTTTGCTGAAGTTTATATATATAAAAAAATTTTAAAGAGTTTTTCTTCTTGTTTTAATATTGATCTTTACAAATTGGACCAATAATTTCTCACCAAAGATTTTGCTAGAAAAACTTTAAAATTTTGTATTATTATAATTTTTGAAAGACAAACTTTATTCTTGGCTATCATTCTTTATTAACTTTTAGAAATGTTAAAGAAAATTTTATTCACAGTAAGTTTTTACTTTGATACATCAAGATTGTAAACAGAGTTGGGATATTTCCAGTAAAATTTGTTCCATGTGAGGTTTGTTTTTTAATGTTAAAAGGATGTCGCATAATGTTTTATCGATAGCAAAATTCCTTTTCATACAAGACCAAAATTTTATGGCTTGCTGGACACTGGTAGTTCGGTCCAAGATTCGAATCCCAAGAATAGACGTTTTCATGGTTCCCATGTGTAATGTGTATATGAGCCAGTTTTCGTTAGAAAGTCCTGCATGATGGCATCCCTTCCCTTAGGCAGATAGCCATCGAAGCTTTGTTGTACTCACATAAGCCAAACTAAAACAAACCAGAATTTCACAATTCAGATTTATCTAAACCTGTTTCATCTATATATTTGTATCATATGAAAATGATATATTTTGTTTTCATAACTAATTGTAACTCTCCAGGTTAAATATTGAGTAGACTTTTTGATTGAGCCTGAGTAAATTTCAGTATTGCTTAACTGAATCTTCATCAATAATTTGTAAACATGTTTCTACTTTTATGGAATTATTTGCTACAAGTTAATCTTTTCAAGACAGTTCTTTTTAATTCATAACTCCAAAAGTGTGATAAAAATTTTGAAGTGGTAATAACTTTACTGGAGTTTTTTTTTTTTTTAAAGGAGTTAATAATAAGTTGTTGCTAATGCTCACTTGTCTGACCTATAGTCAGCCCACGAAATTCCTCATGGCAAGGAGCACAAGTTTAAGCCTGTCGTTGGCAACAGTCTTGAGCACTTTACAGATCCTAGTGAGATTTAGTTCAGTTCCGACCCCAAGTTTGATGGAGATCACCTCGAAGGGACGAGTCCCCTCTTCCCCTACCACCAATTTTTCGAGAGGACTTTTGGCTGGTGGCATATATAGAGTGCCCCCATGCCGCATGGATACTATACATTCACAAACATCCATGCTTTCTCTGAGATTCAAACCCAGGCCCTTCAGCGCAGCAGTCAGTGACGCTAATCACTATACCAGTTGGACGGCATTAATATTAAGTAATGACATTGGTAAGACTGATGAACTGTAACATTTCTTCCTAAGTTTGATTCTGTTAGCTGAGAAATCTGTCTACCTGTGTGGTATGCAGTGAGTTTTTCAACATATGATGTATTTGCAAATCATTTTATTATTAAAAGTTCTTTCTTAAAGTCAAAAGCGATTCATAAATGGTATATCATAAATATTAGATACAATGCATCACGTGCTTGTAATATCTCAGCTATGAAGCTGGTATAGGCCAAGGTCCATATACAAACAAGGCTATATTTTCAGTGCTTGAGCTCGGTGGAGTCACTTGACTTACAGAAGGGGGAGAAACAAAGAGAATTACATTTAGTTTCCAAGGGAGTAGTTCCTTTTCTATAGTTATGTGACATAAATGCTGAAAGATATCTGGTTGGGAAGAGCTAATCTTGTGATACAATAACCTTGGCATAAGATAACAATGCAGATAAAAAAATCTCAGCAGGTCGAAAGAAATGTAGTAAAGAGGCAAAATTTTATATGAGGGACATTCAATTAATAAATAAGAATTTGTCAGCTAAATTTTAGTTTATTTGTTGAATGCAATTAAACACTTAAATATTATTTTTATCTGTACTGTAATATACTTATTCTAACATTCATGAAGTTTCTCAATTCTGGAATAATAAGTCTTATGGTTGTGTGTTAATGCATTCTTGTATATTGCTGGTAATCTCCTTTAGTTTTGAATTGCTTTTCACCTAAAAATTCTACATAAGGACCAAAGTGATAGAGACGCAATGGTGCAAAATCACCTCCAAGCTAAATTTTAAATCGAATAAATCTAAGATGGAATAATACCTTCATTAGTAAAAAATCTAATGAGGTTTAAATCTGTACAAGATTGTAAATCTTTTGGTGTGATATGTTGATTATAGTTAACAGGCAGATTGGAAAGAAACTAGCACTACTATTGACAAATTCAAACATGAATGTGTGCCTGATAAATGATGGCTACATTGAATTCTTTACAAGACCAGAGCATGAAAAAATCTGTTTATACTACTTGAACATCCAGCATATTATTTTGTATTTAAGGTGTTACTTTCTAGCTGTTATGGTACTCTTCTGTTAATGGGTATGAATTCAGAAATGTATGTATATGTATGTATGTACATATGTGTGTACACACATACATATATAAGTATGTATGTATACACATGCATACATGAACTCATACATGCATATATACATAAATTTATAAATCTGACCCTGATAACAGAAGAGTACCACCATTTCTCCGTATAAGATATATGATCTAATATGGAGTTGCCAGTAGTTCTCAAAGTGTGCGGTAGGAGATAATTTTTGATAGATCGGGAAAAAATTTTGAAGTGTTCTTTTGCTTATTGTGTAATTGCAAATTTATTTATATTTACCTGTTAATTGTTAATTATCATATATTTCCGAATATAAGACGATCTGTGTATAAGCTGAATGTGTGTTTTTTCTTCAAAAATTTATCCACAAATCAAAGCCTGTAATTAGCCAAAATGAAAAAAGAAGTGCCTGTTACATTCAAACTTGTTGCCTTGAGGATGGAAATGTTGCTAGGCAGATAAAACATGTGGATTATTTCCCAATCAAATCGCTGTAAAGTAAAACATCAGGCAATACAGGTGATAGTTTTAACTCTGGTAACCCTATCTGAAGTTAGCACATTTTTTCCAATTTTTTGTTTGTATGTGATCTGTGGTATGTATTGGTGCTAATCTTATTTTCTGTGCCATTTTATTTATTTATTTACTTTTTTTGTGTGTGTGTCTGAAAAACAAATGGGAAGAGAAAGCCTTGAAGTGAAATTTCAAACTATAGGTGACCCTTTTTGATTAAAATTCTAATAGCATATGGCTGCTGAGATTTTTCGTGTTAGCGATGATGCATCAAACCTACATTATAAACTATTTCAAAAATAAAGCAACTTGTTTTTATAAAATGAATATCTCGTTTCCTTTAAAATTTATTTTTTAAACTTAAGAAATGCGAAATAAAGAAATAAAAAAGTAAGATATTTGGCAATGATCACCAACTCTCATCTAAAGGAAAAGTACCTATGTTTTTTCCGAGCTTAGTGAATCTGTAATTTAGATTTTGAAAAACTTCCTTAAATTCTCAGCTTATACAGGGAAATATATGATATTATTTCATTATTACATTATTTTTTCTTATAAAATCAGTTTTTCCACTCCTTTGGCAACTCATGCAAAGGTTCCGAGGTTAACAAGCTAGGGAAACACTGATCTGTTTCATTCTTTAAATAAGTCTTCATGCTGTATTTAGTTATATAGCAGTATACAGAATATGTTGCCCTGAAAATACGAGATAATATGTACAGTTACGAATTACAAGAAGAAAAATGCATCTTCTATTTTATGCATGACTTCAGTATTTTTATATTTCTGATTTGTATATATTTATGTAGTATATACAAAAAGTAAAATATTACTTTTTATTAATTGCAGTGCAGTGATAAAAAAGTTTCAAGAAATCATGCAGTTTTAGAAGTCACAAGCAAAGGAGAAGTATTTCTAACTCCTGTAAGTAATTTTCATTATCTCATTGTAAATCTTAACTGTATAATGTTAAGATGGGATTTTTTTTCACAAAAAAAAAAGTTATTATTTGTTTTTGTTACTCTTTCAGAGTTTGCTAGCCAAACTCTGAAAGGAATAAATAGAACCTGTGAAACTGTAGGCTACATACTGCCAAAAATAAAAGTATTCAGAAACATAAAGAACATTCTGTGTTTATATCAGTTGGTGCAAATCAGAGCCAGCCCTGATTATTTATGCTATGTAACCCACGATTTCTGCTTTGATTCCAAAACAAAATACCAAAAATAAAAAATACTGCATTGGAATGAAGCTCAGCATTCTCCATTCTCGATAAACTCCACTATAACAGACATAGGCTACATCTAGTGTTAAGAAAAGATACTAATTAAATGTTCCATCTAAAAATTCATATACGGTGCATCTGTCCTAAAACGCCATTTAAATGGCGAATGATATATGACATACTCGATTCTGTAATATATTTGGCGACCCGTGCATGTATGACACACCTGTCCCAAAAGGGTAAGAGCAGAGATTATTACGCTAATATGAAATCCACTGAATTGCTGCTGTAGGTGGTCAGTATACATATAGAAGAGAAGTTCATGTATTGGCTTAATGTTTTGTCAGCTAAATGGTCAGTGATTGGAAGGAAAAAAATTGACAGTTTTTCCCTTCACAATTACACTGTTCAAACTTCTTTTCTATCCAGTAAGGTTTGTGTTGTGTGCAAGTTTGTGATACAGAACAAATGGAAATCAGTGAATGTAAGGTAACAAAATAAATAAATAAAATAAAAACAGGCAAATATTTAATTTTATTTTGCCTTAAAATTTGGATGACGGAGAGTGGGTGGCATAAGGAGAGAGTGATCATGAAGAAATGTTTAGGTATAGATTGCCTTTCTATGAAAAACATCAGGTAACTGTTTCTTCTTCTTCCTTTTGAAACCATTTCCTTTGCAGTCACTTTCTGCTGCTTCTGTAGTTCAAATCATTCTAGTTGAGAGCATTTTATGATCCTCTAGTAATTCTTACGTCCTCGTTATTAACTTCTAAACTCATGATTTTCATGAAGGCAAAATATCATGGATAACACACACACACATACACACAAAAAAAAACTCAGTATCAGCTTTTAAAATTTCTGCCCATAACACAGTCTGCGTACAGTCATCACATTCATAATTTCCTTCAGGCCTGTAAGTCACTTGCTGCAAGACTTTGTTAACCTGCTCACTGCGTAATTTTTTTATCAAAACAGGTTCAAAAATTCCATGTTTTAAATCTTCATACATTTTAGAGGTAAAATAAGGAAAAAATTTTTCAAGTTAAGTTTTTTTTTTAATGTAAAATTAAATCACAAAAAAGATTGTCGGAAAATTGATGAATAATTATATAAAAACAAAATTTTGAAAATTAATCTTGGTTAAATTCTGATTTAGGAAAGGTAAAACGTATATACTAATAAAAATATGCAAAATACTTACAAAAGATATGTTAGAAACGAAGTTCAGTTCTCTCAGTGTCTTTTGCTAAATGATGCAAACAGTAATCTGTGAATAAATGGATATACATATATATATATATTTTATTTTACTGAGATAGAAGTGTGTTTTTTCCTTCTAATTAGATTGAACTATATAAAATAATTGCAATAAAAATTGATATAATTCTTTTAATTTTTAATGGTAAATGAGTTATAATTTGAAGCTAGTGAACTTTAGTATTATTGTAAATAATCTTTAAATGACCTCTTATTGGTTGATAAGATTCTAAAAAAAAAAAAAATGTAAACTACAGCTTTAAAAATATATTATTTATACAGATATGTTTTGAAATAATTACATTTATTAAAAAAGTGTAAACTACAGAAGAAGAGAGAAGGCCAGTCGTGTTGTTTACTTTACTGTAGACAGGAAAAACCTCCTAATACTGTACTGTAATATTTATACATCATTTAATTTCTCCAATAATTAATTTTCTGAGTTTTATTCATGAATATGCAGACCAGGAACAGGTAACCATTTTCTACTAGTTTTTATAAAATTGCTAACTACAGCTTTAAAAATATATTATTTATACAGATATGTAAGTATGATAAACTTCGAAACAGACTCAAGACAAAGTCCTATCTCGCAATCTTTGCACAAAATTCTCTTTTCTTTGCCTTTTTTCTTTTTTTTTTTTTTAGCAACAAGCAACACACTGTCTACGAGGCTCTTTTTTGATGGGGTTGGGGGGTATATGGCTAGCAAAATGTCAAGCAGTATTGAGAGTTGAACTACAGACATATATGAGCTTTGATAAAAGCGCGAAAAATGGTGTATTTCGCAGAAATATAGATAACTAACACCATCTGTTAACCCAGATCTGAATAAACAATTAAACATCACAGAAAAGCTGATATGAAACCATGAATGGAAAATAGAGGGTTGCACAGTTAAATAGATGGAAAGAATGGATCCCCACGGAAATAGCGGGTTGCGCAGATTTTGCTACTTCTATGCTGCCTGTGGAAATTGCAGGTTGTGCAGCAGGAAGGTTAATAAAGGAACGGGTAATATTAAAATGATGTTTCAAGAAGTTCCTGGGTATTATTTCAAAACACTTTGAAAATTGTTTGTTGCCGACTTGAGTGTTTGTAATTGGAGGTACCATTTGTCATCCAAGCTGCTTTTTGTTAAAATAATTCATTTGTGAACCAATTTGTTTGTTATCTGAAGTTTCACTGTACAGTTGTAATGTGCACAATTTTTAACTCAAAATTTCAATACAGGTTTCAAAATGTAGGCTTTACACACATCAAGTCTATCATAACTCTTTAAAAGTGAAGAAAAAGAAAAAAAAAAAAAGAGGGGGGGGGAATACTGTAATTAAATATTTTTAATTTAAAAAATTCAAAATTTGTACTTGCATAAAGAAGAAGCTTTGAGTTCTGTTTAAAACAAGTAGAAGCATATTCATTCAACAGCAGAATTTTTATGGAATTTGTACTTGCATAAAGAAGAAGTTTCATATGGACAATATTTGTACTTGCATAAAGAAGAAGTTTCATATGGTTTCTTTATGCAATTTGTACTTGCATAAAGAAGAAGCTTTGAGTTCTGTTTAAAACAAGTAGAAGCATATTCATTCAACAGCAGAATTTTTATGGTTATTTTTAAACACATTGTTTAAAAGATTCAACTGTTTATGTACTAACAGGAGTTTGCAAAACGACCTTTGCACTCGTATAATAAGACTATATAGATATATATTTTCCGTATAGAAATTCTGTTACAGATATCTGAGTGTGTATTATAAATTAGACAGATTTTCTAAGAATTTCTGTATTATTATTTTTTTAATATTTGAAATCTGTTTTCAGACTCACGTGAATCCTTGTTTTTTCCAACCAACTGCTGATAGTCCTGGTCAGATACTGAAAAAAGATGTTCCTCATAGGCTAGTAAACGGGGATTCTTTTTCACTGTTACCCAGAGCATTTCGATACCAGCTAATTGTAGCTGGAGATACAAATGAAGACAAAAGTGTTGATCAGTATGTATGCTTTTTAATTCTTATAATTTTGTTATATTTAAAATTGTTAGAGTTTATATCATTTGGAATGTTTTACATGTTGCTTGCAGTGTCACTTTTTGTTTAGTGGGTCTCTGAATTCCCAGTAAAACATCTTGTTTTATATAAAAGGAGTGGAAAAACAAAAAATTCCATAACTGATTCAAAATAAAAATTACTGACAACACTGTACAAAACTAGTGCAGTTTAAGTTTTGAAATTTCTAAAAAAAAGAAAATTGTCTTTAGATATCTTCAGAACTTGGTTGTGCTTAATGTGAACCCTTGTAACTGAAACCTTGCTTTAGTTGCTTTCTCTCTTATTTGTTAATTAAGGCATATTGTTCAGTATTTTTACACTAAATTCAGCCCTTAAGAGAAATGTTAATATCTCTCAGTGTCTTGTGCTAAATGATGCAAACAGTAATCTGTGAATATATAATTCTTTTAATTTTTAATGGTAAATGAGTTAATTTGAAGCTAGTGAACTTTGTAAAATAGTATTATTGTAAATAATCTTTAAATTCACCTCTGATTGGTTGATAAGATTCTCAAAAAAGTGTAAACTATAGCTTTAAAAATATATTATTTATAGAGATATGTTTTGAAATAATTACATTTATTATCTGTCAGTTGTATTGTGTACTTTACTGTAGACAGGGATAACCTTCTAATACTATACTGTAATATTTATACATCATTTAATTTCTCCTATAATTAATTTTTTGAGTTTTATTCGTGAATATGCAGACCAGGAATAGGTAACCATTTTCTACTAGTTTTTATAAAATTGCTTATAATTTCACAACAGCTATTTAAAAAAACTCATTTTAAATTTTTTTGAAAAACATTTTCTTTAAATTTACTTCTCCCCCAAAATTCGATTGCCTTAATTGTTCTATAAAATCCTCAATTTCCAAAGTATTTTCTGTGTATTTTCATTTCTATGCAATTTTTCTTAATCGGTTCATACTTGAGTAAAAATACATATCCTAGTATGCATTTAAGTAAAAATATAGAATAATCAATTTTTCTATTTTAAGTCAAGGGTTCTCATCCTTGTTTATATATGTGTTTAGGAAAATGTAATTACAACCCTGAATCATTTCATGTATTGCAGTATCCACCTTTTAGAGTGCTATTAGCAAATATAAACTTTATAATGGTGCTCTGAAAGCCATGTCTTTCTCTCAACTTCAAGTATTTAAGAAATAATTTAGAGGGGGTGAAATAGAGTAAATTTGTCATTTAAAATATGTGCTGTATTTCTTTCTTTATATTGCTTCTTACATAATTGTATTCATTGTTTAAAATTTCCCTTTTGGGGGGGGGCAGTACTAATCTATTTGGATTTGCTGTGAATAGATGAAAAATTTAATATTCTGCCAGAACTTTAAATGTAATCAGTCAGCTAATCCAAAGTGTTTTTGAATTGTCAATATTAAAGATGCTTTTTTAGAGTAAAAAAATTATAAATACCCAGAATTTTATTAATTTATTTCATGAAATCCCATGGTGTAATATATATTAAACAATTACATAAGTACATTTTTAACTCGTTTCTGAAATATTATATCATCTGTGCCTTCTACTCTTTATTGTCTCACTGTATATAAATTATTCCATCTTTTGCATTTATTTTGTGGTGGTCTGAAAATAATAGTTTACATACCCACTTACTGAAGAACTGCAAGTGGGTTGAACACTATTTTATCATGAGGTGTTTTTTATTTGTTCAAATGCGGATTCCTATATTCCTATCTTTATATTCTATAGGCAGATCTTTGTGGAACATAGACATAAATACAGAAATTATATCCCTGTCTATACAGATGAATCAAAATGCTGAGATGACATTGGTACAGCCTTTGTAGTAGAAAAAACTATTCTGGGGTTTCATGTATACCCGGCTTGCTCCGTTTTTACCTCTGAACTTACTGCAGTTTACTCTAAAGTTTCTGTCAAAGCAACATTACAGGAATTTCATTATCTATACAGATTGAGTGTCCTAATATCATTCAAAGAGCCTAAGTATAATTCATATCCCAGTATTACCAGAATTCTGAAGCTTAATCAGACTCTAAAATATTGGACATATCAGTTTCTTTATTCCTGAATCCCTGGCCACATTGGCATAAACTTAATGAACTGGCGGGCATTACAGCTAAAACTGCTACTACAATATCTAATTCACAGATTCTACTCACAGATATTAGTACGATGATCAAACATAAAATTTTTAATAAGTGTCAGAGGCATTGGGATGGCCAAATGACAAGAGCTCAGAAATGTTAAACCCACAACTGAATGCTGGCCATCTATGGCAAATAGAAGATATAAGTTACTTTGACCCAGTTGAGAATAGGTCACTGTCGACTAAACTCACGAATATTTGCTGAAAGTCAAGAAGAATTCTCGTTGCACCAAACTGTAATGAAGGTCTGACAGTGCGCCATATTTTATTAGAATGTCATAGTTTTAATTATTTTTGCCAAAAACATTTTAAATGTTTAAAATTAGATTTTAACACCTTAATAGAGAAAAGCCATCATCACAAGTTGTTCACTTTTCAAAGAATACTGACTTTTTTTTTTTGTGAACTGTAATTTGTTTTTACTCTGTTTTTACCTCACCTAAAATGTATAGTAATTGTCCATATGAAACTTTTAACATATTTTGTATTCACTGTTTTTACCCTTTGTTTGGTGCAGATAACCTTGTAAGATTTTGTGGGAGAAACTACCATCAGTTAGTCAGCAGCCACTCAGTAGTTTTATTAAAATTAATAACATTCCTTTTAAAATTAGATATTTGGTAATAATATGTCCAACATTAAAGTAAAATGTTTTAAAGAGTTTAATAGTTTTTTAATAAAAATCAGTTTAATTTTTTGGCTGTGTTAAAAATAGCAAATTGGAATACATTTCTCAGTTTAAAAAAACTGTAAAGAGAAATTCAAAAGAAACTGAGAAGTTTAACTGGATTAAAAGGCCATTTGAGAATTTCAAAAGGAGGTCCCTGACTAATTAAATAAAGAGATTTTGTACTAACAGTTGATTGTATCTCGATAGATTTGATATAAAAAATAAACATTAGCAAAAACTTTCCAAGATTTTTTAAGAAATTCTTGCAGAATGTCCCAGAGTTTCTAGCAAAGCTGTAAATAGAATAGAAAATTATTGTCAACCCTCATGGCAACAAAAATAAAATAGATTGAATACTAAATGTGAAATGCACTTATAATAACTACAGTGGAACAGATTTACATATATATAAATTAGATATTTTATATAAAAGAATTCATGGATGTCTCAGCCATTAAATGTAAATTATGTACTGGGGATTAATAAACTAACTTAATGAATAAAATTTATTTTGACTTAATAAGGCATTATAATGAAATAATATTTTCATTTTCCACATCAAGTATGCTCAGATTTTATCATGCTTTTTTGTTATTTTCTTTCTTGAGGAAGGACACACAAAAAAATGAACTATATACTTTTATGAGATTCTTGTCTTGACAATGTTTGAAGATTACTGCTCTATAGTGACTTGATGAAAATCATGTATATGCTTACAATAGCATCACTGAAATGCAAAGCATTGGTAATGTTGTAGTTCAAGGATGTCAAACTCATAGGTACACTTGGACCAAACAAACAAGGTTTAACTTTAGGCGGGCCGCAAAAAAAAAAAAAAATCAGTAATCAAAGAAACGTAGATTTATTTCGAATAATACAATAATAAACATATATATATATTTATATAGAAAAGAACAAGAAAAATTTAATGTTTACGTCCTGATACTTGACATCTCTTCTCTGCTATTATCTTTCCTATTTCGGGAGAAATTTTGTTTGCAGTGATAACTTTCAACGCTGACCCAAGGTGAGCATCATTAATACGGTTTCTAATAGGAGACTTATTACCTTTCATGACTGAAAATAACTGCTCGCACCGATAAGTGCTACCAAACATGGAAATAATTTCATATGCGAATTTTCGAGTATTTTCAAACCTGGCTGGTAAATATTTGTAAAATTCAGGCACGCCCACTTCAATGAATTTTGCTTTCAAATTTGAGTTGCATTGAATCTCGATCACCTCCATTTGCATATGGCTGGGTACTGAGTCAATACTTATTGAGAAAATCGAAGAAAACAAAAAAAATTTGTCTTCGAGGGAACTAAAATCATTAAACCTCGTTTCAAATTCAGTTGTTAAATTTGCAATTTTTTCTGCGTATTTTTGATACGAACAAGTATCATCTAAACTTGATTTGTTCATGCTGCACGTCGGGAAGTGCGTCAAATCTTCATTTTTAAGTTGTTTTTCCCAAAGAACTAGTTGACATTTGAATGCTTTAATTATGTCAAACATGTTCGTAATGATATGATCTTTTCCTTGTAACGATAAATTTAAATCGGTTAAGTGTTTGGTTATATCAACCAAGAAAGATAAATCTTGTATCCATATTGGATCGTAAAACAAACTTACGTCTTGATTTTTCGTTTTTAAAAACTGACATATTTCTTCTTTCAAATCCCAGAATTGTTTGAGAATCTTGGAGCAAGATAACCAACGTACCTCGGTATAGTAGGACAAACCCGAATATTCACTATCTAACTCACTTAAGAAAGCAGTGAATTGACGCTGATTTAAACCTCGAGATCTTATAAAATTTATAACTTTTTTTATATATGACAAAACATTCTCCATATTTATTACTTTCGTGCATAGAACTTCTTGATGTATAATACAATGCATATGATGAATGTTTGAACCGCGAATTTCACTAAGTTTTTTTCTTAGTAATGCTACGAAGCCCTTGTTTTTCCCGGTCATTGATGGAGTGCCATCTGTAGCTACAGAATTTAATTTTGCCAAAGGTAGATTGTATTTCTGCAGAAGTCCAAAAACACAAGTAAATATATCTTCTGTGGTAGTACCAGGCATCGGTATTAGTTCCAGTAATTCCTCAAAAATGTTAAAATTCTTGTCACAAGAATGAAGAAACACTGCTAATTGAGCTTTGCCCTTAATATCCATGCTCTTGTCACAGGCAATGGAGAAACTTTCGAAACTAGATGATTTTGCTTTGATCTGATCACTTGTATTCGAGGCTAAATCAGTAACTCTTTCCACAACTGTATTTCGAGACAATGAAATTGATTGAAAAGCCTTCACATTTCCAGGACAAACAATTTCTCCAGCTTTCATTAGGCATTCCTTGATGAAACCACCGTCAGTAAAATGCTTCGAATGTTTAGCTATCAACTCGGACAAGACGTAGCTTGCATGTACCGCCGCTTCACTTTCTTGCAATACTTTACTAAACATGGACTGTTGCTTTTTTACTACTAACTTGAGCTCTTTCAACTTTTCTTCTCTCATTAATCCTTCGTAATTCTTATATTTTGATTTGTGTTGTTCGTAATGACGTTTAATATTATATAACTTTGGTACATTAATAGTATTATTACATATCAAGCAGATTATTTTATCTTTTATTTCACAGCAAAAATATTCTAATTCCCATTTTACTTGGAATATTCTATGTTCGTCAGCGATTTTTCGTTTAATTTTACTACCACTTGGTTTTGATATAGACATACTGAATACAAAGGGCTGGAATAAACACGGTTAACGTTAAAAAGTTAACAAAAATTTATTCTTTCCACAAGAGATAAATCAAAATGCTGAAATATTTCTTCAAAAATATTCTAACAATATCACAAAATGTCAAACGTTTAGCAAAAATCAATTCAAAACAGAGAAACTAATTCTATCTCACAGCGAAATCGCTACAAATCAATCACAGCATTAAGTAAACAAACAGTTCGCTAGAACTACAGCTACTACTGAGATGAGTTGTTTGTTCTCGGCTTTTATAAGCTTTATAATTAATTTCTCGAATATACTGGAAACATCTATAAATATCTGGATTTTTGTGGATGGCAACAGCAATTACGAGATATTTATTTATTAGGTATTAAATGCACGCGCTGTTCTATTTTTAACCTTCCAACGCAGCTGTCTTTTCAAAAATCGTCTGCGTTGCTAAGGCAACATGAAGCAAATCTAATTACAATTCTAAATAAAAAAAACTAACTAAATAAATAACTATGAAATCCGTAACAATATGAATTAAGTAATAATTAATAATAAAGCAAAGTGCATGCACATGCATGCACCAATATATCGTACAAAACTATGATTGGAAAACTGAGACCATGAGTTCGGCCACATTCGGCTATCGGGGGATGCGTACAAGTTCTGAGTGCACGTGTCCCCCAAAAGCCGAAGGTAGCTGAACGCAAGCTACTCACACGCATTTGTAATTTAAGTAGTGTGTGTGTCAGCTCGCTGTGAGTAATCTAACAACACTGAATAAATTATCGTTAATTACTTAGCAGTAAACGTTTCATTTTTTTCTTCATCGATATGTTATTTTATTATTATATATTATTATTTGCCGATATATTGGCCGGGCCGCAAAAATATTTGTTGTGGGCTGCGAGTTTGACATCCTTGTTGTAGTTGAACATTTCTTTCATGTAGATGCAATTTACAAGCAAGCAATTGTGAAACATAAAAATTATTATTAAAAACTTTATATTTTTTTTAATGCCTGAATTAAGATGAATTTATAGAAAGATTTTAGTTTTACCTGAAACTGTTTTCTTGCTTTGCCATTAAAAGACTTGCTATTGTTAAAATTTTTAAATGATGATTTGGAAATTAATTTGAATTATAAGCATCTGCCTTTACTGTTCCATATAAATGCATGTTTGCTTATAATTGCTTTCAATAGTATATTCTGCTTAAATATATATCTTATTAAAAGCTATTGTTGCAATTTTTTTTATTTGTCAAATTATATTGTACAGATATTGTAAATGTGAAATAGAGAGCAGCAATTTAGAAATAAAAATAGTAATAAATGCAGATTAAAAATAAAAACAATTAAAAAAAGGCTGTAATGTAATAAACTTTTTCTTAAAATGCGAATGATAATTATTTAATACACTAAAAGGAGAAAAGTAATTTGCGATACCTTTTAATTGGAGTAATAGTTTAAATAGTTCTAATTGCAGAATTCATCTACCATATCGTGAATAATACATGGGTGCCCATGACAAATTAAAAAAGGTAATAGCTTTATATATTTGACAATGCAATTGTTAAAAAATTGAAAAAGGTGACTGCTTCTTCATTTGACATTGCAGATAAATTAATAGATTTCATTATTCAGGTGTGCATTCTTTTATTATTCACGTAAAATTGTAGGTAAGTTCTGTAAATAGAATTATTTAATCTGCTATTTCTATTAAACTATACTGTTGCGTGCATGCAGGTTCGTAATGGATTAAATGCACAAGTCATTAAAAAGTTAACAAAATTTATTCTTTCCACAAGAAATAAATCAAAATGCTGAAATATTTCTTCAGAGATATTCATACAATATCGCAATATCTCAAACGTTAAACAAAACTCGATTAAAAAATAAAGACACTAATTCTATCTCGCAGCGGCAGCGAAATCGCTACAGTCAATAACAGCATTAAGTAAACAAACAGTTCGCTTAAAACAGTTACAACTACAACTGAGATGAGGGGTTTTAATTCGGCTTTTATAAGCTTTTTAATCATTTACTAGAATATTCTGCTAAAATCTGGATTTTTCTCGATATTTGTGGATGGCAACAGTAATTACAAGATATTTATTTATTAAATATTAAATGCACGCTCTTTTATTTTTACTTCTCCGATGTAGCTTAAAATAGCTCTTCAAAAATCGTCTGCTTTGCATGGGAAAATAAAGCAATTTTAATTACAGTTCTAAATAAATACGAAATCTGTAACAATACAATAAATTATTTTTCTCCTTTTAGTGCACTAATTATGATATTCGTTTTAAATAAAAGCATATTATATAAAAACTTTTTTTATTGTATTGTATTTTCGATTTTTAAGCCTCACTTATATGTTATCAGTGGTGAAATTTTTAGTCATTATTGAAACACAAGCAATAAATTGTAAGAAAATTATGAAATAAAGAGAAATAACTGAATATCATTCAGAGAATGAAGAAATCACTTTGAATATTCAGTTTCAAAATTTGATGTAATAATATTGTTAAAACAAGCATTTTACTTGAGCAACAAGTATTGCCAATTCATTGTTAACTGTTCCAGGATGGCAAACTTTACTATCAAGTGCACCAAGATAGCAAACTCAAAAGCAGTTTTTCCTTGAAAAATTTATGCTATCTGCTTCAGACTACAATGTATCTATGTAAAAATGTAGAAAATGGCTGAATCTTTTTTTATTATTCTTGTTTTAAGAGGCGAAAGTTTGTTTTATAATCTGAAAATTTCAAAACTTTATATCCTGTACATTTTTAGATGTTGAAATTTTCAAATCATAAGCATTGTATAGTCTAAAAAAAGCAGGTGATTTTTGAAAATTTGCCCAAAATTCAGAAATCAAATTGCAGATTTTGTGCAAATTTCATTGAAAAGATTTTTTTACGTTCTATTCAGTGGTGTAAACAGTAAAATTTTGATATGTTTCGTTTGTTCATTAAATAAAGGTATGTGTAGAAAGTCATTTATACATTATATAACAAAAATCTAAATTGAATTTTGAAAAAAATCCCTTCATCACATTGCACTGCCATCCGCCAACAGTGTATGTACAAAATTTGAACTCGATAGCATATGAGAAGGTAGGTTAGAAAATTCCAATCACAGTGAAATATGCCATGAGTGACTTGAGTAGAAATTTTTTTAATTTGAAAAATTTATGAATTGTGGCTTTCAAAGATGTTTTCTTTTTCGTTTTTTGAACACTTTATGTATTTTTATGCAGATGCTTGCGGTATATAAAACCTTTTTTATTGACTACATATACAATTGTTCTTTTGCTGTTCGTTTTGAGGTGTATTTTTATTAAGTTATGTCAAACAAAACTGTATTATACTTCTTTTTCCCTTCTTTAAAAGCATATTTTTTAAAGACTTTCATATAAATAAAATACTATATAATACTGTTATCTTTAATGAAATCATATCATTTTATGAGATTTTTTTTTTGAGTTGAACCAATAGATTGATATTGATTGAACTTAAATATATTTATGGCAGTAAATTTGTGAATAAAGTTAAAAATTAATATTATTCATAGATATGCTTTATGAAAAGTTTTTAAGATGAATTGTGTTATTTTAGGAATGACTTGAATAAGCAGCCGTCTGAAAAAACCAATGGCTCAACTGGAGAAGAAGCAGAAGGCTTGTTAAATGATGGTTCTAAAGATCAAATAAAAGGCATCTCGAGTGAAGAGCTCAATGACACAAGTATTTTGCTTTTTTAATTACAATTTATAGTTGGCATTTTTAAATGCTAAATACCTGGAACATACTTTTTTTTTTTTTTAATTTTTATGAAGAGCAAATTTTGTGCTACCCTTTTACCTCTGTGGAAGAGGGAATACTCATGCTGTATATTCTCAGTATTGGTAATGATGAACATGCCAGAGTTGCATGTGAACAGTTTAGAGAAGATAATGTTATTTTATAAGTTCAGTTCAGTTTCTTTTTAATGTAGAAACTTATCAAAAATTGTAATTTTGAGCTAGAAAGTAGTATACTATTTTTAAATTTGGTTAGGTTTATTTTAAAATAGTTTATGGTGCCTAAGTTTCAGATGATGGTGAGTTTGAATATTTTGGTATGACACTGTACTATTTATGAGTGTTAACCATAAGTATTTTTTTTTTATTTCATAAGCATGCATTAATCTGGGTGAGTTTCTGAATGCAGGGTTTATTGTTGCATCCTCAACAAGTAGATTTTTTGGTGTCTATATGCAGTGTTCAACAGTTGCATTTTTAAGTTTTGCCCTTCCATTGTGTTTGACTGCCATTGCCCTCTCCTGTCCTCCCCCAAATCAGAATAGAGCAGCAAAACATTCTTGAGTTGGTAGACTAAAGAATCTTGTATGATTTACAAAACAGTGTGTGTTTTATGTTCGAGTGTGATTGTATGTAGAACTGCATTCATGAAACAAATTATGAATCACTGTCTGAGAAAAACACTGATGAACAAAGAAAATTTACTATGTAGGGAATTAAAAATACTCAGTTAATATTTTTGATTAAATTTATTGGCATCAATTTAAATATAACTAACAGTGGTTTTTCAGCTTTGAATGCAATTACCAAGTGTGGAAAACCGTTTACTGACAAGGAATATTTGAAAAAGCATGGTCAAAAAGTACCATACTTCTTTTTGAAGATTTTGAAAGCAACTTAAAATTGTTCAAAGAATAAAAATTACTGTAATTTTAATTTTGCCCATTTGTAAAGGCACTCATTTAGAAAGAAATAGATCTTTCCAAAATTGTGGTGGTAACTACTGATGGTGTTACGTATTACCGGAGAGCAATATAATTTCATAAAATTATTTACTGAGCATGTTAGTCATTCTGTTCTGGTTTTCATTGTATTATTAACATCAGGTTTTGAGACTGTGGAAAGTATTAGCCTTCTAACAATACTAATTTTATGATCAGAATTCTGAAGTGAAGTAAATTTGATGCATAGTGTTTTACTTATATACTGTAATGTGTGTTGAAAAATTTTTCAAGAATTTATTCAGCAATTGACTTTTTTAAATAAGAAGGTTGTTGGAAAAAAAAAAAGTAATCAGGTAATGGATGTTGATTGGCTTTCCAATTCAATGTTTTTAATTGATTTTGCTTCAATTTAAATTATTTACAAAAATGTTGTTATCCTGTTTGATTTAATCAAAATGTGTAAAGCTAAAGTTGAAAGTTTTCAACCGTGGCATTATTTTCATCAGTTTTAAATATTCCCCCTCCAAAAAAAGTGTTGGTGAAAATCCAGATCAAACAAAGTTAAGACAAGAATTTTCTTCAGTTGTACAATCAGTAATCAGTTAATTTTCTTTTTTTCTCATGGTTCAGGAGAACTGAATATGTAGCAAAACTTAAGTTAGATACAGATATAAATTGCGTTTGGAAATTTTCAAGTGGCTAGATCTTCGAGATGGATACACAAATAGTTAATTTAATTCCATTTTAGCTCCGTATGAATATTGTTGATTTGTAATAAAACTTGGAAATAGTTGAAAATGATCAATTACCTAACTTAAATGAAAAACAGTTCTGAAAATGAAACATTGAAAATTTAGAATGCTAGTTCTAAAATCTTTAAATATATATAGTGAAGTTTCGTAGTGTTAAAATATATTCTATACTCCTACAGCTTCATCTATTTCCACCAGACTATGTAAATAAGAGGAGTTCAAATATAGTAAGAATCTAAGAAGGATAGATTGGACCTTGGCTGTAATCTTAAGCAAAGCCTTTTTATGCTGTAACTAGTGTTAACATATAATCTCCGATTTGGTGATTTTCATATTTTTCTGTTGATTAATAGAGAATTAATCCATGGAATTCAGCAAGCCAGTTGCTAGAATAGTAATTAGTTTGTGACAGTAAATAATTTGAACTTGCATGCTGTTTGTTATTTTTGCAAGAAACAGAAGAAAGTTTGTGTTTGTTAATTAAATTTTTCCGTAAATTTGAAGGCATAAACAAATTCATTTGTTTGATTTTATATTACAAATGTGTTCAATTTAGCTCTCTGAGTTTATAATAAAAGCTGGGAGGAAAATTTGACTTGCTTGAATTTTAGACTAAGTTAGTTTGCCCCTTCAGTAGTTGTAAGATTAAGCAGTAATTTCTTCCGAAATGTGTGTAATGTCTCACTCAAATTTGTAATATGAGCTTTGTTTTATGTAATATGAGCAATTTGGTGTTATTCTCTGTGTTATTTGCACCCGCTTCAGTCCATAGCTGGAATGTGAGCTGAACTCGTTAATGGCTACAAAGGTTAAGGATGTTAGCTTTTAACCTTATATTATTAGGTGTCCCTGACCCTACAGTATGTTTGAAAACTGTCGTGTTCATAAGCAAATTTTATAACAAGCAATTCAAGAATTTGAATTATTAAAGAATCTAATTTAGTATTTATGCTGTTATAAAGTGCGAGCGAGGTAAAAAGTATTTCGTATTGAAGATACAGCAAAAATGTCATTGATAACTATGCATTAGTGTATTGATTATATAGTAAATTAATTTATCATAGTTGGTTGAATTTTTGTGTATTATAACCTCTTTATGTGGACTTTCATGTTGAATTTTTAAATTTATTTCAATAAAATTTTGCAAAAGCATAACAGTAAATCAATAAATTTAAATTTGAGAATTTTTGCGTATGCACAAAGAATGTTTGCTACCACTGCTTTACATTAGTTTTCCCTATTGAGTACTGTCACAGTACCTATAGTAGATGACTATAGTATAAAATAGTGGTGGTGAAATTCAGTACCATAAAGGGAAGATGAACCAAGAATCATATGAAAAATTTCGTCATGTTATTTGCTGAGGGGCTTCCTCATTATTTCTGACTCGTATTCTGCCGACACAATTTACAGCATATTTCTGCTGATTTTCTGTTATTTGTAAAACTTTATTTACTATATAATAGCTTCTATATAATTTTTTTCTATATTATATAGATTTCTATATTATATATTTCTATCTTTAATTTAGACTTTTCTATATAATAGCTTCATATTTCTTTCTCCTTTGTGTGTGTGCACAAAATATGATGTCTTATGTTCTGAAATAATTTTGTTCCCCTATCCCAGACTAGTTTTGAAGGCTGTTTCATCAGTGAGGTATTATGATGTGCTTTTCCTGTACACGTGAGAGCAGATATCTAAAAACAGCATGTTCCAGTTCTGAGGTGCAGCTGTACATTTATTTGATATGCATTAGCTGTTGAGCATGAGGCTGTTCTTTGCATTTTCTTATCACTGAGAGACCCATCACTAACTGAGCAGTATGACCTCTAGACATTAGTAGTTCCACCTGTTTTTGAATTGCAGCAAACCGGCTAACTTCTTCTGTGTTTTTGTAGCTTTCCCCAATATGTAATATAAATATGAGTTAGTTTACCACAGAAATACTCTAAAAAACAATCGTTTTCCTTAGACCAGTGAAGGGGAAACTATAGCCTCAGCTTGCCTGAAGATTCTATGTGGCCCACCACAAATTAAAAGATATATTGTAGCCCTCTGAGTGCAATAAACAGAACTACTATGTTTTTCAAAGAAAACGAGATTTACAATTTGTTAGCAATTGCATAAAAATGTATTGAAGTGTAATTTTGCTATTAAAAGGCTCAAATATATAAATTTTTTTAACATGCAAGTATTTTTATAAAGAATCAGTGACTGCACTAGTTTCAGATATTAGTTAGAGATTACTTTATAAATATTACTAATATATTTATCTAAGGTCAGCATTAAAATAGTATTCTTCTCTACATTTTGCTACCATTTAAAAATTATTTTTATAACTGAAAAAACTTTTTCCATATATATATATATATTGGTGCTTATAAACAAACACATAATGTGATTATACAAACATTATAGACACACACATTTACAAAAATCATGTAATTGACACTTTATGCATGTTGGTCTAAGTTGGATGTATGTAATATTTGTTTTTTTATTTCAAACTATATTTGAAATGTAAGTTAGAGCTTACCAATCTTAAATTCTAAACAGCTGCATGCTCTCTTATTTGTTACGTTTTATGAATTTTTTATAATTTTTAAAAAAGACTATTTTACTTTGACAGTTTTGCACACAAAACCTCCTTTTTGTAAATTTTGAAATTTTTTAAATGATTTGTGTATTTTGCGATTAAGTGCTAAATTCAATTATATTTCTCGGGGCCTTTGTGTTACTTTCCGAATTTGTTTCCTTCATAATGTTTTCTCTTTCTGGAAATATATCTGTTAATTAAATGTGATCCTTAACATTGAATTCCATATATGTAAGGTAAGAAAACGGATTTGTTTGCTCTGTTGAAATATTTATGTTATGCAGATAATATATTGAGAGTTGATTGTGTGTATGTAAGTATATTGTGAATATACCTTTGCTTTATGTGTTTAATTTTGTATGCTTTCAGCAGTGACAGAGAAACCATTTACAAAAGAGGAAGAAATACTTGCAAACATTGACAAGAGCTATTCAAAAGAAGAAAACACATTTTCCAAGAAAATAGCTGACATTACAGAAGAAAGTAGTAAGTCTCAGTTTTTCAAAGAAAATAAGGAAATTAATGAAGACAAGGAATCGCCAAGAAAAGAAAAGTCGCCGCCCAAGGAAAATAATTGTGTGTCTGAAAATACAGAATCTGTAAGTGTAGAAAATGAATCCAAAGAAGCATTAGATCTTAAAGAAGACAGTAATGCTGAGGACACTCATATCGAAGCTAAAGGAGAGGTTCAACCTGAAAGAACTGAAACTTTCTCCAAAGTTAATGAATTACATACAACTGAGAGTAAAACATCTGAAGATGAAAAGTCAAAACCATTCAGTGATAAAGTAGTAGAAGAGAATGAATCTACACTTGGTCATGACTCATTTCCAAAGGAGAAAAAAGCTGAAATTGATGACTCTGCATCAGAAAACAGCAAGAATGATCTGCAAATTTCACAGGATGGTGCAGAAATTAAACAAACAGAAAATGCTGCTGCATCGAATTGTGATGACGCAGTAGATACTGTAAGTATTGTGCAAATATTGGTATTTTTTAACTTGATCATGATGTGCAGCTCTCCTAAAATATATATGAAAAGTGTCTAATCTGTCATTTATATTGTTATCAGTTTTGTATGTTTTGAAATCTGTTAATTAAGTTGTTAATTTCTGAGATACTTTAGAATTAACTGCTTATCGCAGAACACTATTTAGTCATTGATAAATTGCTTTCATTAAAAAAATTAATGTTGGATTTCCGTTACCCCTTTCGAGATGGTGCGCATTTGTTTTAAGTTGTTCCTTCAGGACAGATGGGAGTTGAAAGGAGTCCACGTTTACCGAAAGACAGAGGTTTGGGATCCACTAAACCCGAAGAAAATCGTGCACACACACACGAAAAAGTTTGTGTCGTAACATCATAATTTTGGGTACTATTTTAGATTATTGCTTAAGCTATCATATATGTTAAAATTAGTGTTTAATAAACTTTTCCTTTTTTTTACATGAAAATATATAAAATAAAATTGCTTACTTTGAGAAATAATTTAAGAAGCATTATTTAAATTATTCTGAAGTTTTAATTAATGAAATACATTAATAAGCTTCTAAATTAATGAGTACAAGTAAGACTATTTACAAGAAGAAATAACAAAACTTTTCACTTGAACTGGAAGGCAGATGCTCAGTGAGCTCAGTTTGTAGCAAAATATCCGTATGAGAATCACTAAAAATATAGCTCTCTTAATTCTGTAGAAAATTAATCATCACTCTCTTTCATGTCACTAATTGGTTCATTTACCATGTGACTATATCCTTTGTCTGATAAATAATGCTTACTCTCCATAATAAACTGAAGTCAAGGCTTTCCAAAAATAAAAACGGAAGTACGCAAAATATAAGCAATAAGAGCAATGCAAAGTGTAATGGAATCCCATGCAGTAACCATAAAGGACTGTACTTAGCAATAAAGAATAGAAACAGGATTCAAAGGGATATCAGAAATGCAAATGTTTATATCACATAGTGTGTTAAAGCGTCAAGCTCTGTTTGCTTATATTACACTTTCCCTCCTCCCTCGCAACAGCTGACACCAACGTTGTGCAGAATGTGTTCAAATTGAAGGTCAGGGTCCTAAAACTATATTCAGTTCAAAAGTAATATACACAGGATGGCATCTAGTGGTCTTTGAAACGTTCCAGGACACTGACACAAATGTATGACGGCTGAGGGTGAACGAAGAAATGCTCCAGCAATGCTGGCCTGTAAATGAGTGTTTCTTTATGACACATATGTGTATGTCAGTTGGCATGAAAGAGTTAAGAGATTTAAATAATTGGCATAAGAAGTATATTGATTAGTGAATATTCAGAAGCATAAATTAGATGGCATTCATGCAATGGCTAGTTATTTTTACTCTACTATTCATGTAACAAAGTAGCATATTAGTCATGTAAATAAGTTATTTTGTTAAGAAGTTTGCATTTTTTAAAGGTAATTCAATTTTACTTAAATTAGCCGTATATCTTACTAGACTTTCATGTGTTCCCATCTTAATTACTGATGTTAATGAATTTTTGAATGTTCTTTAATTTTCATTTAATTAAAAATTCTTAAAACTATATAAAGTTACGAAATAGGTTATTTAGAGCATGGCAAATACCTTTAAGAACACCTTCTTTAGAAATCCAAGGTAATTTGGCATCTTTTAAGTCCCCGACTTACATTAGCTTGTTTAAACCTGGAATGTAATGTGACGTTTTCATTAATATTTCTGATTCAGGGTATTAAGCTCATATATAGCCGCCCAACCGGTATATTGGTTAGCGTCGCTGACTGTCGTACCAAAGGGCCTGTGTTCCAATCCCGGAGAAGACATGGATGTTTGTAAATGTATAGTGTCGTTGTGGCATGGCGACACTAAATATGTGGCGAGCTGAAAGTCCTGTCGTGTGGTTTGGTAGAAGGGGAGAGGGGGGAGACCCCCCCCCCTCCCGGGTGCTCGCCATCAGAATTGGGAGCAGAACTGAGCTGAATCGCACTGTCATTTGTTAGGTGCTCAAGGCTGTTGCCAACGACAGGTGTAAATTTGCGTTCCTTGCCAGGAGGAATTTCATGGGCTTGAGCTGATTGCGTCAGACAAGTGAGCATAAGTAACAACAACAACAAGCTCATATATAAGCATTAAATTGTTTTTATGCCTCAAAATGAGAGTTTGAGGAAGGGGAGTTTTAAATGCTGTATATTTTACCTATAAAATATGCATTTTTCTGTAAGGGTACTTGTTATCTTATGTCCATTATTAAACTGTTAAGGTGTGAATGGCTACTACATATTTGCAGCAAGCTGTCCATATGGTTACAATCAGCAGAATTTTCTTGCCGACAAAGAGCTGAGTTTTTATTTATTTTTAATTATAAAAGGATATATGTAGGGAGGTGAAGCATGGGGAGAAAACAAAAGTAGTCACATCATCTGTTTCTAAAAATAATCAGCCATTAATGGTAAAGCTGAAGATACAAAGTACCTGTCCAAAAGAATGGAATTCAAAATGTTAATATGCAATTCTTAAAAAAAAAAAAAAAAAAAGAGGGGAGACTGCATTTACATCATGATAGTGCTCTCATGCTTGTAAGAACTATAAAATTTTTGCAATAACTAGAAAAAGAAAAAATCATACTGTCTCACACACAACCATATTCACTGTCGAATTTGTTAGGATAAGAGTGACAGTATCTTTGTTAAAGGAATAAATTCTAAAGATTATTGGTCATTCAGTGATTTAACCTATTTAAAATGGTGTCAGCAAATGGAAATATGGATAAAATTTTCTAGTGGAGAGTTCTTAAAAAATATATTGTTTTATTTATATGTATTTTTATTGAGTCTGTTAAATCATTTTGTATATTCCTTATTGTACTACATATGTATATTCTAAAACAAATATGTCTTCTCCATTAAAAAAAATTATTAATTTCATACAAAGAAAAATAAATTAGATCACAAACATTTATCGTATTATCTTGTTATATGTTAGAAAAAGAGGCATAAGTGAAAGAAGCTTAAGTTTAGAATAATAATATGGTACTTAATAAATGTAGTATAAGTGATTAAAATAAGGAAACTCTAAAGTTTGTATGTTAAAATGAATATCTGAGCTACATGTGAGTGAAATTTATTCAGGTAGATTGTCAAACATCAAACCAAAACTCGCGATTGAAGGGAGATGGAATTTTTTTCACCTGTACCTTTGTCAGTGTTAAATTATAATTGATTGTAATTAAGTTGTACATTTTAAAGGATTACTATGAAAAGTTGAAAAGCATACATAGATTCAAACTGGCTCAAAATAGAATATCTTGATACAAACCTCATTTGTTATTTCATTAGTTTACCCTTGTGATTAAGTGCTGATTGCTGTTTCTTCTTTGATTTAATTATTTTTAATAAAATATTTTCAGTGGTTTCTATTCTAATTTTACACACTTTTTTTGTTTGAAGCTTCCTTCTAAAGATACTTCTAATGAAGTTGAAGATGATAAATCACAGACTGGGGCTGATTGGGCAGATGAACTTCCTACACCTACCAAAGGTAGGAAGAGAGCGCAGGCAACACCAAAACAGCCTCGTCGTGAGAAGCAGCCCAAAAAGCCCAGACAGGGTATTGTGTTTTTTCATTTAGCAGATTTAGAAAAGCATTAAACTTTGAAACATAAAAACTGGATTAAAATATATTGGTTTATAAAATTTGAAATTTAGAAATTATGCGTGAATGTTGCATGAATAAACCTAAACAGTTTCTTAACTTTATTTCATGTAGTGAGTTATATTTTTATTTAAAATTCTTTATGTATCCAAGAATTATTATTGCCATGCTCTCTGTGTGATTTTTTTTTAAAAAAAAAGAGCAAACTTTCATATTTGTATAAATATTTTGTGATACTTTTAATTTATTTCATGTGTTATACAGTTTTGAAGCTTTTAAGATTTTTAAAGGCAATAATAAATGTTTTCTAATATTTTACAATATCTGGAATTTTTTTATAGCTTCAGACACTCCGCCAAAACCAAAAGGTCGTAAAAAAGCTGAAAAATTTGAATTTGATGATGGAGAAGAAGGTAATTCTCAACGAAGAGTAGCAGGTCGTACTTCATCAAGAACCAACAGACAAACACGGCAAGGATTATCTCTTGGCAAGTTCTGCTTTGTCACTTTTTTTAAAGATCTTTATATTTGTTGATATAGTTAATTGCAAGTAGTGATCTTTGTACAGATCACTTATGACTTGTTAAACTCAAGAAAATAATTTTTTAGTTAATAATCTTAGTTTTTTTTTTAAACGAAAAAGCTATAAAAGTGAGTGGAAAGAATCTTTAATAAAATGTTCATCTGTTTACTGTTTACTTGTAAAATGACAATGGCTTCTGTTCTGTGCATAGAATATAATGAAGATGTGAAATCTTTGTGCATCTGTTTCTAAACATCTAAATCAATCAGTAATATTTTTAGTTCATAATACTATCAGTAATACTTCTAGTTGTCTTTAGCCTCTTGGCAACTGAAATACTTCACGGCTTGGCACTGAAATAACTAATAACAACCAGGCCAAAAGTGCACTTATCCCCACATAAGTTTATCTTTCCTGTAGACAAATATCCTAAAAAGATTCTTTTGTGTGTCTTACCTTTAAGTCAAATGTGGCTTTGATTCTTCCTTGGCTTAAAAAATTCTTGTTAAGTTTTCTTCGAAATACATAGGTATTACAGAGTTGTAACAAGAAGTCAAAGCTATACTATATAATAATGCAAATGAGTCGGATTTATTGGTAGTAGCAATATATAATATAAAAAAATATATGTAAAATATTGTTAGTAGCAATTAATGTTATAATTTATCTGTTACTGCTTTGCCTTGGCAGTATTTTAAACTGTTCCTTACAGATGAAATTTGTGAAATAATTTACATACATAAACACATCATATTCTGTGCAACAGAGCATGGCTGTATCACGTGTAATTGGGAGGCCATTTCATCTGTAAAAGAAATATGGGTATTTGTTAGTTCTTTTCGTAATGAGTATGGTGAGAGTACCAAGAATAAGTGATTGTCTGTCCAGTGATATAATATTCGGAAATGAGATGAAGAAAATGATTAGCAGAAATACGATTTCATAAATCAAGCATTATTTTCATATGCCAGACAAGGAAACTCAAGTAAATATTGAAGACAGTTAGCTCTATGTGTATACAAAAAGTAGAACTGATCATTTCATATTTACAAAACAAATTTATGCATAATTTTGCATTGTATGAAGTAGCAGTCAACAAAATGGTAAGATAGATTAGACAAAGGTAGATTAGGAATAGTGCAGTAATATACCTGTGAAACCTGCTAAGCATAAATTAAATGTATGGATGCTCTGCACATCACATTTAAAGTGTACTAACAACATTTGTGTGGTTTAAATCATGTGTCATATGACAGGGTTTAGTCTCAAAGTAACATAGTGCAGAAAAAGGTTACTATTTTTACAGTAGAGGAGTGTTTGCATATGACCCATTTGCTATGTCGTCTGGAATTGGAATAAATGGCTCAATCAAGTTCCTTCTCTTTTATTGTTTTCTGAAAAGTTAGCTGCATTTCTCTAGATCAGTGCACAAATATATGACAAATTGAAAGTAAAGTCTGTGTAACACTATCTAGTGGCAATACCTTGCACTGTGTTCCGTAGTTGAAACACTGGTGATATCTAAAATTTGTTGGTACAAAATTTATGTGGTTGGTGCTGGACACAAAAAATAAATAATCTGACTAAAACCCTAATCTGAAAACCCTGAACTCCCAAACCTGTATAGGCGAAGAACTGGGTGATTGACCCAAACTCAAAAGAATCGATAAACATATCTCCAGAGTCAATTAACTCTACCAAATATACATTCACACTTACTGAAACAATAACCTGCAAAATGAAGAGAAATAAATCTTCGCTGGTGCAACAAAAACCATTATTTCAACATTCATTAACTAAATATTCAGTTAATTCAAAACTTCACAAACACCAGAGAAGAAATATCCGTACTATAATCACTCAGCCCATAAATAATAAAATCAAGAAGTTTAAATACGTTCCTGGCACCTACAATTTACACCTTTCCTACAAGGAAATTGTCGAAGAGTGTTTTGGCTTTTATGCAGTTTTGGGAGTTATCAAGTTGTTAGTAGTGATTAAATTTATGTGCCTTTAGTGTAATAAGTTCTGAAGTTGGTAATGGTTGTTTAAACCTTTAGATATCTAGCCTTAGCAAATATTAAACTAGAAAACTTTTGAATATTAACCTAGGAAGATAGTAATTAATTCGTAGGTGTTTTATGTACTCAGTTACATGTGTTTATTAAGAAGACTTTTGAGTTAGGTTATTTATTCTTTGGACTGTTATATTTTTTATAATTGTTAGGAAGATTTTTATATTGCTGGAGAACTGTGTTTTTTTAATCCTATATATCATTGCTGTTTCCAGAGGACTTCATTGTTAGTGATGATGATGAATGGCAGAGTGATCGATCCGAACCAAAACAGAGGCGAAAAAGAGGTTCCAAAAGAGGTGATGATTCTGGAAGTGACTGGGAAGTGGAACACAAAAAGTCAAAGAAAACTACTCATAAGGTTGGATCTGGTAGTGAATCTGGTAGTGATTGGGGAAGCCAGAAAAAGAAAAAGGTAAGAAATCAATAATGATTTTTATACAATTTCTTCTGAGTGGTTTTAAAATAATTCTTTTAATCCTTCAGTAGGAACAGTAAAAATATGGCCCAAACGTTTGAGCTACCAAACTTTTCATATATTAAAGCACCAAAACAACATGATATGAGCAGACAATTCTGCGATAGGTATTTCTTTGCATATTATATGTTGTCTAATATATACTGGCAGTAAAAATGAAAGGAACAACTCGAAAACCTCATGTAACATGAATGATGTTGCAGCTAGCATAGAACTTCAAAAGTTCTTCATTTTTTCATGCTTAGCATATTTTCAGAATGCAGAATTTTCTATTTCTGCAAAATATAAATTTCAACAAGAACATAGGAAATGGTATATAAAGTCGGATGTGAAAAAAATTTTGTTACGGTTCTTCAGAAACACAGAAATATTAATAAGTCGTGTGGTCATCGCTGACCAAGGTGTTCTCCGGAGTTCTTTGCAATAACAAAATGTATTTGTGATTAAATAGTGCCTTGAAGCTGTCAGAGTGTGGTAAGGTAGATGCTGCAGTGATGCAAGTCAGCATCTCAGTGTGTCTGGCAGATGTTCTATTGGTTTTAATCTGGACCTGCTGGATTCCTTTGCCTTCAGGATTATTGGTCACTAGAACAGCACGATGAGAATGAACATTATTGCCCATCGGGAGGGTGACATTGCCAGTTGCACCCTAAGTAACTTGACATTAAGAATGAGGAATCTCATGTCTGTATATTTTCGCACTGATAGTTACACTGGTAAAAATGTGTAGTTCAGGTCAGCCATTCAAATTGTTGCTTGCTCATACCATCATTCTACCACAGGGGTTCTCAACTAGGGAAAATTTCATAGTTTCAGTAGAAGAACATTACTTGTCTTTTAGTTACCTGTTAAGTATTTAGTTTTATTTTATGAATGTAAAAATTTTTTAGTTTTTCTTGTTTAATTTATAAATTTGGTAAATGTTTATGTATTTCTCGAATTTTTAATGGGAGGGACAATTGTGTAGCAGCAGTGAAAGGGGTGCCTGGAGCAAAAAAGGGTGAACCCCTGTTCTTCCACCTTCGTACTAATTCCTTTCACAGATGTTTTCAGGCTTAATGTCTTTGCTTTGCTTCCTCCAGTTCAAAACACATGCAGAATCTTTCTACAAATAAAAATGAGATTCAATAAAGATAACCTGATTCTGGTCCTTGATATTTCAATCGTGATCATCATAATCATTTCTGAGTGCATTTCGGAATCTGAGTATGTTGGACACAAAGAAAATAATTGGGATATTGCCATTAGATTGCCAAAATCTGACATTGGAAACCTAAAAAATTTGTCTAATCTTTTTTTTTTTTTTTTAATGATTATATAGTAGGCATGTAAGAAAGAATATAAAGAATTTTGATATGAGACTTGTTTAAAATCATAACTGTACAGCTAGTAACCTTAGAAATCTGGGTTATCTCAAAAGTATTATAATTTAAAATCCTTAAAATGAATATGTTTTTCATCAAGAATACATAATTTATCTGTCTGTGCATAGTTATTAGCTTCAATATGTACCATAAAAAAAGAAAGGGGGGAAAAAAGGTTGTATCCTATTTAACTTTTTTTATTGTTTGACCAATTCTAAAGCAATCATGTCTGGCAGTGTACTGTTGTTGTCAGTATGCATTTAACATTTTCTCGTTTGCATTTTTTGAACTTTAGTAATTTAATTGCTTTGTTTTCATAAGATTTATGAGGTTATCTTCTTTATATGTATGTGTGTATAGGAATTTTGTGTTATAATGCATGGATTTTTTTCAACCTAGCTTATTAATTTTGTAATATTTTTTACTGTTTCATATCTTTTATATCCTTGTTTATGCAGGGTCCAAAAGGAAAGAGAAGAAAAAATAAAAGGGCAAGTGAAGCAGGCTCAGAAGAAGAAGCAGATCAATCCAGTTCTCAAGTAGTCAAACTTGATAAACCAAGAATTCCTTGCACATATGGTAAAAAATGTTACAGGTATGCACTTGTTTCAAATATATGAAACTTAATCAGATAATGAATGCATAAAAATGGAAGTAAATTTTTATTTATTGATCTGAAATTTCAACCATGAACATATATTTAAAAAAAAAAAAAAGAAGAAGAAGAAAGAAAGAAAGAAAAGGGGGGCAAAAGGTTGTATCCTATTTAACTTTTTTTCTTGTTTGACCAATTTTAAAGCAGCCATGCCTGGCAGTGTACTGAATGACTCTTGACTTACCGAGTAAGGTTGCTAACTAGAAAACGGCATCAGTGAGAAGTAGTGTGCTAATTTAGTGGATATTTTCTGCCTGAATTTACCCATCTGCCATATTTGATTAAAAGAGTAGAGGATCCAGATGATGTGTGCTTGTTTTTGCTTGTATATAGTAGGGCTTAAACTGGAACAGTTTTCAGATTCTTCTATGAGCCCTGACTGGTAAGGATAGGGGCTATATAAATGAGCTCATATTTCTTGGAATTGTCCTCTTTGTTGAGGACATTAAGACTATTTCTGCTTTGTCCACTGACCTTACCACTTTTTATAGTTAAACCCATTCATTCTAATTCACATTCTTTTGAGATGGGATACTGTTCTGAAATAAAAGAGCCCACCTCTTTCTTCTTCCATCAGCAGAAAATGTGAATTAGTGTAATATAAATTTTGGGTACCATTTTTTAAAACAGTAAACTATTCATCTGTAGTTCACAGCACAAATAATGCTTACATTATTAAAAGTTATTGCTTTTTTTGTGGGGGGGGAGGTAATTATTTTTTTAAAAGTCCCCTTCTACAGTAAGGCAATCAAAATGCAAAGCAAAATCTGCTCCCCCCCCCAAAAAAAAAGTATTTTTTAATGGTTTTTAGAAATACCACAGCAGGTAGACACTTGGGGGGGGGGAATTGGTGTTTGGGAAACTCAAATTGGAAACATTTTATACTATAAAGGGAATATTAAATAAATAGAGTGAAAATGGGGAAAATATCGCCCAAGCTAGAAGGTTAGCTATTGATCTAATATTATATGAATGGGTTTTAATGTAAGACGAAAAAATGTTCCTGTTTCTCTATCCTTTTAATTCAGGAGGGGGATGGCCCAAGCTAGAAGGTTAGCTATTGATCTAATATTATATGAATGGGTTTTAATGTAAGACGAAAAAATGTTCCTGTTTCTCTATCCTTTTAATTCAGGAGGGGGAAAAAAAGAGAAAGAAAAGGAAAAAAAGGGTTATAAAGCTGCTTTAAAACATAGGTACCAAAGTTTTAAAGCATTTGAATAGCTTAAAAAATTCTATGTGATGCACTGTAGTATAAATTTTCTTAGTTATAATTTTCTTCATCAAAAAGGAAGTTATTTTCTTTCTTTATTACTTTTCAGCAGTATGAAACATATGTAAGAAACCTTTTAAAGATATTCATGATCATGTATTATTAAAAATGAAACATGGGCTCTTATATGCAAATTGTATTAGAGGATTTACAAAAAACAAAAGTGGCATTACATTAAATTTGCTTTAATTTTTCTTTGGCAATGTTGTTTTAAAATCAGCTATTGTTTGTAGCTCACAGTTACATTTTTAGCCATATATGATAGCTAAAAAATTGTTTACTTTTTAATGTTTACAAGTGTGTAATTTCAGTAATTTCATAGCTGCTAATTCTTTTTTCATCATGTCTCCTAGTAGATCACTAAATATCCCAATTTTTTATTCCTAGGAAAATGTTTTCCAACAAAAAATGAAATTTATTGAATGAATGAAATTTAAATTCTGCAAATTCAATGATCCTACCTATAGTGATTTTCAGTGTAATTTTTCTTATTGAATTTTATTTGATCTGAATTGTCTTAATTTACTGTAGATATTTGTAAAATATTTTTGTGAAGATTTAAAAAATGTTTAAATTTTGTTAGACTTTTGTAACTTACATCTAAAAATCACTTTCTTTTAGAATTTTAATTCAACATTCAAACAAATAAAATAATCAGAGCTTTTACCTGTCAGACAAGATCATTCCAAGATATTTTATCCAATTTTATTGACGACACAGACAATACATGACGACAAGAAAACACTAAGAGAAAGAGTTCGCACTTAACATTTCATGGTTCACCATTCTTCATAGTCTCAATCGCAATTAATTCAACTCAAAAAGAAGTCAGACGCACAGTGCCATCTGGCTCCTGTAATTATAGTTTCTGCACATTGTCCCCTGAAATATACCAGTGGTTCGTTCAAAATTCACAGTAATACAATTTTTTAAACAAAGGAATTTCTTACAACGTTCAGTCAAACTATTAAAACATATAAAAAAAACTACACGTATTAACTAAATAAACGGAATCATTAACATTTAAACAATTTACAAAGTTACCTGTAACGAGGAATAACATGGGTAGTAAACTGATAAATTTTAACATGTTAGCACTTTCGTCAAAGAGCTGGAATAATCCTGTAAATATAGTACAGATTAATAAACATTAAAAAAATTATATTCATTGATTTCGAGATTATATAAAAGTTGCACAGGTCGTTTAATGACTGATGTAGCTGTTTTAATTTCACAAGACCTTACTTTTCCATCTCTGCCAGGAAATACTGATACAACTCTTCCTAATTTCCAAAAATGTCTAGGTAACTTATCGTCGTTAATTAATACAATGTCATTAACTTTAAATTCAGTATTTTTACCTGTCTGGTTGACACAAGAGATCTTAACATGAAAAGATATTCTTTTTTTCATTTATTCCAAAACATACTTACCAATCTTTTTGATAATTAAATCTTTTAATGAACATCTTTCTATTGACTAAATTAGAATCAAAATAAAGCCTGACAGCAGGTAAACAATTCACTCTGCGCCCTAAGAGCATATGAGCTGGATTAGAGGCACAGGTTCCTTCCTGTAATTCAGAATAAACGTAAGGACGAGAGTTAAGCACACCTTCAGTTTCAATAATTAGAGTCTCTAACTCGTCACGATATAAAGTAGCTTTTCGTAAAGCTAGTTTCACAGATCAGATCAGTCTTTCATAGAAGCCACCCCAACACGCAGCTTTCTCAGCTATGTAGCATCATTGGATTTTGTGGGGGGCATAAAAGTCTTTTACTGTTGGATGACTAATGTCACGTTTTTGAGTTCAAGTTCCGATCGCTTAAAAGTTTTTGCGTTATCAGTCAAAATTTGAGAATGCAGACCTCGATGAGCAATAAATCATTGAAACGCAAGAAGAAATGTTTCTGTGGTCATGCTGCTAACAATCTCTAAATTAAAAGCTTGCATTACTCCGCAAGTAAACAAGACGACATAGTTTTTCTTATTATTGTCTTTTGTATAAAGTGGTCCACCAAAGTCGATATCTACTACAGAAAAAGGAGGTTACACTTCTGCTTGATTTACTGGTAAAGGAGCAGTAACTTGCACACCAGAAGAAGAATTGAATCGTTTGCAAAAAATACATTTTCTTAGTATATTTTTAAGTTTGTCTTCCTTTAATTATAAAGTATCTTTCGTGTATTTCTATCAAAGTTTCAGAAATTCCACCATGAAATACTTTGCTGTGTGCATCCCACACAATCAAATTTACGAAGGGATGTTTTGCAGGCATAATAATTGGATGTTTTAGAAGGTAGGTAAGTTTTGACTTCTTTAGTCTTCCACCAACGTGCATTATCCCATCCTCATTAAGAAAGGGATTTAGTTCCAAAATAGACGAAGTCTTTGAAATTGTTTTGCCCTCCTTCAGCAAAAACTTCTCTTTGAACAGTTTTTATCCAAATCATTTCTGCATCATTGAGTTCTTCAGCGCTTAGCTCTTTACATCGCTTGGTTTTATTTTTAATGTTGTATATGAATTGGAGTACCCAACTGTTAACACAGTACAATTTCCTGAAACTACTACGATATTCAATTCCAGTAAAGATATCGAATTCGACTGAACTTCGCATGCAAGCGATGATGTTTCTACCAATTTAGTTTTTTTTTTCGCAGTATACTTTAGGAGATATCTCTGGATAAATTTCATAATTAAAGCTTTCACCACTCCTTTTTCTTCCGCCGAAGCTATTCCGGATCTTGTAGCCAAATAATATTGGACATAAACTTTTCCACAGTCGCTCCTCGAGATACGTAATCTGCAGGATTATTCTCCCCTTTACAGTGATGACAATTAGCTGGATCAGTTCTAGACTGGATTTCAGATACTCGGTTCAATACAAAAGGTTTCCATTTTGAAGCTTTTCCTTTAATCCAGTGAACAGTGATTAAGGAATCACTCGACAAATATATGTTAACAACAGAAAATTTAAATTTTGTTTTCAAATATTGGAAAAGTCTAGAAGCAATAACAGCTCCCATTAGTTCAAGCCTCGGTAGTGTCAACCGTTTCAGTGACGCAATTCTAGATTTCGCAGTGATAAAACTCATGTAAGTACAGTCGTTACTTAACAAATTACAAAAGTAAGCAACTGCTTCGAAAGCTTTAGGACTAGCGTCTGAAAATATATGCAGTTCTAAATCTTTCACTAAATTTAATGGACAGAAGAAGTACTTTCTTTTGATTGTCAAATCTTTCAAGAGATAATCTGAGAGCACCAGTTTTCCCATTTTTCCTCAATAGTTCATAGTCCCATCCTAATCCAAGTTCTCATATTTCTTGCATTAATAATTTTATGAGAACAATAAATGATGAAGCAATCCCCACAGGATCAAATAACTTTGACGCCGTTTGAAGTTCACTATGTTTTCAATTCTTCAAATCATCGATCATGTCAAGAAGGGGTTTCACACCTAATTTAAACGTATCTTCTTCCGTGTTCCATATTATGCATAAAACCTTCGAAGGATGTTCATTAGCTTCCCTTACATCAGACATACCTCTTTCGTGCCATAAATTTCTCAATTCATCCGAGTTAGTTTTAAACTTTCTTAAATTCATGTTCGCATCTTTCAGAATTTTTACAGCACCCTGCGAAAGTTCTAAAGTTTTCTCTGTAAAAAATATCATCCACATAAAGTGCTGAGTTAAGCATTTGAAAAGTTTCGCTTTGGTCATGTTTATATTTTTGTATATGGTGTTTAACAGTGACAACAAGGATAAACGGGCTTGATGTCACTCCAAAAGGCACGCAAGTTGTTTGTAAAATTTTGTAAGATTTTGATTCATTGTCATCTGGAAACCAAAAAAATCATAAGTAATCTCTATGCTCTTCCACTGTTCCTATGGTCAAAAATGCTCCCTGAATATCATTGCTGAATGCATATTCGCGAAATTGTAAGATTTCGTCTAAAATTCTGAGATCCACTGGTGGCTCAGGATTCAGACATTCATTAAGAGACTTGCACCCATTACCCTTTGACCATGCATCAAAAACCAGTATAACTTTTGTAGTGTCCCTATCCAATCTTACAACAGCTGAATGAGGCATATAATAATTCGCTTCTAATTCGGAAGGACATTCCTCATCGATATTCAGCTTTAATTGCTCCTTAGCTATGTTCTTATATTCACTACAAACCCAATTATTTTCTTCAATTTTTACCCTCAAGTTTTTAAATCTTTGATTTGCTACCGCGAAGTTGTTGAACAAGTTTTCTTGTGCTCCGATAAGCAGAGACAGTTCATTCCCTAATGATTTACTTATGTTTGACAACGAAATGTTCTTTTTCATAAGTAACTGCTTTAGTTTATTGTGTGATATTTTAAACTGCGATCCAGAAATACAGTCAATCCAAAGCACTTCAATAGTTATTTTCTTTTTTGGATCACTTGAATTACAAAGAGTAAACCGGATTACATCATATGTTTTTTGGATTGGCACTCTAGAAATGAAAGTATAAACTGCTAGACTTTCTTGCCTAATAATCGGTAATTTCTACCGCTAATTCTTTTTTTAAAAAGCATCTCTGTGATGCATTATCAACAGAATATTAATTTCTTTATTTTTAGAACTACCTACTAATATTGCTGAGCAAGTTTCAAGTTGTCTTTCGCAATCACATTCATTCATACATGCTTTTTCACGTCGCCGCTGTGACCAGACTCCAGTGGGGGGAGGAAGCCATGGTGTGGGTTCATTGCAGATCAGTTTGTTATGCATCCAGCATTTACAAATTCCACAAACATTTTTTAATTTGTATTGCATGGCCTTTAGAAAGACAGTACTAACACATACCATTTTTTCTTAGTGTTAATTTTCGCTGTTCGAGTGATAAGAGATGGAATTATGATTAATTTTAGGTTTTTTACAAAATATACATTTTTTCACATCAACAACAAATGCAGAAGATGTAGGAAAGTTCAAATTTAATTTATTTTTCCCGCTATAATAATTTTTTCCACTTTATTTCCTGCTTTCTTTTATTAAACCTTCCATATTTTTTATTAGGTTTTGTATGGAATTAAATTTAGTTTCCAGTCGTGCATCTCAAGTGCTTAAATTAAAATCTCTACTTAATTGCTCGTTACGATCGTGACACTGAATTTCTATCTTCAAAAATTCCAATAAATCAGATATTTCGTTTTCATTTTTTGAATGTGTTCTGTGAGAAAATTCTAATAATTCTTTGGGTATCGATTTTAACAACACTGGATACAATAGACAGCTATAACTGTTAGGATTTATTCTGTTATTTTCTAATCCCCGAATATGTGTTCCGCATTCTGAATAAAGTCTATGCATTGATACAATATCATATGATTTTGTACTGGTCTTATGTTTAAAAGTCTTGACCTATATGCATCTATAATAATATCTTTTCCGCCAAATCGCTCGTTTAGTATATTCAAGGCAATTTCATAGTTTTCAGAGCTCAAGGCTAAACCACATATAGCCACCTTAGCTTTGTCTGTTAAGTACGATTTTAAATAACTAAGCTTCTCTACATTACTAAGATTCATGTTTTTGTGGATAGCTATTTCAAATTGAGAATAAAATTCATTAAACCTTAATATATTGCCATCGTGTTTAGGTATCTGCAAGCATGGAAGTTTTACTGTATTTTGTTGCTCACTTTTGGTTTCTACTACATTCGTTCTTTCAGTTTTCAGGATTCCATTCACACGAATTTTCCACGTCATAATATTATCGTTTTATTCTTGTTGTTTTTCTGTTTCTTCAGTTTCGCACAGTTTTAGAATTTCGTCATCAAGATGCATCAAATTTTTTTCCTTATCTAAAAGTTCATGAATTAAATCTACTGACCTTTGATCTTTGTTTATTTCGCTTTCTAATAATTTCATAGTCTTAGTTTCTGCTTGTCTGACAGGGCGTCTAATCTTTTTCAAAGTTTTAATATTTATTCTAACAATTTAAATTATTCATTTTGCTAAATGTATTTATTCACTTCGCGTAATTAGCTTATCTAAAGACCCAGTCCCTGGCTATTGCGGCACCAAAAAGGATGATTTAACTTACATCTAAAAATCGCTTTCTTTTAGAATTCTAATTGAACATTCAAACAAATAAATTAATCAAAACTTCTTACCTGTCAGACGAGATCAATCCAAGATATTTATTCCAATTTTATTGATGACACAGACAATACATGACAAAAAGAAAACAGTAAGAGAAAAGTTATATATAGAGTTTTGACTTAACATTTTATGGTTTACCATTCTTCACAGTCTCAGTCGCAATTAATTCAACTCAAAAAGAAGTCAGATGCACAGTGCCATCTGGCTGCTGTAATTATAGTTTCTACAGCATCAATAAACAGAATTTCTAAATTTAATAACATGGTCAATTACGTATGATTACCCCAACCTCTGATAGACATAAAAAGGAAGAAAAGATGAGTAAAGAACAAAATGAATTTATTACCAAAAGTCACATAAAAACATGGTTACTTTTCAACAAAATTGCCATGGATATCCAGGCATTTGTCATGCTGGTGGACAAGCTCTTCAATCCTCTCTTTGAAGAACATTGCCACCATTGATGTGAGATGGTGCTGCACATTGTTTTGAAATTCTTCTCTAGTCTGGCCCTTAGCCAGTTCTTCATCAATTCAGGGAAGAGATGAAAATTGCTTACTGTTAAGTTGGGGTTATATGCCAGGTGTAGTAACATATTGCGTTTAAAGTGCTGCAGAAGCTATTGGGTTATACCAGCACCATGAGGCTCATAAAGTTTTCATCATACACTCAGCTCAAATTGACAAGCTGCTATCAGTAGTAGCAGGGATTATTGTTAGAGACATGCACAGTTTGCCCATCATGTCAGGCCATTGAACAACAGATCAGTCAGAGGTGGAAAAAACAATACCCCTCATACATTAGTTATTAATTTTGTTTTCATTGTACTTTGATATGTAAAATCTTTTCTTCCTTACTCTGGGTTTTCTTGGTATAAAAATGTAAGAAAATTGCAAAATGAAATCAATCAAAGAACAAATGAATATATTTTTCATCATAATCACGTTATAAATAGTTAAATAACATGAAACATCTTGTATGAAGTGAATTTAAGGCAGTTTACAGTTCTTTACGATATAGCATAACTGTGCAACATGAAAACTCCTAGTTTTTCGTATTTCAAGGTTGGCAGTTGTATAATCCAAAAAGTTTTTTTTTTTTTTAATGTATATTTTTATGCTAAATTTAAGTCATGATTTCAGTCTAATTACAAATCATTTATTGCTAATGACAGTATTTAGTACATATAATCAGTTTTCATTATTTATCTTTTATTGGCTTATCACAGAAGTAAGAAAATCCATTTTATGAAATGCTATTTCTATGTTTGCAGGCGGCATCCAAACCACTTGGATCAATTTAGTCATCCTGGTGATTCTGATTATGCTTCTGAACCTGAAAGCAGTCAAAGCAGTCAGAAAAATGATAAAAATGATGCAATAAGTGAAAGTGAGGGTGAGAGTACTAAAAAAGAATGCCCTTATGGGGCAAATTGTTTTAGGTAAATTAGCATTTTTTCCATATTATCCTTGTTTGTAAATAACAGTTATGTGGCAAAATGTAAAAAATTATTGCTTTAATTTTGATCATGCATTTTTATTCCCATTAATAATAAGGAGTTGCTAATTAAAATACTAAATAAATAAGCTATATTTACTGAATAGAATCAGTGATTTACTAGTGAAAGTTAATGTAAAAAGAAAAAATTAGTTTTAAATATTTTAAAGGAAGATGAAAATATATGTATTTATTCAAATGTATTTGTGCATAATAATACTGTAAGTTGAATTGTGGTTGTCCTGTTTAATGAATTTTTTGGTGTAATTTACTTTTCTTGCTGAAATGCTATTATTTAAAATAATCATCCAAAAAGATGTAATCCTTGTCTGTGATATTTGATTTTCTTTCCTTTGAGTGAGTCTTTGTAAATAATAAAATGTACATGATTCATTCATTCTACTTAGTATTTGTTAGACTAAACAGTTTTTGTAGTTATGTCGAAAATACTGTTATCATCGTAAATTTTATTTTTGTTAAATGATTTTATAAATATATAAAATACTGAATAGGAGAGTTTCCCAATAAAAGTAATCTGTAGGCAGTTATAAAACTTTTATGTTTTATGTGATTTCCATGCCATAAAGCTGTTTAATTTATTTGCATCATTTTGTTAGAATAGTTGAACCTATATCATGGAAAATAATTTTTAATGAAAATAAATCATACTTAATATGTAATCATTTATAACTTACTTTTACTAGATGCCTCAACGTGGTGAGAGGGTGACAGTAGGCGAAATGAGTGAAGTGTGTTAGGAGTTTCTCTTGGTAGGACCATCCTAGGCATGAATGCCATTCCTCTTAGCCCAGCTAAAACTAGTAGGCAATGCCAGCCTTCTACCTTTTGGTGCTCCATGTCTGTTGACAGATATAAGCTGTACCACTCTCCTTTGCCCATGAACCAGACATCCAGTACAAATCGTACTATATTACTCATTGCACAGGTTAACAAATGGTGTCTTCAGGGCTTAGGAAGAGGGCCTGTTCTGAAAAATAAGTGACAGTCTCCATCTAAAAAAGCACTAAGATTTCTTCAAACTAATATTAATGGCTTATCTACAAGTGCCCCTAGGATTAAGTTAAACGTAATCTTGGATATTGCTAAAAAATATAGTGTTCAAATCATTGATTGCCCTTCAAGAAACAAAGCTTGAAGGAACATCTTATCTCAAAGACTGTCATATCTTGAGATCTGATAGACAACATAAAGGTGGTGGAGGCTTAGCTTTTCTTATTAGAGAAGTAAATTATCTGCAACTTGACCTCTCACCAGTAATAAATTCAGGGAATGAAAACAAACTGTAACAACTCTCACCAGTATTCAGGGAATGAAAACAAACTGTAACAAAAAGGATCTTAACATCTTTAACTTGTAACATCTGCCAAATCAAAATAGTATGTCTTTAGATCTGCATATTTTTGGCAATAGCACTGCTGTCACAGGAGACATTAATGCTAAGCACACTGGGGCAGCACGGATGTTAATCATAGAAGCGAGGATTTTCTTAATTTGATGGATGATCATGCTATTTTGTCCTCTATCGATGGATCAAAGATCTTCTTCTCTTTCAGTTACAATACTGAAGACATTTAACTGTGGTCAGTCCTGGCCTCTTCCCCGACTGTTCTTGGACAATGCTTCATAACAATTGGAAGTGACCGCCTGACTATTTTAGTGGAAATGAAGAGAAATAGGAGGAAAATAAATAATACTAAGAATTTTTCTGGAATTTTAAGAAGGCTAAGTGGGAGCTCTTTTGTACCTTATCTATCAAAAACTTAATACAAAGCCATCTCGTAAAGATCTTGATACAAGATGGCCGTTTTACAACGAAACTGTGATTCAAGGCTGCAAAACAAGAAGAAGTAATTTCAAAGGACTGACTGTGTTTTTCATGCATAACGTTCTGCTCTTGAAGCCTGTCTAGCCTGTCTTGTAGAAAAGGATACAGCTAATTTATAATCTGAGGGACAGGTAACCTTTCATTTAAAATTGAACTCCCAAAAATTAATGCAGAAATAAAGAGAACCTATGCCCTGCTTAAGAGAAAAAATCGAAGCAACTTATGTACTAATATTGATGCTCGAACTCCTGACACAAAACCATGGAAGTTGGTAAAGAAACTTAGTTATAAACAAACCTAATATGAGGTTTGTAACTCCATTCATGATGACCATGGGCAGGTTGTTCCTAATGATGAGGCTGCTGCTAATCTGTTGGGTCACCACCACCAAAAAATAAGCAAACTAATTTTTGTGAGAGAAGATAAAATGCTGAAGAATAAGGCCAGGCATATCCATGGTTACTAAAGTGAAATACGTAAAGAAGGCATTTTTAGTAGAGAGTTCATGCTGGAAGAAATGGACAATGCCTTAAGAACACTTGATCCATCTAAATCTCCTGGTCCTGATAATATTCATGGTAAAATGATCTATAATCTTAGCCCTAGAGGTAAAGAGTCTCTCTTCGAAATTTTTAATAAATCCTGGAAGCTAGGTAGATTACCTCAAGACTGGAAACGTGTTCTCATTCTACCAATTAGAAAGCGTAATAAACCATCTGGATTGCCAGACAGTTTTAGACTTATTGCAGTGACTAGTTTCCCTTGTAAGCTAACAGAAAAAATGATTTTACACAGACTAACATTTTACTTGGATTCTAATAATTTATTTCTGAAAGAACAATACGGTTTTAAGAAGGGACACTCTGCTATCGATCAAATCCTATATTTTGTACAAAGAGTCAGACTCGCATAACTTGAAACCCACTATCCACAGTGTTTTTAGACCTGACAAAAGCTTTTGATTGAGTATGGATTAGTAAGCTGATCATAAAGCTGTTTGATACTTAAATTTGATGGCAATGTACTTGTCTGGGTTAAAGATTTTCTGAGAAGTGGACCTTTCTTTGTCAACTTTAATGAACCCATTCTAGAGAATACAGATTAAGCCATGGTCTGACTCAGGGCTCTGTGATGAGTTCCCTATTATTCTTGTTATAGTTGGAAGGGATAGAGTCTGTTATTACCCAGAGATGTGAAACTGGACAATTTGCTGATGATCTAATTTTATGGAACTCTAGTCCAGGTATTGGAGTGATTGAAAATAATATCAAGTCCACCCTTTCTGAAGTGAAAATTTTGGAACCAACCATAAAATACAATTTAGCGTCTCTAAATCTTTTGTGAGCTTTTTACCACTAATGACAAATTATCATTCACATATGGTTATGCTAGATCAGTCTTTACCATATATTAACCCCTTACTACCACAGGCGTATATATACACCTTGCTCAGCCGATGTGTGAGAGGTCAAGTTGCTGCCCTGGGCGTATATATATGCCCTTCCGAAATGCTATCATTTGCTTTGCGATGCTACCAGTAAAATTATTCGCAAAGCTTTGGAATGCAATACCATAATGACCTTGACAGAGTATGCAAAGGAGGATACTATTTTAGAGAATGGGAAAGACTTGGAGAGGGGGTGTTTCTAAAACGGTGCAAGTAATGACTGCCCAGTTATTCGTCATGTTTCTGTTTGAGTAAAACGTATTTTTTATTGCGTGTCCATTTTCGTTTACTGTTTGTAGTACGTGTTTTTTTAAGAATATGTACGACAGTGAAATAGATGATTGCTTTCCGTCATCTTCAGGATCGGACACCTCAGAATATATTATATTAGATGAAAATTGCGACTATTTTTTGAAAGATGCATGACGTTGGGTACGACTTGATACGAAAAACTTTCCTATGCTGCCTCCACGCTTTGCATTTAGGTATACTGATTTTAGAAGGTATAACATTGAAACCTGATATTAGACTTTACTGGTTTAAGAATAAATTGATCAAAACTCCATTTTTGGGGATCTTTTTTATCATACAAACATCATTTTTATTAGACTGACATCTTTTTTATTATACTTCTATTCTAAATATTAAATTTTGTATTTTCAGTTTTTCTTTTATTCTTTATTTTGTGAAAGTAAATAGGTTTTAGACAGCAGAACTTGTACTTATTTTTCCCCTAATACATCGCATAATTACGCACGCCTGTGTAGAAAGCGGTGGCACTGGGGAGTAAATCTTGTACGTTTTCCATGGCAGTTAGGGGATTAAATATCCTATATATTTGGCTACACACTTGATCTGTAGTTGTTGAGTAATAAACATACTGAAAACCTGGTTTTGAAGGGTGGGAAAAGACTTGACATCTTTAAGTATATACCGAGTGGGGGTTGAATTCATCTATTCTCAAATCTACATATGTCTCACTGATAAGGCCCATTTTGGAATATGGTTTGAATATTTCTGTGCTTCTACCAATTTGGCTAAACTTGAGCATGTTCATTTGAGTGCAGCCCATCTAATTGCTGGCTTACATAAGAGCTGCCGATCTGAAATAACCCTGCTTGAGTGTGATGTACAACCATTGAATTTGAGATGCAAAGTTAAACTGTCAAAACACTTTAATAAGCTATACAGTTACGGTACTCATAATCATACCTGTATACTTCGTAATGATTGGGTTTTTAATCATAGATTGAAAAGAAACAGCACTTTTTCTTTGGCTCATGGATTTAATAGATACAACTGTTGAGAGATACTCACTGAAACTTACTATCAACTCATTGTAAAGACTTTCTGGTGTTTATTTTTATTCAGACCTAATTTCTTATATCAACTTTAAAAAAAAAAAAAAAAAGAAAGATTGACTTTGGTAAATTGCACTGGAAACTTTAAAAGGCATTCCCTGTAATGCCATTCAAATTTTCATTGATGGCATTAAATATGAACATGGGAATTGCGTTAGTGAAGTCTTCAATAAAACACCTTTTAATAGCTTTAATTTTAAGACTAGAAACCCTGATCACTGTTCTGTTTTTCATTCTGAGCTTATAGCAGTTGAGGAATTCTTTAAGGCTGTATACACTTGCACTGCCTACAAAGATATCTGCATTTTGACTAACAGTTGTGGTTCTATCTAGCATCTGCAAAATTGTCCTAGTATTGGTGATAAAACTACACTCTCTGTTTTGGCTTTACTGCAAATACTCTCTTCCCGTTGTGCTGTGCATCTGCAATGGATTCCTTCACATATTGGGCTTAGTGGTAGTGAAATGGCTGATGCCCTGCTTAAGGAAAGGTACTTCAATGACTAGAACCACTGGCACCCTGACCATTTTTGGAGATCTCCTCGAGAGTTAAATCTACTGTTGCCTGTTCTTGGCATTCTTCTCCGGCTCATTATTGATACTTTGGCAAGCAGCCAGGAGGTGCTATTGCTTTTGGAGGTAATCGTGCTCAGCAGACTACTTTGACGAGGCTTGTAAGTGGACATCACAACAATAACATGCGAAGTTGTTCTAACTTGGCATGTTATTGTTGGTAAACTAGTAGTAATTTAGAACATAAACTTAGTAAGAACAACTAAAACATTTTTGCCACTATGGTTTTACAAAATTAAAATAAATTGCAATACAACAGAATGGCTGCTAGCTTTAAGTATGTTATAAATTGTTAGTGTAATCAACTTGCAAATTAAGATAAATTATGATCCAGGTGTAAGCCTGGAAATGACTAATTCCTGAATAAAATAAAAGGCTAATTTATCAGAAAATAACTTAAATCATTGAAATCACAGATTGGGTGATGTATAAAATAAGCAAAATGGTTTGAGACAGAAAGAAATCTTTGCTAATCATAAAGTGTAATTAAGTGTCAGGCTATTAAACCACATATATAACCAAAATTGGCACGACATTTTAGATTGAATAAAACTTGCCTGATTGTAAATGAAAGGAGTAGTGAAGAGCAAGAATTGAAAATTAACTTATAACAAATTCATTGGACCAGGGAAATAAGATCTACCGCATCTCAATTATGCCTTGAGCTGAATGTTTATGTAATGTACTCCTGTCTCCTTGATCACTTTTGATTTTCTCATTTATTTATTAGTTAGTATATTTTGACTGTTTAGAAATTGAGAGATATCTGATAACTTGCATGCGCATTCTGTTATATTTCTTCAGAGTATTAGGGTGTTGCTTTGTCTCGCATAATAATACATGATTTTGTTGGCATTCATTGTCCAACTGCCTTGTCAACAGATTTGAACTGCAAGATTATGAATAGATTGTGAGCAAGAATAGTAGTCTAATACTTAAATTTATCTATTATTTTAAAATTATCAAATTTGTAATGTGATGGGGCAGTGTCCTTTAAAACATTTTCTTCTGCTAATAATTTTTGCTGTTATCATTTGAAGGAAAATACAAAGATGTGCAAAAACATATCGAAAGAATACTTTTCATTGCCTTGATGCATGGGTTCATATATCACTAACATGTAGATTATATTCCATATTAGTAATCCATATTTCAAGACAGGTTTTTGAGGAGTGTTTCAGAAATGCAGTCAATAAATTATTCTATTTAGTATTTTGTATCAGAAGTTAAACATAGTTTTAATTTAGAGGAAAGTGCCCTCTCCCTGGAATCATTTAAAATGTAATGCTGATATTATTAATTTGTTATTACTAAACACAGCTTGCCATGTGTAAAAAACAAATTAGTAAACATTGTTCTTAACTATGACAGAAACATGTATGCTTATGTTCCAATTTTGTGAAAAAATATGGTATGTAACTTGCAGTCACTATTAGTTGCTTGATTATATTTTGGCTGATATCTTGAATTGTACATTTCTGAATGTTAATTAAGTTGATTTATTAGCTGGAATTTTAGAGAGGGGGAATGTGATTATAACTGCAAAAATAATAGCTTTTACCAGAAAGTTTGATTGACAGAATAATATTTTTCTTTTATTTCCTAGGAAAAATCCCCAGCATAAGAAAGATTTTAAGCATACGAAAAAAGTCCGCCCACAACGAGAAGCCGCTAAGCAGGCTGGTAAGATAATTGTATTTAAAAACTCAGTTTCATGTTAAAACCTTTTTTTTGGGGGGGGGACAGTAAAAGATGTAAAAGCAGTTTTAAAAAGTAAATGTTTAAAGATTGTGTCTTATTAATTTTCTTTGTTCTTATAGGATATATATATATACATATTATATGTATTTAAGTAAAGTATAATTTCGTATCCGGTACAGTTTTAAAGCTTGTGATGTTGCCATTCCTTTGAAACTGAATCTTTTTTGCTTGTTGCTCTAACTTGGCATGTTATTGTTGGTAAACTAGTAGTAATTTAGAACATAAACTTAGTAACAACAACTAAAACGTTTTTGCCACTATGGTTTTACAAAATTGAAATAAATTGCAGTACAACAGAATGGCTGCTATCTTTAAGTATGTAATAAATTGTTAGTGTAATCAACTAGCAAATTAAGATAAATTATGATCCAGGTGTAAGCCTGGAAATGACTAATTCCTGAATAAAATAAAAGGCTAATTTATCAGAAAATAACTTAAATCACTGAAAGCACGGATTGAGAGATGCATAAAGTAAGCAAAATGCTTGAGACAGAAAAAAATCTTTGCTAATCATAAACTGTAATTAAGTATCAGGCTATTAAACCACATATATAACCAAAATTGGTATGGTATTCTAAATTGAATAAAATTTGCCTGATGGTAAATGAAAGGAGTAGTGAAGAGCAAGAATTGAAAATTAACTGATAACAAATCCATTGATTTGTCACATGCTTAAGTAAATGCCATAATGAAACAACTCATTATGCCATTAAAAATTTTATGTACCTTGTTTGTGATATACAGTGTGTCCTATAAGTCTGTAAATATGTTAAAAATTTATAAAACATGAAGGAATTGATAGAATTGAATGCAGTTTGCAAAAAAAAGTTATTCTTATGAAGAGGGATTTGTTTTGGTAAAAAGAATTTTGTCGATAGAGTGCACCACACAGACTCAGTAACAAGAAACATGTAAATCAGAATCCTATAAATTGCATGTATTACAAATAACAGCTCAATTCTGATTTTTCCTCCTACTCACTTGTGCATAAAGTTTTAATTGTGATGCTGACATTAGTGGATAAAGAGTTATTAGTGAAGTTGTTTTATCTCAGCTAAGAAGCATCGACTAAAGCTTTATGAAGGTTTTGGACTAAAAAGTTTCAGGTTTAGTCACTTCCCGCACTGACTTCCCTGGTATGATGTTTTAAAAAAATTTTAAGTTTATGTTATTACTTTCATAGTGCTGAACCAAGTTTGTCAGAGGTCTACTGATGTGGCTTTGCAGATTGACATTCGAAGGGAACAATCAATGAGTGCAGTAAGCAGCACATGAGAAGTGGCATGGAACACTGTGTACCGAAGACATAGGTATTCCACATCCTTCATAGGGTTTTCAAATTGTACCTCTACAACTTAGAATCAGTCCATCAGCTCTTATTAAATGATGAAGTTAAGTGATATGAATTTGTAAATTGGGCTTTGTTAAAAATCGATGACAATCCACATTAACTTCTCTACATCTTGTGGACAGATGAGGTTCATTTTTCATTGCATGGAACAGTTAACACCCATAACTGTAGAATGTGGGCAAACGAAAATCCATGTGCCTGTACTGAGAAGTTCCTACAATTCAGTGCATTTAACTGTTTGTTCTGGTTTTATTGCGTGCATCATTGTGAGCCCTTTTTTCTTTGAAGAGTGCTGTGTAAAAACTGGCTGTAAGCAACTGTTGCGTTAGAAAGTAATACTGTACTTACTGGAACATAATGTCCCTGACACAGAGACGTTTATGCAAGACTGGGCATCTCCTCATATCCCAACTGAAGTGAAGACATTTCTAAGAACTATCACTGAAGAGTGGTTAATTAGCTGTCATTGTAGAAGAGTGGCCCCCTCACTCACCGGATGTAACGCCACTTGATTTTTGGGTTTATATTAAGTCCAGAATGTACTGCAATAGCCCATCTTCTTTGGTGCAGTTAACGGTGTTGTAACTCGCTTCCAAACTGTAATTTGTGGCGGACAACATAGAATAAGAGTGATATGCGTGTAAGCATTTGCCTGTGTGCAAATATAGTTTTCATTGAAATGTGTGATTTGCTGTCATACAACACTGTCTATCGTTGAAAATTGCTATTTGCTAACTATTTTTAACTGTTATCGATAACTTTTTTTTATTACGAAAAATAATTCCCTTTCATGAGAATAACTTTTTCACAAAATATATTCAATTCTACCAGTTCCTTTCATTTTTATGAATTTTTAAAATATTTACAAACTTAATGGGGAGACACTGTATATGTCTCTTGTAATTGTAATACCTGATTTTAAAATTTTAAGTATTTTAGTACAAAAATTAATGAAAGATTATTGGTGACAAAAAGGATAGGATTTTTTTTTTTTCATTGTATGAGCTTACGAAATAAAATGATAATGTAATAATTGTGCAGAATGGATAATTTGTGTTTAACGGTTTACATTGGCGGAAATTTGTTGTAAAAAATATTTGTATTAATTTTATACAGCACAAAGTCCAAAATCAATCCAATGTCTGGATTGTCTTTTATGAGACCAAGGGTTCCTAAAGTGGTGATAATGACTCCTAGGATTTTATGAGATTTTGAAGGTGGTCAGTGATAATCAAGGGTTCATTAGCCGAATATGCACTGATAGTTTATTGGCGTAATCAAGAGGCCTTTAATTGCAAAAGCAATTTATTAATAAAATTGATAATTATTTATCAGTATAAAGCTGTATCATGTAGTGAGAGAGAAATCATAAAATAAATGCACTATTAATTATGTTTTTAAAATCAATAGTATTTTTAATGTAAAATGCAATAAGTGAAATGTAAAAAAAAAAAAAGAAAATACAAAAACACAAAATGCAAAAAAATATGAAAAAGTAAAAAATAGGGTGGGAAAACAAAAAAATAAATTGAATAATTTTGAACTAGGTGATTTAAAAATTAAATTAAGCAGTTTTATTCCAAATATTTTTTTAATTGCATCAATACATCAAATGCAGCTGTCACATTCATTAAAATTGAATTTTTATAGAATTAGAATATGGGATTTTGTTTCCAAAATTTTGTTAAAATAATATAAAAACTAAGTAAACTTAAATTTAATAAACCCTTTGTTCATATTCTTATTGTTATCTTTATGTTAATTCTGTGCAATTATGTGTATTATTATATTGTATAGTGTATATTACAGAAAAAAAATGTGAGGGGTTCCATGAAGAAAATCTTTCCTGGGTCAATGCATGAAAAAGATTGGAAATCCTTGATCTATTCTAATAACCCACCTCCAACAACAACAAATAGCTTTTCAAAATCTAGGAATGCAAAAGTTTTTTTTTTCTGATTAACTGAGATTTCCATGTATCACTGTTAAATACACTCACATTTGTGAAAATTGCAACACCAAGAAGGAATCGTCATAATTGAATGCAATTTAATACACAGTTGAGTGGTAGTGGTACAAATAAATGATTAAATGTTCAAAGCAAACAAACAAGAACAAGAGATCAGAATCAGTATTTTGTGTGGCCACCACGCGCCGCAATAACGTGTAATAACGCAATAACGCAATAACGCACGACGTGGCATGGAGTCAAACAAAGTTTGAATGTCTGACTGAGGAAGAGCATTCCATATCGTTTATACGCGTACCCAAAGTTCGTCTGCAGACGCAACAGGACGAGGATCACGAGCAAGACGCCGACCAATGACATCCCACACATGTTCAATTGGCGACATATCCGGGGAACACGCAGGCCAAGGAAGAAGCTGTACCTGCTGCGCTGCAAAGAAGGATTTAACAATCCGAGCAGTATGAGGGCGGGCATTGTCCTGTTGAAATACAGCGCCTGGCAAGCTTTGAAGGAAGGGAACAGCTTCGGGCTGTAGAACTTCACGGATATACCGGTTGCTGTTCAGATTGCCCACAATTCGTAGCAATTGAGATCGTCTATGATATGCTATGGCGCCCCAGACCATAACTCCGGGTGTTCGTCCACTGTGGCGTTCGATAATGCACTCCGGAAGGTGGCGTTCACCGGCATAGCGTCTGACACGAATGCGGCCATCATGGTACCACAAATTAAAGCGGGATTCGTCAGAAAACACGACATGCTGCCAATCAGCACGCCAGTCTCTATGCTGATTGGCCCATTGTAGCCGCAGGCGGCGATGGTCGTGCGTTAGGGGGATCCTGTATAAAGGAGTCCGTGCGCGCAGTCCACACTGCAGCAGACGTCTACGAATTGATGAAGCACACAATGAAACACCTGTAGCTATTGACCACAGTGCTGCCAATTGTCTAGAGGAAGCTGTACGGTCCGTCCGCGCCATGCGGACCAGGTGTCTATCATCGCGAGCTGACGTCACATTTCGGGGTCCACTCCCGGATTTCCGAGTTGTCCGACACTCGTCCGTCCACTGCTTCCAAACGCGCATCACTGTGCTGCTGTTACGCTGCACACGAGAGGCTACTGCACGATACGACAATCCAGCTTCACGAAGGCCGATGATTCTCCCTCGTTCAAACTCTGTAAGTTGTTCAAATCTCGCTCTCTTTCGTCGACGAGGCATAAGTACAGATTGAGTTAACGTTTACCACTAGCAGATAACCACCGATAACCATACACGCCTCGCTACAGCCGTCTATTTATTCGGATCCATCAGCCGTTCAGAGGGCGCTGCTCAGCATACGCATGCGCTACGGATTTGCAATTCTAATCATTTGCATATCATGCGCTACTTTGCATTTCCTGAAAATTTCAGCTCACTCGCGTAAGTCCTTCATGGTGTTGCAATTTTCACAAACGTGAGTGTATTTGATCAGGGAATCATCTTCGCCAATGACAATGTATTGATTGATGTTAGCCACAACCACCTTTTTGACTCATGAGTGTTTGGGGACATCAGCATTTTTCTACCTGATCCAAACAAAAAATAAATTCCCGAGACAGGATGAAGTGGAATGTTACTCATTCTGGTTTTCTTTTGCTGCCATCGGAGCAGGGAAGGGAGAAAGAATTAGATTGCATGGAACTTAAATTTAGTTAGCAGAGCAAATTGCACGTTTGCCTTAACTTTCTGATTTGAAACAGCTTATTATTATGCTCCATCTATTATTAACTTTTTTTTCAAATTACAGTTTTTGAAAATGATAATGTCTCAGTTTACTCTTTCTCTGAAACTGCATCTAGCAAACAACCATGCATATATGAAGTTTGTGTGTACCAAAATAAAAATATAATGTAACTTTTTTAAAAACTGATGCTAGAGTAAGACCAGCAAGAACTGTAGAAGCATTTAATAAGCATGCCGTTTAAGAAAAATCTGATTTTGTGTCAAAGTCCTTTTTTTTTAGAACAATGCTATATGTAAATGCAATAACTATGTATCCTAAGCCATGCTTTTAAGACCTGAAAAGCACATGTTAAATTTTGTTCATTGGCCCAGTAGAATGAGAGATATAGTTCATTGGCCCCCTTTTTTTGTGCATCACTCTAGTACTTTATGATGAAAGATCTCTTTCATGTGATTTCTTATGTTGCACAATGTGACTTACAGTTTTGCTAGGTTATGATTAAAATTTTGTATTTTTTAGACACCCCTTGTATAGTTACCATTATAAAGGAATCGTGAAATAAGAATATATAATTAATGTAGAGCATGTAATTACAGTAAATGAGTCATTAACATAGAAAATACTAAACATTTTTAATCAAATAGTATATATTTGTATTAGTATGTGCATTAGATAAAATCAGTATGAAAGTGCTTTTGCCGATAAAAAAATTTCCCAAACCTTTCATATTTACTTTTTCAGATAAGAAAACAAAAAGTTCCAGAAATAGTGATGAAGTTGACAGCTATGACTTAAATGATAGTTTCTTGAATGATGATTCTGCGGATGAATATAAACCTGTGGACTCTGGTTCTGACTATGAAAGTGGTGAAAAAATGAAAAGGTTTGCAAAGGGAAAAGCAGCCAAGAACAAAAAAGGGAAAAAAGTTTGAGTGATTGCTGTTGATGTTATTTGACTCATTAAGTTCAAAACAGTGTGGTGTATCAAAAAAATCATTATCATCTACATCTTCTGACCATACAAATTTGCATCTATACACAATAAAAGGTCAGATAATTCCACTGGAACAACTATATGTGTTGATTCATTCAAATTCATCATTTTATGTCATACTGTCATTGGCTTCTCTTTGAAGCTATATTGCATCATATGCTTTATTAAAGTGATATGCATGTTATCATAAATCAGATAGTTTATCTATACTTGTGTGGAAGAAAGCTGAATTCATGATGGAACTATGCAAGGAAGGTTATCTATGCAAAGTTTGTAAAAAAATGAAAAATATCCATTTATTTAGTTATTTTATTATATTCAAATAGTCCTAAAATTTTAGTGAATGGACAGAAGTAATGAATTGGCCTAGTCATTTTAGTTTTTCATTCTGTGTTGATTTTGAGGTATGTTGTTCCTTAAAAATTAAACTATTTCGTTATTCTTCCCAGTGTTTATACATGCCCTACAGGTGTTTGATCTACTCACAAAATGAAATATTCTGTTAAAAAATTACTTGAAATTGGTTTTACTCATTTTTTTCATTTATAGTTTTCAGAAATTTATAATTTGAATTATTTAAAAAAAGTAGTTGATTTTAATAATTATATTAATTAAAATCAAGTTCTGTTATTTGTAAATATATAATGTAAGATGTATAAACTAAATATTCTACAACATTGATAGCCATGTTTGAAAGTGCTTAATGTCTTAATTAATGATGCAAATATTTATTTTTGTATCATATGCTCATTTTCATTGTGTTATAAAAATATAGCATAAAATGCTCATATTTTTACATTGTAAAATGTAGAATCTCCTTGCTATTATTTTGATGGCAGGTAATTATTTTACTCATCGAACTATGTGGAGTGTTTTCATGTTCAGCAGCAGTGTTATAGTACAAAATGTAAAATAAAGGTACTGTCTTCTATTTGAAGAAAAAAATGTTGCCTTAAGTATTTGTTGAAATTAACAGGGGTGTAACATGCTAGTTAATTGATTAATTTGGTTATTAAATATGTGGTTTGAAGTTTTGTAAGTTTCTCTGCCCAGATGTATGATTTTTATTTCTTTAACAGTATCAGGATATCAGATTTTCATTTTTATGAAAATAACTGTTTTTGATTGTATTATTTATCACTGCAAAGTATTTTAGAACTCTCACCCTTGTATAGGATGCCTTCATTGAGAACTTTCTAAAGGAAAAAGTGTGTGTATTCATGTTGCATGGAGAAAATTTCATGCAGCCAGCTTGTTCATTATCAAGAACAAAACCTGACATACATTACAAAGTTCTGGTCTTATCCACCTAGTCATGGGTAAGCTCTATTTTTTGTGATGACAGATTAGTGAAATTTTTCAAATTCTCCAATGAATTTGAGTTTGGCCATCCTCTGATATTGTGTGTGTCATATTAATTTGAGATTAACTTTTTTTTTCATAACTTGCATTCCGAAAATTTCAGTTTTAACTAATTTAACTGTTCAAGGCATCCTAAAATAAAATGTAGTTAGTCTTGTTCGTTAAAGGCTTAGTCGTGTTCACTAAACTCATTATTTAATGAAGCAACATTTTTCTCTTTTGCTTTGTTATTGAAGCAGCTTTCATATATATAATTATAAAAGAAGTCATGTTATGGTTTATTATATAGAGACAGTACATTTCTAATAGAAAATGGTGTTGGTTTAAAACCAATTTACTCCTGTAAATAGGCAGATTTTATCATTAAGCTTGCAATCATTTGTTACTGATATATATTTCAAAAAGGCTTCTTTTTGCTCCTGTATTGTTTACTTTATAATCAAAGTTCAATATGTATGTGTGTGAATGTGTGATTCTTAGACAGCAAATTTGTTTAATCTTGCAATGTCTCTTTGATGCAGCTTTCTTCCATACTTGAAGGATCATCATTTCATATCCATAGTTTTAGAATACATCATCTTAGAATCAACACTTCATGTGCATGTTTCTTGTATTGTCAATTAGTTTGTGTTGTGTAGATATTGTTAGATGTCTCTCCAAGTTTTTAGAATGGTTTTTGCATAAATACTTTTCAGCAGTTGGGGGGAGAAAATGAGCTCTCTAGATTTTTAGCCTATCGATTAATCTATGTTTGAATAAGCTGTGTTGCTTTCCTTATTGAGAAATGTAACACATTTATTTTAAATATTTGTGTTGATAATTAAGGAAACTGTAATATGTGATAAACATTTTCATACAAATTTTGAAAAAAAAATAAGGTGAAATATATATATTATTTTATATTATTGTTTTGTGGTAATAGAAATTGAATAAATTGTGCTTGAAATAAGGACATTAATTTCTGTATTGTTTGAAATACAGATTATGCAAGATTTTATGCGATCTTGTAATATTAACACGTTGACTGCCATGTGCATATTATGTGGTTTGCCCATGGTGCCAACAGGAATTTTTTATTATGCAATGTGTATTATTTTGAAATATTATCTACAGAAGATAAGGTGAGTTATATAATCGTGTTTAATGCATTTTTCGTGATGGGAGGTCACCGGTGACCCCCCCCTGAGCCACTATAGACCATTTTTGCGATTTATTTAAATTTTTGCAGTTCATTATTCTTCAAACCATTATAGTAACAACTGTATTATTTTAAAATTTATCAGTATCGGTATTTACTCTTTAATTATGTATTTTTACTATTGGTTGCGTCACTGGTGTATGGCACTGTAGCCAAGTCGAATGCCAGCTGCCAGTGACCCCCACTGCAGTCAACGTGTTCGAAGATTTTATCAATTTTTCTTTTTCAAGCCTGGATATTTCTGAATTATGTCTATGAATTTAAGTATGGGTTGTTGCTGTTGCACCTTACAACAGACTTAAATGAAAAAACTTGCGCTTTTAAATTTTTTTTATTTTTTAATATTTATTTATTTTCTATATTTGTAATTCTGCCTTAAATTAATGCTTTTTTTTAAAAATTAATGTTTAAACAAATTTTATTGTATCTTTTGGTTTAATAATAGAATATATTTCAGCATATATCAAAGTTTTTCAAAATTCATCTGTGTCAGTGAAAATATTGATTTAATATATCGTAATTATTATCTTAAATTATTAATTTTAATATAAATTAAAAAATTCTTAAGTTAAGCATTTTGTGTGATAGGTCTGAATAAAATTTACATGAATTTTGTTTTTGTATTTATTTTTCACAAATGTCTAAGAACGCAGTTGATTCTGTAACAACACTGGTAAACTGCACAGCTGTATTTACGCATGAATTCATTGCAATAAATATATTGGAAATTTGACATTTTAATCCACTTGAAAAACTCAAATGAAGTATGTGCATGGAAATATTAAAAAAAGTGTATGTAGATGCAAGTCTACTTTTTCATTTGCTATCATGAAATATATGCCTTCAAAAAAAAACTTTTCATTTTTATGTTAAATGATAGTAATATGTGGAAATAGATAGTGGCATACATTCAATTCAACTTGTAAATTGATGACATAAAATATGATATAGATATCTTTTCTCTGATTTCTCTCAGAATTTTTTTCCAACTATTTTATTATAAATATACAGTGTTTAATACACATAACATACATAATAATGTGTATTAATTAACTATTGTATCATTATTCAGACTTGCAGTAATTGTCTGGTGTGTCATATAAGTAGATTTTCTACTGCATGCTTATTGCTCTGAACCCGTGCTGTTTAAGGTCAACTGTATTTTAAAGTGTACAGAAAGTTTATTGGTACAGAATTTCTGAAGGTTACCTGAAACCTTATTAATCATCACTGGCATAAATCTCACAAAGATTGTGTGTGTGAAACATATGGCTTTGTAATCTTTAATTTGCAGTGCTCTCTATCTCAGTTGTTTAAAGTCATTTCAGTTTAAAGCAATATGAGGCATTGTACTTAGCTGTTTTATACCTGTATATTTTACAAAACACTGCATTCTTGAATATGACAGTTCGTTTTTATATAATAATCATAAATATACTGAAAAATTTGAGTATATTAAGTGCAATTTTATTAAAACGTGATTATTTTAGCAATTAGTCTCATGAGAGCTTACACGTCTCTATTTCATTTCTTTTCAGTGAGAAGTAACTAATTCTTCATTTGAAAGAATTTTCTTTTGCTTTAATCTTGTTTTTAATAATTTTCTTATTTTAAAAATAAAATGTTAAAATAATGAGAGATTTTTTAATAGGGTAAATATTGAGTATGGAATGTTCAATGTATGAATTCTTTTCTTGCCATTTCCTTGTGCATTTTTTATAGATGATGTGTTATTTTGTGTTGGGTGTATTGTGTATAATATACTTTGAGTTATGGGGTTACTTGTATGTAGTATGTAAATTATTTTTGTGGAAGTTTTTTATTTCTTATTCACAGAAAAGTACCTTTTTTTATTGTTGTCTTGATTTTTTATTGTTATTATGAAATGGGCAATATTTTAAAAAGGATTAAATATTGCAAAAGTACTTTTCCGTAACTGTTATAAATTCCTCTTTGAAACTGAATTTTATCAGTTTTTGGTTTCATAATTTTTCTGATGTTAAAGCACCAAGAATTTCTACATTACATATTGATGTGAAAATTGCAATTCAGTGTTTTGAAAATACTAACTATGTGACAATAATCTTATTTTGAGATTCATATCTTTGTTTTCCTACTATGATTAGTTTTAAAGAAAACTGAAGGTCCTTAGAGTTGTAATTGGTTAAAAAATGTCTTTGGTTTTAAGACAAATTAGGAAATAATCAATCATCGAGAAAGGAAAAAAGATTTTTGGCTGCGAGTTGTTTATAACAATGCATGCAAGGGCTCTCTGCATAAGGGGAGGGATGCCTTCATGGAGGATGGCACACATAACACGTGGGGAAAGACATGGAAGCATTTATTCAACAAGCCCATTTGCCATGATTTGAACCGGGTTGAACCACCAGTGTTCAGTGACCTAACCACTTGACTGCCATTGAGTCGAAAAAAGAATTTTAAAAGGTGTAGATCATGAATCCTATTTAAAATCATACTAAAAACATAAATCTTAAAAAGTTACAAAAATCTACACCTTTTAAAAATCGTAATTCCATATGTTGTAAAATTACGTCATTGTTTTTTGTAAGTTATCATTAAAAGCAAAGTATTGAATAAAAACTAAAAATGTGCAAATAAAAAGACATGTAATAGAAAAATAGTAAGAATATGACTGGATTTCTTAATTAAGGCTTAGCACTTATGAGAGCCGTCTGCTTGAATTTTTCTAATTTTGTTTGAGAGGAAATTAAATTCGTGTGTCTCATATTGCCCTCTCTGCATCACTAGTGCCTCAGAAAGACTTTCAAATAAATAGACATTGCATCTCCAATCCTCAAAAATACTGTATTCACGAACACACCTTATGTGGGATTCAAATCTTATGCCTACCAGCGTCACATTTGGGCTACACTCTGTATTGTTTGAGATGGCAAATTTAACTTTTTTAAATCACAGGTAGTCTTCATTCTGTATTTCCTAGGATGGCAAATTCAACTTTTTTAAATACTTTGAAAAACATGAAATTTAAATTTGTTTTAAAGCAAATTTGACTAAAAAAAATGATCTACCAACCATGATTCCAGTTGCAAAAAATACAGTTGGTTCTGTGGATTCAAAAGGAAAAGCATAAGTTAAAAGTAGTGTTAAATACATATAGGTGATCAAGAAAAAAATACTGATTGGTAATTTCTAAAAAAAATTGGCAGTGTTATAAAATTTTGAAAAGTTGTCTGAATAGTACTATATCTCTGAATATAGTTACATATACGTGTTTTCCGCTATTAATTTTGCAACTAATTTTTTAATGCTATGTACGTCTAATTGAGCCAAATGATTTGCACATTTTTGCATATTGCTATGTATCAATCCAATTTATAACATTCTAAATGTATATAAATACTTTATTGGAATTGCTTGCTCAAAGTTTCTCAAGTTTTAATCTCCCCCCCCCATGACAGACCTAGGCATGACCACCATTAGTCTTTGATGTGGAACCCATTGCAATTCAGAAACATTAAAAAAAGTACACTAATTTTTGACAGCATTAGCTGTTGCCACGCCATTAAATCCAGAACAAGTGTCCAGTTGGTCATCACCAGTTTTACAATCTACACTTGAAGTAAAATCATTAAATTTTTATATTTTAACTAGATTAATTGTTGCTTATTACTTATTTTTTGCTCTTGAAGAAGAGGGGCCTATATCTGACTTCCTCAAAATGAATAGTTTTATTAAAAATTTATGCTGAGATTGATTTTTTGCCTAATTTGACTTCTGCACTGATATGTTTCCCTTCCAGTTTGATTTAAATGGAGAAGGGAACAAACTGCTGCATTTGATTATTGATGCTACAATTGACAATGTATTTTTATATAATTCAGTGTGTGTAATTGTTGTAAGATATGTTTTTATTCTAATTATTTTTCCCTATACCTCAGCTGCACCATATATTTTTATCCATAATCAGTGTATTGATTATCACTTGGAACATGTATGTGTGCAGCTTGAACCTGCAGTATGAAGTATGTTTCTCAAGAAAAGAGGATTTTTAGAACTTCATTGAATTCTGCCCACCTACCCCCTTTTTTTTTACCAAACTTATAATTTTTTTTTCTTACATTTGAGCCTTATTAAATTCGTGTTCATAAAAAGAATATACATCTTTTTGCATAAATTGTAAAAAGTGAACAAATGCTGACTGAAAACAAATATGGTGCTAGCCATAACTAATAAATAAAATGTAAACAAATGAAGCTCATGCATGCAAATTAAGATTCTGCATGCATTTCTTTATTATGTTAGATTTTCATTCTGGGAGTTAATCATCCGAGGATCTGGAAAATTGCCAAATAACACTACATTATCAAAGATCATTATAGTTTCTATAATTTTTGCTTATCTGCAATCATTTTTTGAAAGTTGTGTACTTAGGTGAGCTGATACATATAAATTTTTTTCAGAAACCTTGAAAGATTAACGCTGAAGGTTATTAAACCTTCCATGTAAGAGCAATAAGATTTACTTGCTGGAAGAAATATGTGTGTTACTGCGAAAGACCAAAATTGGAGAATTTCATCATTCTCCAAGTACGTCAGTAAAAGACCGAATGTTTGGTTATATTCTTGTACGTTCGGAACATCACTGGTTGTTGTTGCAATAAATAAGACTGTGTAACATTAATCACATAATTAAGTAAGTTTATTATTTGTGTTATTTTCTTTTCTCATTCAGAATGTACTGTTCACTTAAGTTCAACAGTTTATTTACATGTGCTGTTACTTAAACTTACTCCTATTTAGACATATATCATAATATATTTCAATAATTAAGTATGATTTAAAAATGTAACAAAAGTGTTTTTGTTCAACATTCACCATCAGTGCATGGTGAAATGTCGACATTTGCCTGTAAGAAATAAGGATATTCAGCAAATATTTCAGACGTACATGAAGCGACTTATTGAATGTCGACATTCTCCTTGGTCTTTCACAGTAACATACGTATTAACACAAAATTTCAGCAAAGATTCTGATTGCATTTGTCATCATAGAGAATTTTGCCACTAGTTTTTAAAATTTCAGCATTTAATGTAATTTTTAGGGGGTTCTTTCTCTCAAATCATTTATAAATCCATATATTTCATTTAGTAGTTGTTGAAACATAAACTCTTCATGCTTAGGTCACTAGTTTAGGTGTTATGTACATCATATAGCTTTTGTAGTTAGCTACTGTAGAATATCCCCTCCCCCTATTTATGTATATTTTCATGCAATCTGTATTATAATTTCTGGCTTATCGTGTATCTGTAATAAACAGATTTATTAAGTTATTTAATGTCAGCGAATTAATCCTAATAATATTTTCACCGATTTAGTTTTACTTCATAAATTTCTAGTGTGCTTAGTAAATTTTTTAGATGTATATTTGACAATCTATATTTAAAATTAAAAGCTAAAGCATAATGCTGATTGCAAAAAGGTTATGTTTTTCATATCGTGATTATGAAAGCCTGTAATATGGTTGAAAGTGTTTAAAAATAATGAAGGTGTAGAAGTTGATCCATGGTGGATCATGAATAGTAAGTGAAATTTCATATCATGTTAAAGATAAATTGTTTGATTGTATTTGAAACTTTCGACTTTTTATGAATCATGTCTACAGGCTTAATCCTTCAGTGCTTACAAGATTTAGCACTGTTTTCTTCCCAAATATGCACAATATCTGTCAGTCATAAATTTGTAATGCAAGTTGGTTTGCTTGCCTCCTTTGCGGTGCGTAACTGGAACATGAACTGAGCTCATTCTTGACCATCAAAAGGTTAAATAATTATTCAGATGATGGTTATTTTTTTCTTCTGTGTTTGTGCTCTTATCTTTTTAGGGAAAGGGACATGCTATATACGCTACTTCATTCAGTTCACTTAAGAAAATTACTAAAACTGGGTTTAACCCTCTGAGCAGCGCAAGATTTTAGATCCGTCATGAAGACCAGTATTTAAATAGATTTGTTTATTGAGTTTGTGTAATTACTTAATTTAATCTGTATTTTCATGAACATACATTTATTAAGATATTTACATTATTAAAGAAAGTAGGAAAGCAAAATATCTTGAATTATAAGCAATATATGCCAAGTAGCAAAACTCCTGATGACTGGATAAAGCCGGTCATAACGCTTAGAGGATTAATAAATATTTTCAGTTCCTTATATTTTGTTTGCTATATTATCGTCTACTCAAGTCTTTAAATATTCATTTGTATTATTTGATAATGAAATGATTTATAGAACTGTTGTTTAATGCAGTTATTTAGTAATGTTGAATACAGCACATTGGAGGTCCTAAGTATTGTTGGCTTCCAGTTAACTAAGGTAACACCAGGAACGATGTCTACGCTTAACTCGAAATCATAGTTGATCTGCACACAGGAAAAAAAGAAACAAAAAAACACACAGATGAAAGGGAAGGAACACATGTTAAAATAGCAGAAAAATACTGTTAATGATTTACTTGCAATTTCAAAGAGTTTAAATGGCTGTGTACTTTATTTCCTGTCCATTGAACAATTAACTTTAAACATATGATTTAATATTGTTTATATATTCCAGTTTATATGGATTTAAATTGCATGTGGTTTGGGATAAAAACATTTCCCAAATGCTAGGCTATCACTGCTTAAGCTGTAATTTTTTTCCCCATTCCATTTTTGTATTTTCTGTAAGCAGTTTTGTTTTATGCTGATGGATGGTGATAATAATTTTTGCATCATTCTGCAATAAAAATCAGCTGTTTTTAGGCAGCATGGTTAGTCTGACCTCCCCTAAATAATCTGGAGCTGACTGTATTCAACATTAGAAAATAATGATTCTTTCAATTAGTAATATATATTTATATCATATTCCTTGTATTTATGACAATGGTGTATTATTTGAGGATGACTTTCACACTTAAATCATGTTTTAATTAAATCTGGAATTAGTTTTTCATGCTCTTTTTTATGATTTAATGGCTTGAGTGTATTTTCCAAAATTTTGCAGATTAACACTATTTTATGGAATTTGTAAAGGAAATATGAATCTTGTTTATTGTGGCAGTGTTTGATAGCATATGTGACAAATTCTTGATGTTTATTTGGGACCCATGTTATAGAAGCAAAATTTTATCTTATTCCAATTCAACGGAATCACAAAATAGTAAATTGCAATTCTTGAAAACTGTTTTTGATATTTTTTTTATTCAGTTATTGATATAAACATTGGTTATTTTAGTGACAGTAATTGCAGCATAAATATATAAAGTATTACTTAATAACATTAAGGCTTATTTAGAGAAAAATAATAAGTTTATCTCTTTGTGTATCATGATAAATTTTAAAATGTGAATATACTCATAATTTTACATCAGAGATTTTCTGGCCTTCATTAACTTTTACAAACATGATACATTCATGTTTTGAATTTTCCCTGATT